>JANHMN010000021.1:12908716-13011189 GCA_030674055.1 Rhabdomys pumilio
CTCTGCCTCTGCCTCTGCCTCTGCCTCTGCCTCTGCCTCTGCCTCTGCCTCTGCCTCTGCCTCTGCCTCTGCCTCTGCCTCTGCCTCTGCCTCTGCCTCTGCCTCTGCCTCTGCCTCTGCCTCTGCCTCTAGTACTGGGATTAAAAGTGTGTGCCACCATGCCAGGCCTTGCAAAGCATCTCTAAACTGTGTCTTTGCATGGTAAATAAGTACAAATAAAGCACCATGCATTGTGCCAACACAGGAGTGTCACAAGGATTGTAGGACCGAATGCCTTAGAAGTCAAGTGCAGCCCTTACTGCTGCCCACAGAGCCATCTCTCCTTGTTGTATCACAAACCTGTAAAAGTAACTTTTATTCACCACATGTAATTGTCATCTGGAAGGCTTACTGCTTACTAAGCTCACCCTTTCTAGTTCTTTTTGAACTCTGGCTGGCTGGTTCAACTCACCTGTTCTGACTCACACTCCTCTCCAAGCTGACTGACTCAATCTGGCTTTTCTGGACTTCTCACTGAATTGATCTGCTTGGCCGCAGACTAACTCTGGCAATCTGTTGTAATCTTCTGTCTCTTTCTCATTCCCTGGCTCGTTCTATGTGTGCTAAGGGTATGTTCCAGCCAGATCACACAGACCTAGAGGGTTTTTTGATGTGATCCCTTGCTGTGTTGCTGGATTAAAATTCCTCTATACAAAAGTAATGGATTCCAGACTGAGACTGCAAGACTGGCCATGGGTGACTTTTGAATCAAAGAAGCCATGTAACTAAACCCCAGTGTTCTTTTGGAGAAATATTATGCACAGAATTCAGATTTTCAGCAAAATAGAAACAGAACTTAGATCAGCTACTGAGTCAGATCCCGTTGTATGTTATGAATTTAATATACATTAGTCTGTTGTGTGAAATGTAAGGTTTTGGGACCCTTTACAGTGAACTAATTACAATTGCATTTTTACATCAGCAAGAGCTGTGATTTTAATAGAAATCAGCTTGCTAGTTGTTGGGAAGCCTTTGTCCAGGAGGCACTGAGAGTGAGAAACCAGTCACGATGGTGAGAGATTCTCTTACAAAACAACAGAATAGAATATTATTGTTTGTAGCCAATTCAAATCCTAAATCTAAATATTGACAGTTTCAATGTCTCCTGGTGTTTAAAAACATAAGCCATAGATAGATATGATTTCTTATAACCAGCACTAGGGTATATACTTTTGCTTAGTTAACACCTTTCTGGGTAGTTTTATGAACATTCTACCTGAAAAATAAGGATTTTTTTTTTCTCCCCGCAGTATGGCAGTTACTTGCCCAGTTGCTAGGTAACGAGGCAGATCTCTATAGCTTTTTCAGAGCATGAAGTGGATGGTTTTTCAGTGACAATTATTTATATCCAGTATTAATGCATGCCATATTGATAATGATTCAACAGACCACACATGCACTGTGTGCTCTTACTGCAAAGTGCGGCAATTCGCGTAGACAGCTTTGTCCTAATCCTTTCCAAAAGCGATTATTAATCTTTGCCACCGTGGATGATCATTTTCCTTGCACAGCAGCAACAGCTAGATTGTTGATTTGATCATCCTTCCAGCTGGCTGACCACCATCAAAAGCATCGCCATACCTGCGCAGCACACGAAGCAGCTCTGTTGAAGAGAGAGGGTTGTTCTGTTTGCCGTGCCGTCCGTTCAGATGTCAGGAAGTTGTCTGCATGTTTGAAAAAAAAAAAAGTATTGTTTTGTATATCACTTATCATTCCCAGTAGCATAATTGCTCAGAAACCGTAGCTGACACCTGGAAGTTACCGGTGGTTTTGAAGACATTCTTTAAAGGCATTGACAGAATGTATTGGTTCCCTCCCCCCAGCCCCGTTGGTACAGAGCTGAGGAATCTTAGCAACACAGCACAGTGTTACATAAGTAGCAGTGGTGTCTTGTTTAAGGTCTTTTTTTTTTTTTAAGTTACAATTGAAGAGAAATCTGCCACTTAGATTACAATCAGTGAATTTCTATAAAAGCAAAAAAAAAAAAAAAAAGCTGTCTTGCTACTGGTCCTGGCTTTCCTCCTTAATATTTCTTTGGATCTCATAGATTCCTTGACTGAGATGCTTCATGATGTATGGAAGGAATCACATGAAATATTTAAGATTTATTTTCTGCCCATCATTACACTCCTCAAGCTCACACAGGATAGAATTTACACGGTGGATCAAAGGACTATCTTTTTTACATAAAAGGTTAAAACAGTGTTTTGTGCTGTAGCGTAAAAAGGAGTCTGTTGATACTTGCCCATTTGAAGCATGTCTGAAATTAGTCCATGAACCGCGGGTTATTAGATAGTGTGATATAATCACGCTTTTAGCATAAGAGATATCATAATAGGTAACATTCACATTCAAGGTGACAGTCTTTAAAAGATTTCACTTATGAGATAATGATGTATGAGAAAAAGGTGGAAAATATTTGTTCAGGTGCTATTTTTCAGTGACACCAGAGAGAATGTTCTGGAGAATAAAAAAAACCAAAAACAAAAGCAGACAAGTTCCTTCTGTTGGGCGAACTCAAGATAACCCCAAAATTACAAGTCAGCACACCAGAAAGCTAGCTTATGTAGAAAACGATTTAATATGGAAAATTGCATTTTAATAATACCTACTAATTAAGTGTCTACAGTCAATAAAAACACAGCTCTTTCTGCCTGGAAGCTGTAAATGCCACCCGCAATGATTGATTGCTTTGAATTTCTGCAGTCTTGAGTAAAGCGTGGAGAGGCGGGTATCTCCGTGGATATGGACCACAAGGCTGGGAAATACGCAGAGCAGTTCAACGGTCAACTCTGTGATTCTTTGTGTCACCTGTTTAGCAACCAGTGTGGTGTTTAGATGCTAAGCATGAGGTGGCTTTGCCTCCTTTTTCATTTCTAATAAATTAAAAAAACAAGAAACCCTTCTGGGGTACAGAGTCAAAGCAGATATCTGTTTTCCATTTAAGATAATCTCTCTCTTGTTATAATTTGGAATTTACTATAAGTCTTTGCTGGATATTCTACCCCTCCCCCTCCCCCCCAGTAATTCAAGAAAAACATTTATACAGGATTTCGTAGGAACCTAGCGATTTTCTAAAGCTGGATACACTTGCGCATTCCTGTTTAGGGCTCTCTCTCTCTCTCTCTCTCTCTCTCTCTCTCTCTCTCTCTCTCTTCCTCCCTCCCTCCCTCCCTCTCTCTCCCCACCCCCACCCCCAGTCTCACAATGACCACACTCACACAGGGTAGCCTGAAAGTCAGAACGCTGCCCCTGAACCCACAAAACCAATCTTCCCCCCCCACCCCCCCCCCCCCCCCGCCTCCTGAGTTGCTAGGACCACAGGCGTGCGATACCGTGCCCAGCCAAAGTCATTTATATTTCTGTCTCCAACTGGAATACCATTACCAAATGCTACCTCTGGGTGACTGCTGGCTTCCTTTGTATCACAGTCTTGTATTAAATGCTTTATATTTGAATGGGCTGTCAGCACCCTGCCGTTGTCTCTGCCACATTGTTTTCATTGCTTTTCTTTTAAAAATGCAAACTTTTTCCTTTATTGTCTTTTAATTTTATTTTTGAAAATTCTCTCGTGTTTTGAGGTAAGTTATAATTACATCATTTCTGCCTTCTCTTTCCTCCTTTTAAGACCTTCCTTCTACCTCTTCTTGCTGTCTTTCAAATTCATAGCCTCTTTTTTCATTAATTTTTGTTACACATACACACACAAACATACACACATGCACACATACACACATACATATGCATACAAACACATGCACACGCATGCACATGCATACACACACATGCATACACACATACACACATATGCATATACATACATGCACACATACACATACACACACATACACATGCACACACATACATATGCATATACATACATGCACAAATACACACACATACACACACATGCACATACATACATATGCATACAAACACATGCACATGCATACACACACATACCTATGCATATACATACATGCACACATACACACATACACACATACACACGCATACACATGCATACACACATATACACACACTTATACATATACACACAGTTACACACACAAACACACATATATAATTGTATTTATTTTTAAATACGTAAATGCAACCTGCTCAGTCTGTATAATATTACTTGTGTGATAGTTTCGCTGCTGACCATTTGGTATTGGATATTAATTGGTGTGCTTTTCCTAAGGCAGACTGTTGCTCCTGCTCTCAGCATTCCTTAGTCGCAGGTAGTTCCTTGTGTAGGGTCGAGGCCTCCTGGGCTCCCCCTCCCATCCACGTTAGCATGTCTCTTGTTGATGTTGTTGTTCCCTCGTGTTTACGCAGTCATATTAGTGATACCTAATGGGTTTGTTTTTTTTTTTTTAATTAATGGTCATCTTCTTTTCTCCCTTGGTTTCTAAGCCTATCTCTAGTAAAGAAGCTAGAGAATTTTGAATACAGGAAGTTTTTGTCTCACAAGCTCTAATACTTGGAATAATAAAGGCCCTGTGGCCAAAGAAGAGAAAAGGTCCGAGTCTGATTTCTGGCTGGGAGAAGGCCGGCCTCTCAGGCACACGCAGCCCACATTTGCACAGCATTGGCTGTAGTTGGTTTTTGCGTTAGTAGCGTATATTTTAACCACTTTTTCATGGCAACAAAAAAAGTCCAGGGAGGGTCAGTGTTGTCTAGTCAGGCATTGTGAAAATCGTGTCTGGAGGTGAGATGAATGCTAAATAATAATTTTATGGGTAAATGACATTTCAGATCAAAAGAGGTGTGTGTATGTGTGTCTGTGTGTCTGTGTGTCTGTCTGTCTGAGGGGGGGGGAGAATTGGATGATTCTGAGTTTATTCATCCAATATCAAAAGCTTAAGTATAGTTTCCCATGCTATTTGATCTTTTATTTGAATATTATTTATATGGCATTTGTTCTCAGAAGACCTGCAGATATTATGAAGGAATCTTCAACAAAGATTTCTTAAATGCCACAAAAACATACGAAGATGAGGGACTGGAAGCAGAGGTAGGAGGAAGAGCGAGGCACTAAGAACAGACTGAAAGGTTACATTCTGTAAAGCATGTCAACAGAGCACTGGGTACACAGGTTGCTACCTTTCTGCAGAAGAAAGGGAGGAGCAGGGAGGCCTCCCCCTGCAGCCTTTGGGATGTGCTCAGTCAGCCCCATCTAGTTCTAGTGCTCACTAGATGTGTCTGGAACTGCTGGACACAACCATTCCAAGGCCTATTTTGCTCATCTACGACATGGTGAGAGTGTCTGCCTTGCAGTTATTTTGAGAACTAACAACTACATAGCTGGACGTAGACCTCTCTGACACACAGTACGTGCTCAAAACACTAGGTTAGGGCCAACAAGATGGCTTGGCAGGTTAAGTTAAGGCACTTGCCACCAAGCCTGATGTCCTGCAATGCACACCCAGAACCCACTTGGTGGAAGGAGGCAAATGACTCCTACGAGTTGTCTTTTCACACACACACACACACACACACACACACACACATACACACACACACACACCAGGACATGTGTGCTCCTAACCCTATCCCCACTCACTCCGCACACATGTACATAGGCACAAAATAAACAAATAAATGAATGTAAGGACTGAAAGCTATTATTTTAGCTATAAGAGGCTTTCCTTCCCTAGTCTCCAAAGGTCAATATATCCCCCAAGTTAAGACCGTGTAGTAAAATTACAGTCTGAACAAGAAGCTAATGTCTGAAGCAAACCTAGAGTGGCTGAATTCTGTATCACAACATCAGTGGGTACCACTCTCAGATGCTGAGTGAGACCTGCTTTCTTACTGTCTGCATTTAAGAAGCGTCAGTAAAGACCTTCTTGACTTTTTTTTTTTCCATTTTAAATACTTAGGTTCCTAAATTTTTCTTGTGTGCTGGCTAGATTTGTGTCAACTTGACACAAGCTGGAGTCATCTGAGAGGAGGGAGCCTCAATTGAGAAAATGCCTCCTTAAGATCAGCCCGTAGACAAGATTATGGAACGTTTCCCTTCATTAATGATCGGTGTGGAAGGGTCCAGCCCGCTGTGGGCTGTGCCATCTGGAAAGGTGGGCCAGGGCTGTATAAGAAAGCAAGCTGAGTAAGCCATGAGGAGCGAGCCAACAAGCAGCATTCCTTCGTGGTCTCTGCTTCAACTCCTGCCCTGACTTTCTTTTAGGCTGGACTTGAGCTGTAAGCTGATATGAATGCTTTTATCCTGGAGTTGCTTTTCACCATAGTGTTTTATCACAGCAATAGGATTCCTAAGACACCACATATGAAACATGAAGAGTGGAGTGAATTTATTGTTGGGACAACCATATAAGCACCTTTTCTGATGATAGGCATTCTGTCCAACAGTAGTTGGTGAATGAAGTTGTCGGTTATCCTATCAATTGTGTCATCCCCATGCCTCCAGCCTCCTTAACTTTGTTCACTGAAATGATTATATTAACTTTTTTTTTTTTCATAAAAAGTCTCAGAATTCTGTGTGCCTGCAGCCTTTCTTTCCCTCTTCCAGAACTCTCGCTCGCTCGCTCTCTTTGAATGCTAATTGCACACAGGCAGTATGGCTGGACCGGTTACACATTGAGTTCCAGCACCAGGCAGGACAAAGACACCCAACATCAGGGACTTCCTCACAGATGAGTTGACCACCAGTTATAATAGACTTTGCTGTCTGCAGAGCCCTGGGTGGGCCTTTTTGGAGTTCAGACTGAAGGTCCCTTTAAGAATTCAAAAGTAAGAGGTGATATCAGCTTACCCAGTATAGCCAGACTTTGGCTACAACCCGGAACAAGGACTTTCTACCTCTTATGAATAAAATACCTTTCTCTTCCTTATAAACAGATCATGCATCCTCATTATAGGAATTAGAAAGCAAAAAAAAAAATAATAATAA
This sequence comes from Rhabdomys pumilio, assembly GCA_030674055.1. Classification (NCBI taxonomy): domain Eukaryota; kingdom Metazoa; phylum Chordata; class Mammalia; order Rodentia; family Muridae; genus Rhabdomys; species Rhabdomys pumilio. The sequence continues at coordinate 12,915,672 of JANHMN010000021.1, forward strand.
TAATTGGTATTGTGCTGCCAGGTAATGTATTAATAAGTACCCCTTTGTTCAATGCTCAGAGTGCCTGAAGCCTATCTTTAATTTCTCAGACTATGAGCTGGTATATTTAAATACTTTTGTGGCCCATCTTCTCAGAAGGCTTGCAGATACTCTTAAGGAATTTTCAACCAAGGTTTCTCACATTGCCAGAAAAAAAAATTTAAAATGTCGATTGAAACCGGAGATGGGAGAAAAATACATGCATATGTATTTATGGTTTACAGTGTATGAAATAAGTATTACCTAAAGCATCAGAGTAAATCATATACACTGGAGCCATTTTGAAGAAGGGAGTGAAGAATGAGTAACAGTTTAATCCTGCTGGCAGACTGGAAGCTATTTAAACGCACGTAGGGTCTTCTGCACCGTGGTACTTCCAGTAAGCCTGGATAAGGGAGTAAGGAATCAATATGTAATTAAAAGGAAAAATTGGGGTGTTTTTTTTTTCCTCTCAGTATTTTAAGATAAAAAGGGTCATTCCCATACTTTGTTTGCTTCGGCGCTGATCCCAATGGCCGCGTTACAGAATCAGCTGAGGTACCTGTCAGCCGATGAATGGATAAAGAAAATGTGGCACACATACACAATGCAGTTTTCGTTCATTATAAGCAATGGGAGAAGCAGCCAGAGACCAGCATATCAAGCAAAACCAGTCAGATGCTGATGGACACGTGTCATGTGTTCCTCTCATCTGCAGATCCTAGAATTCTCTGCAGACACATAAAACTGTGAGTGGGAGCAGAAGAGAGGCTGAGGGGCTAGAGGAGAGGAGCGTGAGGGGGAACGGGGAAGGGGGAAGCACTCTGGTAACTGAGCCGTTTTTTAAAGGATGTTTTTTTTATCCATATCTGGGATCCTTTCCAAGGTGGAGTGAGTCCATGTCTTACATGAGCAAACAAAATCAATGACTCCCGAAAACAAAACAAAACCACAACTATACACATCCTACTTACAAAAGGCCCAGCATCCCTGAGCTGCGGCTCTCCGTGCTTCTCGGGTGTTAGCCTTTGAAGGAGAAGGAACAACACTAATTTGGACAGCTTGCACTTACCTACTGCACTGCTTGGAGTCATCGCCTTCTTTGGATAGATTTAAGATAAGCTTTACCGATGTTTTGCTCTCGTTCTTGGCTCAGGGTCAGCCAGAAAGTCTTGGCTGTGATGTGTTTGAAGAGGTTTCCGGTCTTGTCAGAAGATTTGGATAATTAGCATCAAGATGCACTTCAGGTCCTCCTTGATCAGAATTTGCATAGACACTGCCCCGTCTCTGAGACCTTGTTCCCTCATCTCTTTAGTCACATAAGAGACTAGTTAGACCATGGCTCACCTGCAATTTAGTGTCCTTGTGGTTGGCTTAGCACTTAACTACGGAATGATTTTATGAGTCATTCGGACCCTAACTGTACCCCTCAGATTGCCTGTGTTGCTATTCTGGTTAATTACATGTCATCTAATTGCATAATTTAGCTATATATCCATAGTGACCTGAAGCCAAGTGCTTTTCTTTATTGTACAATTACACTGAATAAACTCACAGTGAAGGTAGGGCTTAAATACCTGGTGCAAAATGCCACTTCTAAAAGGTTGCTTTTGCTTTTTACAACGCTTCGGTGAACATTTAAGAAAATGATCTACAAATACCGTGTGACTCATACCTATACCCTAAGATCACCAGAAATTATTTTCTGTAATTGTTCTTTCTGCTTATTTACCTAAAAATTTTTGGTATCCTTGTAGTTACTGATTATTATTATAAAGCTACTGATTCCTGCACAGTTATGACCATTTTAGTTTCTCCTAGTGATATCTCATTGTCAAGGCAAACCAAAGATCAGTTTAACCATCCAGGCTTTGAGTAAGTGTTCTCTTCCATAGAAGAATTCACATAGTGTGAATTCTTAGCATGGGCCAGACGTTATACTAAGATCTCAGAGTACCATGTCATATAAGACCTGTTATGTGAGAAGGAGTCACACAGGAAAGAAAGTGACAGATACCAGTGTACCTATGTTTTACCCTGTGACTAAACAGACCACAAAGTGCATTGGCAGCACTGAGCAGGGAGGGATCTCAGCTTTACAGAAGAGAGCTCTCAGGAGAGGTCCCCCAGAGGACATGGGAGTTAAGACATGTTCTCAAGAATGATCAAGAGTTCACTTGGGAAACCTAAGAGAAGGGTGAAGGATGGGACTGAGCTTGATGGAGACCATGGCGTGTGCTGAAGGCATGGAAGCCCACTCAGTGCAGTGTCAGTGAGAGAAACAGGTGATGTAGTGTGGCTGGTTGGGTCTAAGAACCGAGGTTCTTGGATACCATCCTCCCAGTCATGAGAAACCATTCAAGAGACGAAGGGGAAGTGGGGTGCAGTTATATTTGTCATCAGCAAGAGTCGGTTTGGTTCTGACTGCTTTCCTCATCCTGTGCTGTTATGTGTATTAAATACAAGTCCGTCCTTTAATTGTTATGATGTCTTCGTATAGAGTTTGATCTAAGCCAACACAGTCTCCAGGTCAGATGAACTACAGGAGCAGAATTTAAGCTCAATCCACCATGTTGTCCTTTGCACTAACAGCTCTTCAACTTGTTGTGGCAAGGTGTATGTAATGTTACCACTGCATTCCTTTTGTAGGCCATTTTCGTCTCGTGTGCTAGTCACAAAACCAGTCTAATTTCTATCAGAAGCTTAGGTTTGCCTTAAGCGTAGATGCAGTCCCTCCAAGAGTTAGTGGTCTAGATCGATTCATTCAATGTTTACCAGAGAGCCTATGATACGCCCCAGGCCATCAGGAGAGATGTGTTCACCTTACCCCTCCCAACTGTTCACAGACTATAAACAATTCCATTGGAATATGCTAACAGCCAGGGTAGAGAAATTAATGAAGCAGAAAGAAAAGCAGAGAGAGGACCAGGAAGGCTTCCTTCTGGGTTTATAGCTACTTGGCGTCTTAGGAAAGAAGTAAGGAAGAGGGTGGCGGTGGGGGGAGGGACTTGTCTTAAATACAAACATCTGGACAGAGGTGCTGCTGAGAGCCGGAAGTGCTTCACGGCAGAGTGGAAAAGCAGGGAGCTGTTGCGATCAGAAGGGGTCCAGTTTTTAGAGGCCAATGCCTGTGCCACGGCCTGTTTCAAGAGGCACAGGAACTACCTGGGGTGGGGCTGGGGGTGAGCAAAGAGAATTTATGCAGCTAGCTCTGCAGAAAGATTATTGTGACAACAGAGAAGCAGACTGAAAAGGAACAAGGTGGAGAGTGGTTGCCTCTCCTCCTGGGGTTGGATGGATCACCACCAAGGACTGTACCCAAGTTGGCTTATGTGGAATGAAGATGCGGAGATGGATCTAAAAGAAAGACGGGACAGCCTTGCTAGAGGCTGGTGACTCATATACGTGGCGATGAGCAAGGTCGAAGACTAGTAGAAGGACAGGAGGTCTGAGGTCCACAGATGGTGGAGGTTTCCAGGGGACATCTCTCTGGTTATGTGGAGTTACACACAGGTCTGAAGGTCTCGCCACTGTCACAGTAAGGAGTGCTTATAACTCTTAACATTCCTTTTTAAGGTCTGTGTAGCCTTGTGATTTAATTTAAAAAAAAAAAACAGTCTTTTATACCATTTTTTCTACAAATGCTGTAAGGTTGCATACATGGAAACATCCTTACAGTATAGCCACAGAGCCACTGTACACAAAAGCACACGGCTAAGGAGACAGATCAGGACTGGAATCATCCCCTATCTCAGACATTTAGACTTCATGGTCTACTTTGAAGGCACATCCTTCAATTATGTAATCTGAATGAAATGAAATTCATTTTTTCGGTTTTTCAGTGCACAGTCATTGATGAGCAACTAGGGCTATATATAATTTTTTTTCTTTGAAATATATCCCTCAAATTTGTTGGCTACTCACTGGGAGTCTATTTTGGATAGCTAGTATTTATAGAAGGCTCACTGTGAGCTTTACATAATATTAACTCATAGTCCTATGAGGTAGATGCTAACGTTATCCCTCTTAAGACAAGAATTTGGGGCACTGAAATGTGAAGTAACTGGAATAAGTTCACTTGGAATTGGCCCAGACCACTGCTTCAATGATGCCCAGACCATCACTTCAGTAAGAACAACTACAACTTGCCTCCAAATTTATAAGCCTATGAGTGATCCAGTCCAGAAGAAGCCATCTTTCTTCGGAACCTGTAAAACCAGGACCATTTATTTAAGCGATTTTAAATTTAACTTTGAGGAGAGACTTCTGAAGTAGTAACAGCAGCAGATCTCCACACTGATGCTCAGAGAACTCTTCTTTGTCTGTCTGCCGTGTCCACACCAAAGAGGGCCCATTTACCCAGGAACCAGTGCGGCAGAACCAGATTCAAAGCAAGACAGCATCTCTGAGGAACTGTAGACCACTTGTCTCTGCCCTGGGATGATGGCTCATTTAAACTCAGAAAGTTATGTTGCCAAAACTATTAAAATGTGCAATGATTAGACTCAAAGATGAATAAAACTTGCCCCTCTGATCCAAAAAGCCTACTGGGGGCCAAGTATATACTGCGTCTTCATCAGCATGTGGCACAAATTATTAAGACCTCCTCCAGTTTGAGTTCATAGAAAACTGCTTCTCCTGGGTCCTTTTTAGTTATTCATTTCATTTACATTTCCTTACATGTACATTTTTTTTTTGTAAATATCCTTCCAAATATATTTACTCTCCTGGCTAAACAGGTCTTGTTTCTCTCCAAGTGTGGGTATTTTTTTAACAAGTTTCCACTCCCTGGCTAATAAATCTTCCCTCTTCCCGTTTGTCACTCTTACTGTTTCTTCACAGACCATTAAGAAAAGAATGTTCCGTCCACCCCAAACAACAGGGACCCCGTCACCTTGCAGGACCTTCCTTCCAGGGAGATTGGTAGTCCTGTTGTTTCCTGTCATTTATTATGCCCTCGGTCTGTGTGCAAGCCAAAGTCACTCTGTTTTGTAAAGGAAATTGTGCGAGACGTTCTTCCGAACGCTCTAATAAAATTCAAATATATCACATCTGCTCGTCTCCCTTAAAACAGCCATCTTGTAATTCCATCTGAAAAGCAATCAAATTTGGTGTGCCTTTTATTTTTTCCTTCATAAAAGCTCAGCTTTTTATTACTTTTGGGTTTATTACTGCTGGATGTTACACGTTGTTTTTTTTTTTTTTTTTTTTTTTTTTTTTTTTTTTTTTTTTTTTTTTTATTGCTCTCAATATTGCAAACTTGCCAAATTGTGATTGCCGGGGTTTCTCTCATTGTTTGAACATGGAGGTTCTCTTCTTTCCCCTTGTTCTGCGGTGACTAAATATTTGGGTTCCTATTGACTATGTTTCTTACATTAGCTAGTTTCACTTTTTTCCTAGAGGACAGCATGTAAGGTCAGGGTAGTACAATATGAGAAGCGGAAGCTGTCTCCTGTCGCCTGTCACCTGGCATCTCATAATAAGCCTCTCCTGCGTCCCAGTGCCCTGTGACTGCTGGCATTGTTCCTCCTTCTGCAAACTGTGAATCCCAAAGACGGGAGGAGGAGGACCCCTGACTCAAATCATCATGGCCAAATTAAAGCAAGTGATTTTTTTCCATGTCTTCCCCCTAAGTAGGAGTCTTGAGAGATCAGCATTGAATGTGAAGAAGACAAGGCTTCTATAGCTCAGGGGTAGGGAGTTTCCAAATAGGGGATGTACTGGCTGGTTTTGTGTGTCAGCTTGATACAAAATAGCGTTATTACAGAGAAAGGAGCTTTCCTTGAGGAAATGCCTCCATGAGATCCAGCTGTAAGGCATTTTCTCAATTAGTGATCAAGGGTGGGAGGGCTAACATTGTGGGTGGTGCCATCCCTGGGCTGGTAGTCTTGGGTTCTATAAGAAAGCAGGCTGAGCAAGCCAGGGGAAGCAAGCCAGTAAGTAACATCCCTCCATGGCCTCTGCGTCAGCTCCCACTTCCTGACCTGTGTGAGTGAGTTCCACTCCTGACTTCCTTTGGTGATGAACAGCAATGAGGAAACGTAAGCTGAATAAACCCTTTTCTCCCCAACTTGCTACATGACGTTTTTTGTGCATGAGTAGAAATCCTGACTAAGACAGGGGGTCTAGGGTAAAAATAAGTGAGATCATAACAAGTTAGTCCTAACAACCTCTGAAAACAAAGATATATTTGCAAATCGGACATGACAAGGTAACCATAGCAACAGGTGATCATAACAAGGTAGCCCCAGGTAGTCATGTGACCTTTTGAAACAAAGGTAGGGTTTCGAGATGGTTAGAAACAACTTTTTGAAACAAAGCCATGCTTGCCATACCTGGAACAGGCAGTATGGAACCACTGGTAGTTAAGGTTACAGGTGGGACATAGCCCAGTCCTTGAGAAACAGGGTTTCATCATCAACAGGAATGAACTTAGTTTGTCTTTACCATAAGATGGCTTTTAAGCCGAAGATAGAGGCAGGCTGGTTCTTCAAAACAACTAACTTTAGCTCCTGGGCTTTGGCTGCCCTTGAGAAGCCAGTACATGTTAGTTCCTGTCTGGTTGCCTGCTCCCCATTTCCTCACACTTCCATTTATTGGTGAGTAGTTACGTTTGCATCTCAGACTGTGTACTTTTTTCAGCAGCATATGAAATATTCTTTGAGTCTTTGGTCCTTGAATTTCATGAGGAGGGCATTGTTTTCAAGCTGGGCACTAACAATTGCCCTATGATTCCTTTCCCCAAGGGAGCGTTTGTCTAACCAAGTCTGTCAGAATTTCTTCTCACAAATTTTATGGTTTTGTTTTGTTTTGTTTTTAGTTTTGTGCCACTTACTTTTGTTTCTTACTCAACAAATAGGACTATTATTGACTAGATCCTAGGTGTCAAATTCTAGGCCACAGTGCATGGGCTTTTGTGAAGAAGTCAATAACAGAAACAGTTCTAACATGCTGTGACTGTATGTGAGAGGGAGGATTCATAAGGCACATCAGAGATTTGTCCCTAAGAGATGGAAGCTCTGGAGACTTCAACTATAGGATTAGGAGAACCAGGAAGAGTTTCCTGTGCAGACCAGATACTTTTCCTGAGACCTCCTTCCAGATGTTCTTGCGCTTGCAGTACTAGCAGATCAAGAAGAAACCACATCTGGGGAACGAAGGCACAGGGGTCAGAGGGAGAAAGCAAGTGTGTTAGTTTACTAGAGCTGCCATGACCAAGTCCCCAGACTGGGGCTCAGACAGCAGGTGGACATGCTCACTGTTCTGGAAGCTGAAGTCCAGACCTTGGCCTGTTGTCTTCTCTGAGGCAGGTCTCCCTGGTTTGCAGATGCTCACCTGCATTGTGTCCTCCCAAGGTCAACGCCCAGCCACTACATCCATGTGTTCATCACCTTTATGGGGACACAGGTCCCCATAATGATCTCATTATAGCTTAGCAATTGCTTCTAAGACGCTGTCTCCAAATACTCTCCCATTCAGAGGAACTGGAGAACATTGGGGGTATCTATATATGTGTATATATATATATATATATATATATATATATATATATATATTAAGAAAAGAGTTTAACACTGTTTTATTCAGTCTTTGGAAATATTTGGATTATAGAATAGTCTTTAGAAGTATTATATCACTGGCTGAACAGGATATGTGGTGGACTCTTATGTCCAGTGCTGCATACAAAGTGTTTCACACTGAAAACTAAACATCCTAGGATTTCCTTGACATCTCTGTGCGGAATTAAAATATTACAGAACTCATCTTTCATCAAATACTTAACGTTGGAGGCTGGAGAGATAGCTTAGTGGTTAAGAACGTGTGTTATGAAATAGTACATCAAACTTCTCACAAGGGCCTAACACTCTAGTTCCAGGGAGACTGGCAGCTTATCCTAGCCTCTACAGAAACCTTCATTCACACACACATATTCACACTCACACACATATACCTGTGAGTTTTTTAAAACAAAAAATAATAATGTTGTAAAGCAAAAACAAAAACAAAAAAACAAAAACAAAAAAAAAAAAACTTTGCTCCTTAAAGACCCAGAATATGTGACAGAAGATGAATCATTTAGCATGGCAAAGAAAACTACCTCACATAAATTACTGCTCGTAAAATGATCAGGATTTAAATTGCTTCAGTTCCAGGCATTTATTCCCACTATAGAGATAAGTTCACTTATCTTAATTTAGATTGATTGTGCAAAATTCAAATATAGACAAAGAATGTACTTTGGGTGGGGGGGGGGCATATTTTGTTGTGCTTTTTTCAAAATCTAGTCCCTAGGACTAGGGCTGTTTTCAGAGATAGTGTGTCTGTCTGGCATGTACCAAGGCCTAAGCTTCATCCCCAACCTAGAAACAGAACGGAGAATAGTTCTTTAGAATGTTTAACTGCTTCTTAACTATTCTTTCTGGGGAAACTTTTGCTTTTAAATATTAGAGTTTGAAATGTGTGCATTCTTAGATGTTCCTAATTTTTCTTGTGTGGCCGTTAGTAGTCCTAACTGAAAAACTGGAGAATGTTCAGTTATTGACTCACTTCTTCGAGACATGTGCAAGACTTTTTAACATCAGTGGGCTTTTGTTCTTCACTGGCTTAATATCGATGTCATATCTACCAACTTTTGTCTGTCAACTTTTATATGCTCGTGTATTTTGCCTTTGTAAAGAATGTGACTGAATTAATATGCAAGATAGCACTTATGCTTTAAATATCCTGCTTTTAAAAATATCAATATAACCCATTTTTTATGGTGGACAGGAGAAAACTGGGTATTTATATGGAAGAAAGTAATAATGTCTTCCCAAGGTGAGATTGATTTAGAAAAAGAGAAATTTGAAGTTCGAAAATGTACTCTGTAAAGAGCCTTACAGATCACTTAGGTTACATGAAAAAGAAGCTAAAATTCAGACCTTTAAAGTTGGTCGTTCCTAATGTAAAATGGAAGGATGTCTCTGAGACAGATTTTCTTTCCTAGTCTATATTATTTATTTTTACTTATTCACTTTATCCATCCCACTACCCCCTTCCCGGTCACTCCCATCACAATTCTTCACCTCCCCCCTTAACCCCACCCCCTACCCTTCTCCCCCCACCCTTGCTTTGAGGCAGATTTTTAAGAGGGAGAAAGACCTAAGACCCAGTTCAAAGAGGTCCCAGGAAATTTGGATTAAGTGAGAAAAGGACAAAAGGAAACAATGGCTCTTTGCCACCTCTGTCCCCAATGCTGTCATTAGAGAACTGGTGCAGCCCTGCACCCAACTGTAAAACCACCCACAGGAGACTTGTTACTATGATGCAAAAGCATCTTGTAGGCACTGTCAGAGCCTGGTACCCCATTGAGCATAGCACAAAGGAAGTTTGTGGTCAGGGCCCTGCTCCCTGGGTGAAAACATGCAGAGGGTGATCTCGAGATGGATGTCAGGCCACTTGTGTGCTTCTAATCACTGCCATTGCACTTTCTGGGGAGGACTGAGGAGCTGGGTGGGATAGCAGCCCTTCCTACCCCTGTGTCCTTCCTAGTTCCCGGCAAGGCTCCCAGAGGCCCTCAGGTCTTCTCCCAGGCCATCCTGAATGCTGTGACTTATACTAATAGGAAAGAAAGACGTGAAGAGAGGATAGACGGAAGGAGAAAGTACTGAGCTCTCTGTTTGGTCCTCTTCATCTGGCCAAACATCTCTGCAGCCACCGTCGATGCTGGAGATCCGCCAGCTCCACACACCTTCCATAGTATGGAGAACAGCTGCTCTAAGACTCCTTTTGCTCTGGAAATACACAGGTGACCAGAATCTAGCTCTATACACTAACCCAGGAGGCGGGGTTGTTGACATTTAGTCTAGGCTCGCCCCACAGTTACCCGGCAACAGCTAGGTATGCCTGACTCACTGTAAAAGGGGCTGCTTGCTCCCTCCTCTCTCTCTTGTTCTCTTGCTCTCTCTCCTCTTGCTCCTTACCGTGTTCTCCCTATTCCCCTCCCCCCTCTCTCTCCAGGTGCTCATGGCCAGCCTCTACTCCTCCCCCCTCCCCCTCTTCCTCCCTCCATTCCTTCAACCCTCCCTCCCTCCCTCCCCCCTCTGCCTTTCTCTGTCTCTACTCCCTCAAGTCCCCTCCCCATGCCCTGAATAAACTCTATCCTATCCTATCCTATCCTATCCTATCCTATCCTATCCTATCCTATCCTATCCTATCCTATCCTATCCTATCCTGTCCCGTTGTGTAGCTGGTACCTCAGTGGGAAGGGATGCCTCAGCTTAGTCCCACAGTGGAGGCCCCCCTTCCCCCACACCATACTGCACCTCCTACAAACATATTCCTTCCTCCTTTTTTTTTTTATAAAACACAAGGGTGGTGCCCACAGCAAGCATTCTTGTGCTGGCCTCTAAGTGCTTCTCCAGCCTGGAATTGATAAATTCTCATTGAATCAACCTGATACCTGGGTGTATCTTTCCTCTGTTGCAGACAAACTGAGACATGGGCTCCCTTAAATTCCTTGTGGCTGGCCCAGGTCTGGAACCCAACACATACCCTTTAGCCACATTAAACAAAACTGAAGAGAGCAAGCGACACTCTCTGGATAACAGCACTCTGGTTTTCAAGACTTGGGCATATTTCATTACTAACCCTTCCTGTGAAGAAGAAGGTTTCAAATGAAGGCTGTTGGTTACATAAGAAAATTATTATGAAAATGTGCGTGGATATGATTTCATTGTGTTTTAAAACTCAACTTGCCCCCAAGACAAGGGTTGGAGGAGAGAGAGAGAAGCCAAATTAAATCAGTGTAAATTTTACCTTTATAGCTCAAATTAAAGAATACTATAAACTTTAATTTGAAAACTGACTACTAGAGATAGACGCCCCTAGAGTTAAGGAATCAAATTGTTTCCATTTTCATGAGAATTGAAAATTCAAAGACTAAAACAGGCCCCCAGCCGTGTGTCCAGGCCATAACCTCATCCAGGCTCTCACAGTCCTCTTGTGACCTAGGTCAGGACAGTTCTGCCCTGACTTAGGAGCCCTGACACTCCCAGCCAGAAGCCTCCTTCCATCCCAGGAATGACAGCACATGCCTGGCCCACCTTAGAACAGATCATCACCAGGGTGAAAAGTGATCCTGAAGGCAGAAACTCCTTCAGGGAGCTAGATATTTATTTATTTATTCACTTTACATCCCAATATCAGCCCCCCTCCTCCCAGTCTCCCCTCATAAGAACTTCCCATCATTCCCCTTCCCTTCTCCTCTGAGAAGCAGGAGCTTCCCCTGGTATCACCAGTGCTCCTGGCACATCAAGTCACTGTAGGACTGGGTGCTTCCTCTCCCACTGAGACCAGACAAGGTGGCCCAATTAGGGGACCAGGATTGCACAAGCCGGCAACAGAGTCAGGGAGAGTCCTTGCATTTTAGTTGTTGGGGGACCCTCATGAAGGCCAAGCTGTACCTCTGCTATGCATGTGCAGGGAAGGGGCTCAAATAGCTTAAGCAACTCAAATAGTACAATGCTTGCCTAACCTGCACAAGGCCATGGGTTCAATCCCCAGCACCCCCACAAAATGGTTATGGTGGTAATTGTCTATACTACTAACATTGGAGAGGCAGAGGCAGAAGGATTAGGAGCTCAAGATCATCTTTGACTACTTATCTAGTTCAAGGATAGCCTGGGATACAGAGACACTGTTGAAGAGGTGGAAGAAGAAGAGGACAGCAGAAAGTATCAGATGGTTCGGTGAGTTAATAGCATTCTCCTTACCACCTAACTCTAATGCCCGTAGCCCACACTAGAAGCAGAGAATCAACTCCCAAAAGTTAGTCTTTAATCTCCACACAAAGGTTGTAGCCCTGCCCACCTGCGTATCATACACATATATGCGGGGGTGGTGAGGGAGCTAGGTCCAGCCACTCTTTGGTTGGTGGTTTAGTCTCTGGTAGCTCCCAAAGGTCCAGGTTAGTTGATTCTCTTGGTCTTCCCATGGAGTCGTTGTCTTCTTTGGATCCCCCAATCCTTCCCCCAACTCTTCCTCAAGACTCCCTGAGCTCCATCTCATGTTTGTCTGTGGCTCTCTAGATGCTGCATCTGTTTCCCTGAGCTACTGGGTGGAGCCTCTCAGAGAACAGTTATGCTAGGCTCCTGTCTGCAATAGTAAGAAGGTATCATCAGTAGTGTCAGGGATTGGTTCTTGCCCATAGGATGGCAAGACGGGATGAGTCTCAGTTTGGGCCAGTCACTGACTGGCCATTCCCTCTATCTCTGCTGTGCAGAGAACCAAGCATCCACTGAGCTCCACGGAAGGCAGAAAGAAAATACCAAATTTCTCCCCTGGCAGATAGTACCTTTAGAAACACACTCCAGAGACTAGGAAGGTTTGAGGACGTTTCAAGAGAACAAGTTGATGGACCCGTGGAGGTGGCTTCTCTGCCCTGCCGATGGGTTTTGCTGTTGGGCATCCACACTTCTTCCCCACCATTCATCTCATGTCCTTGGTCACACCCTTAACATCTCCAGAGCCTTTGGAGGTGTCCTCCTACCAAATGGGTATACTGTCCTAGGCCCCACCCACAACATGTGTCCACACTGTCTATCCCTGTCAATAATTTCATCTCTCCTCAGTCCTTGCTTCCTTTCCATAGGAGAAAGTTAGTTTTCTATGTATTTGCTACTTTTTATAAAAGTAGCCGTTTAGTCGCATCATCAATAGTTAAGATAATTTGGGAAATGCCTCACCTACATAGCCCTGGATCGACATTCAAATACTCTGTGCTCCCATGACATTGTTTAGAGGTTTCTTGTCCAACGGTGCACATCCTGCTGACGGTTTTGAAGCAATGTGCACCATCCACCTCCAGACAGCTGGACTCCTAGTCTGTAACATGAGGGAGGCAAGCTGCGCCTGGGACAGTCCCAGCAGCCCACACCTAACACCAGTGTTCCCATTCAGTGCGCTGCCCACACTTGGCGCCTCTCCCATGCCCTGCCCCCCTCGGGCCCAAGTGCACACTAATTTAAATCACAGCTTCATGGATCCGAGTCTAGGCCTCTCTCCTCTTCTAGACCCTAAGCAGCTGAAGCCCGTTTCTCATTCTATCAGCGTGTGTTAAACAAAGATGATGGGAGACAAAAGGAGGTATCAGATGGAGCTGCTGGAGAGTCTGCTAAGAGGGGGGCGGACTCTGATGAATAATCCAGAAGAAGCTTTGGATGTGGAGGATGCAAAAGAGGCTTTGCCTCCCATTCACGGCAGAAGCATTAAGAAGTAATATGCAGACAGAAAACCGACTTGTATTCTTCCGGACATAATTTTCTTTTAAGAAGTGTAGGAAAGTAATGGAGAAAAATGACTGCCACTTCCCCGTTCTTATCCACTGATTGCATCTGCTCACACTTCATCTTGAGTCTGCTTTTTCCTGCCTGTATAATAACACCGTTAGGTTCTCATGCCTTTTTTTTTTTTTTTTTTTTTTTTTTTGCATCTTTCTCTTGTTGTCATGGGTAGGAAATGGATTATGTTCTTTTTGTCTCTAAAACCATTGAGATTGTTTTGGTTTGGAGCCGGTCTCACATCCTGTGCACGAAAGACCTCAAATGACATCATGATAGTCTCTCCCTGAGATGAGATTCACTGTAACACCTCTAAAGAGGGATCCTGGTAATTCAGTTGACCCAGAAACTCATTCTAACCCACAGTGATGGAACAGCACAAATGGTTACTGGCTGGCTACCTCTGGCTTCCGCAAGAAATTCCTTAGAGGAGGTTATATGCAGTTTCAAACATGTATCCCCCCGACCCCTGTCTTCTTCACCCCTGTGATTTACAACTTGTACATCCATTCATTTGCTCAAGCTGTATCTATATAGCACTCCTGTGCATCGAAGTGCTAGATGCTGAAAGGCGTGATTTGAAAAGCGTGATTCCCCATCCTTGCTTAGACTCCTCTTTAGGATGAGGAAGTTGCAGTGCGTGATGAGGCAGCTGGGGTTTTATTCCCAGAGAGGGAGCGTCATTCACACCGGCACAGGAATCACAGGGAAGTCTGTGCAGTCGGTCTCAGACAGGTTCTCCAGCCATGCACCCAGGATGGGAAAGAAGAGGTTGGAGCAAAGAACTAAAGCCAGGGAAGGCAGAGCTAAACCCAGCTACGTGGAAATGTTGATAGGTAGAGGGAAGTCTTGGATGCCCCCTCACATGGTTACACCTGCATTTCTGATAACTCTTTCTACCTACACAGAGAAACCATTAGTGTTCCTAGGGATGAGAAAGGACCAGAACCTGGTTGGAGATGGCAGTGGGACTTGGGAAACACGGAGATTCACACAAACGCTGTACCTCAAGGACACAGGGACAGTGCCTGTCACACTGGCCTTTGTTCCAGAAACATAGCAGAGGCTCCTGCCCTAGGGCCTGCAAGGGTCTGAATGTTTGCGCCCTTGCTTATGTATTAAAATCCTAATTGCCCAAAGTGTAAACTGATCCTCTTGGGAGAGGGACCCTTTGAGAGGTGATTAGTCCCTAGAAGCAATGGAACAGCCCAGAGATGACTAAAGACCACCTGCTGTGAGAAGCTGCCATCCCCAGATGCTAGACATGTTACCATCTTGATCTTGGATTTTTCAGCCTCCAGAATCATAAGAAATACATACATATTGTTTAAAGTCTATGACATTTTGTTATAGTCACCCTAAAAGACTAAGATAACTGAATACCCTTGTTGTTACCTCGACTTAAAAATGATTTTTGTCTCCAGACACCTGCGTGGTCTCTCCCTTAGAACCTTTGGTTCCAGGGGTACTTTCTCCTGAAGCTGTTGGAGGCTGCACGCTGCACGCCAATGCTGCCTTCCACACACCTGAATTCTTGGCCACCCCTTTCATTGTCTGGTTTTCAATCTTTTAGATATTCACCTCATGTACCCAGCAAGTCTATATTTATGTCCCTCCTCTCTTCTCTTCTCCTCTATAAAATACAAGCTCCATAATGATAAGAGAACTTTTCTCCCAAGTAAGACTTTTGGGAAAGCGTTTTGAGTGATTTGGGGGCCCGGCTATGGATAGCCATCATTCATATAGAGTGGCTGGTGGCAGAGAAACTACAGGGTCTGGGTAGGAAGATGTGAGATTTTATTAGAGTGATACACACACACACACACACACACACACACACACACACACACGCATGCACACACACACATACACATACACATACACGCACGCACACACATACACAAATGTACACACATGCATACACACACGCATGCACACACACACATGCATACCCACTTGGACTCGTCCATATACCCACCCACACCTGAATGCATACAGTATTACAAAGCTGTAACACTCCGTTAAACCGTCACACTAGAATTACCTCTGTTCTGATGCCAATTGTGCTGACCATGGGGCAAGAACTTACTGGTATTTGTGGACTGTTTGGCAAGCTACAGATTTTTTTTTTCAATTACATTGGTTGGCATTTTCTTCCTCACTGCCCATCCACATATTTTGCTTTTCCAGTTAGCTGCCAGTGGGACTTGTATTGAAAACAACAAACAAACAAAAAAAAACCTCTTTTGTTTGATATCTGTGAATCAAACTAATATGAGACTTACAAATTAATTTTTATGTATAACACCCTCCTCCATTCAGTGTTGACCATATATAAAAACACACCGAACACCTCCTTTAGAAAGCAAATAATTGTCATGCCTCCCATAGAGGAGTTAAAAGATTAATATCATAACCATGATCAAGGTCGCCATCTAGCCAGGCGTGGAGCACAAAGACTCACGAGGGTCGCATCCAGGGTCCTGTGAGTACTGAAGCTGACAGGGAGCATCCTTGCTCTAATTTGCATAGCTGGTGCCTCTTGTTCACCTCCTGTGGAGAGCCCGTTAGCAGCAGAGGTCGCCACAGCCAGGGTCCAGCTGAGCTGCCAAAACACCCGCTGTTTTGTTCTTCTCAGACAAGAGGCCAGAACCTCTTCATTATTAGTCATTATGGTTAATACACATTTACTAACAAGATGGCATGGGGGAGGGGCGTGAAGTCCATTCTTGGTACAGAGTTGTTGGTACACCTGAAAGTACCCCCTCCTCCCCCAGCATGTCTTTCGACATGGGTACCTCTGTTACAATGAAACCCAAAGGATAGGTGGCACGGATGCATATTGGAATGAATAGGGAAAGTGAGTTGGGCATCAGTTGAATCATCTTCTGGTTTCCATGCAGTGAGAGGATTGGACCGTTACATTCAACTGTCTCTAGTCAAGATGTATTACCACACACTGAGAAAATATTGGGGAGTGTATCTCTCTACAGATACTCAGTGCTTACAGATACTCACTGTTCATGCCACATTTCAGAATTCTATGTCCTAAATATACATAAACTGAGGTTCTCCTGCAGAGCTATTAGCCGCTGAAAGGCCCAGGGAGGCTGCTCATCCTTGGTCCATGCTTGGGAATGAGAGCATATTAATATGTTTGGGTTATTTATTTAGCACATTTTTAGAATGTCAGTTTCATTTCTATTAACTCGTTTTCTATTAATTCCTAACAACTCATATTACTTGAGCAAAGAATGTTGTATGAGAAAGTCTACTCAGACTTAGAGGTGATGTCTCATACTACCGTATTCTGAAGCTGAGTCCCGCTAGTGGAAACAGCAATTATGTAAAGTTACTTCTCCATTGTCTCAGATAACCACATCACTCATGGCTGCTAACTGTGCTGAGTGCTGACTCCGCACCCCTCCTTGTGAGACTTCAAAATCCAACCCCAGCCACTCCGAGAGAGGTCTTAGTGTTCTCACCTAGTAGATGCGGAAATTCTGAGAAATGGTAGGATGGCTTCTGAGCTCAAGCCAGCTGACCTCCTGGCCTGCACCTACTGCAAGGTCAAGTCATTAGTTTCACTTTAAGGGAAAGAAACTTGAATGTCAGCATAACCAGACCAAAATCTTATTACACTGAAGCATGGCTGCACACAATATAGATAAAGAAACCTGAGTTTAAACTCCCACCTTCAGAAAGTGATACAGCAAATTCAACTTTCAAAAAAAACCACTAAAAAAAAAAAAAGAAAAGAAAAGAAAATGAGATTTGAAGTGTTAATCGCATTTTAAACACTCGAAATCAAGAAAGTCCTTTTCATTTAAAAAGAAAAAAAAAAACAGAAAGAAAAGAATCATATCTTAAGAAAAAGCTGATTCCCAAAAGAAATGATGGTGTCACTTTGACAATCTTCTTGAAAGCGGGATTCTCAGAGGCTCTGGTTTGCAGTGGGGGAAAGGAATAGCATATTGGAACTCTGGAGTCCCAGATCTGTTCCCGGTTTTTCTGTTAATGCCATGTGACCTTGAACACCTCACCTCCTTGGATCTGTGTTTGAAAGCGCAGAAGTCTTTCCTTCAGGAGAGGAGAGCAGCTACTGAAGCGACAGAGCTCTTGGCAGCTCTGAGCATCTTCATCATCCCGAAGCAGAAACCGGTGTGGAGCATCCTTGTGCTATCTTAGAATCAGAACCAAGCATGCTCTTTTACAAGATGATTATTGTGGACTTCTTTGGATTTTTTTTTTTTTTCTGATGAGGCCAACAGCTGGGCAAGCATCACTTTCCTTCAAGTGTTGGTAACAGATCACAGCAGCCCCGCCATCACAGGCGGCTCTGTGGTCATTTGCTGAGGCTACTGAATGTCACCTCTCCCGTGATGGCACTGTCACGTCTGACCCATGCAGTCTGGAACAATATGGAACACCAAACTGGCAAGGAGGATGCTAAGCAAGCCACTTTGTCCTTCCCGTATCCTGCTCCCTTTCAGTGTCATTAAATAGATTTTTTTTTTTAATCAGAAATTGGACTCCAAGAGCCTCCTTCTGGAAATGAGATGTGAGAAATGCATTTAATGGTCAAGGTAGGGAGACCCATCCATCCTAGTGGCAGCACCTTCAGGAGGGAGTGGGAAAGGCAGTATAAACTCCAAAGGATGCTATATGTACTCCACCTAAATGGAGCCTGGCATCCTGCCCAGCTACCTCTCTCTGAGAGGGGAGGAGCCTGATCTCTCGGATTGCCACAGATCCATTGCCCATCTTTTTATTCCTGATTTAAAATCCACCAACAAACTTAGGTCAACGGAAGAGAAACGAAAGCAGGCTTTTTGCTCTAGGGATACATCACAGGTCATGTGTCTTCATTATCTGATAGGCCTGCAACATCATGGGCTTCTCACTGCTTCTAATTCTGTGCATTCGTGATGGGGGAAATGTCGTGTGTGTGTGTGTGTGTGTGTGTGTGTGTGTGTGTGTGTGTGTGTGTGCGTGCGCGTGCGCGCACGCGCGCGCGCTCGAGCGTGCATGTACCAGAGGTCTACTTTGAAGTGTCATTCTTCAAGAGTCATCCACCCTGGTCGGGCTCAACCCTTAGGCTAGAGTGGCTCCCAACAAGCCCTGGGGACCTGTCTCTTTTCATCCTCCAGCATAGGCTTATCAACACGCACTGGCACATATTTCTTTTTCACTTGGGTTCTGGAGCTCAAACTTGGGTCTTGGTGCTTAAATAGCAAGCACTTACCAACTGAACTATCTCGCCAGCTCCTTGATTCTGTTCATCTTGAAAGTGCAGGCTATGGTGTGCTTCTCTATAAGGGCTTAATTGAGACATTAGTATTCATTCAGTAAGCAGGAAGCAAGCTTGTGTGTCTAAAGAGCAGAGGTAGACAACAAAAGGTGAAACTTACTGAAACACATCCTTAAAATTCAGAGGACTTTCTTCCAGTTGGCCTATCTGCAAGGAGCTGGCAAAGAAAAAGCTTAGGCTTGCAACTAAAGAAATCCATGGTCCTTCTAAAATCCCTTTGTTCATGGAGAGGGATTCACTGTCTGTGTTTAGCATCCAGGTGTGACAATGCCATCCATTTGTCTATTCAGGACTGTGGGAATGCATAGGTTTTTAAATCCTTTAAGATTGCAGAATCACATATGTACATTAACAGAACAGGTTTTGAAAAGCGTCTCAGGTTGGGAGAAAACGTGAAGAGCCTACGTGAAACATATGGCGAATGCTGTTCATTCCCTTTGTATTTGTTTCAAGGAGCTGTTCTTATTGCCGCTTATAAAATTGATTCAATTCAGCGGCTGTTTCCCTGGGCCATAAAGCAATAAAGCAAATATGCGACGATGAAACTATAAGCTGCAAATGAGGGTGTGAGAATTCAGCACAAATCAAAAAGCCAGCATGAGAACCCAAGTGTAAGCAACATTAAAAGTCTCCCCTCCTCCCACAAGGCCTGATCTTAGAAAGCCTGTTCTATTTTGCCTATAAGGACCTTAAAATTCACACATACATTTTATATATGTATACATAACATCAATTTTTTCCAAAGGCCACACCAGCCCGTGTTTTTATACCTCCTAAACTACAAATCAGGCTAAATGTCTCATAATTAGCAATTTGACCAACTCAATTTCACTGTGTGAAAGATAATTTACTTTTCTTATTGTTACCATTGAGAACATCAAGTCGACATCCAAAGAACGCTGTCACGATAAGATTCTTAGCCTAACAAGTCCTTTCTGTTGGTTGCCATTCATAGCTTTGCTAGTGATTCATTGTTAATCACAGCTCATGTGTTCAGTCACGATAAACTGTTCGTAATGGCTTGTTTGTGGCTCTCAGGTTTCCCTTCATCTCCCCATGGTGAATTATAGTAGAACTCAACTCATTTGTTGGCTTTATTAAATAGTTGCTTAATTCCCAGGTTTAAAATTGTTAGCCTTTTGTTGTTGTTTTTGTAAAGAACTGAAAGATCAAGATTTGCTATTCTTGCCAAAAACCAGTGAGAATTTTCAAAATATTTCTCTTTGAAGACTGGGGCTCTGGTGCCGCCACATATGTGCCAGTTGTAGCCAAGTCTTTTCGGGGGGAGCTTGAGCTACCATTCCAGTCTATTCTTAGTTGTAAGGTCAGAAGTCCTGGTGCTGCCCCCCCCCAAAAAAAAATTACAACAAAACTCTTCTAGAATACAGGCCTTGTTTTACTGAAGAGACAAATTAGTTCACAGTAACCAGAGTCTTCTGTGCAATGTATTCTAGCACTCCCCAGCCCATAGGAAATTCATGAAAGCAAGCATTTGCTCAGCTGACTGAGTGCTCAGAAAGTAATGACAACCTTGAGAGCCACCAGAAGTCTTCATGTGAGTAACAGTGCATACCCCTATTTTGTCTCTCAGGGATAAGATGGCTTATGAGATGTGTGGCTTTGTGGAACACTGGGATCCACGCTAAGGTTGTATTTAGTAAGTCGTCTAAAGAATCTAGGCCAATCTCCATGGTTTTCAGCAGTGCAGATAAAGGCCCCCATCCCTTTTCTGTGGCTCCCTCTTATCCATGGAGTCAGGATCTTTGGTAAAGCATTGCATCACTGTCTAACCCCAGCTAGTCCTTCCAGCCTTATCTCAAAGATCAGCTGGAAAGCCCCTCCAATACAGCCTTCCTCTGAATCTTGGTGCCTCTCACCTGGGCACTGGCCTGTACTTTTCCATCGAGTCCAGAATTTTCTCACATGAACAACAGAGATGAATATGGTCCCATGATAGTAAATGCATACGTGGAAATACCACCATGAAACCTCTTACTCTGTGTAATTAATATATGCTAATAAGAACAATCTTTCTCTTCAGAGCTACGATCTGGTACTGACTTACTGAAATCACCCCAACCTGTTCATGTGGTCAGTAGAGTACCATCTTATGCCCTGGCGAGTCTAGGGATGGGAGACAGGAGAGGGAGCACATGCATACGATTCTAAAACCATTACACAAATTTGCCCATGTGCCAAACATTCTCAGTAATGTGAGTAAAACGGAAAATTTAACTGTGGTCACATAGGCAGCTATGATAAAATTTTTAACATGTAACTAAAAAACTTTTAATGTACCATAGTGTATTATATAAAATGTAGCTATAAATTTCTTTCACAAGCATTTCATAAGCATTCTTTTTCTCCTCCCGACACTCTTATGTTATGAGCCATTCATTTAACATTCTCTGTGTTGAAAAGAAAATGTGCCGTGGCCTCCCACTAGCTTGGAAATAAATGCCTTGTGTTCAGAAACCTTCACTCGCTCTGTGTTTCCAGAGTCCTGTAGATAACTCTTTATTTTATGCTTATTTCTCTGCTCCACCTTACTTATCCAGCCAAAGGCTGTTGCTGCCTACCACATCAAGGGTATGAAGACATAGACATCATTTACCTTCTCCTCTGCACTAGATTTGCTGAAGTATCCTCTGGGCTTGACCATGCAGAAAAGAACCCATCCCTCCTTCTCTCCAGAGCTGGTGACTCTTGAGCTTTGTGTATAATCCCATCATCCCCTTCCCAAATGCCAGAAGTTCCCTTTCTTTCATCGTCAACAACCCTGATCACTGAGATCCCCGTACCCAGTAATGGCTGTCCAAGCTTCGCTCACAATGCTCTAATTGCAGGTACATAGGCCTCTAATGTCTTTGTCCCCTGCCCTATTTGACACGAGAACATCCTCTATCTTCCTGAAAACCTGGCTAAAAACGTCATGCCCTTGAAGACACCCCACCCTCTTTGAAATCCTTCCTTTTCTGTGATCCCATGGCCTATGGTCTCGGTGCTGAGGCAGGGCAGTTTCTTGGATCCATTCATGCTTCCTTATCTGTTTGCGACCACATCGTGAGCAGGGAGTACATTTTAGGACTCGTTTCATCTCCTTTGTGTGGCTGCCTCATCGCACAGCTGATACTTGAACAAATGTTTGAGCCGTGGTTCTGTTTTCCTTCCTGTCAACAACTACAACTTAATGAAAGTAAACTCTTGTGTTCTGTCTCAGTTGAAACCTGCTTTAGATGATGCAGTTTCTAGCGAGTTCTTCCGTCTATAGAAGAAAATATGCTTTTAAAACCATTTGTCCCTAGTTAGCTGTGCTCATCAGTCCTCCTCGGCTCATAACGATTACTCAGGATCTGCCTGTGGTTGCCCCCCCCCCCCCCCCACACCCCATCCTCATTTTATATCTCCTTATAAGGAACATCTAAAAGGAAAAAGCAAGTGATCCCATTGGCCACATTCTACACTGTCACATTAAATGACAAATCATAATGAAAGGGAACAGGAATGTTTAGGAAGGCCATACCAGACACGTACATACAAAGGCATTTATAACTATCTCATTTTGTTAACATTGATTAGCGTATTTTCCTTTCCCCCCACCCCCACCTTGGTCCATTTTCTGTCGTTGTAACAAAACACCTGAGACTAGATAGCTTATAAGTAGTGGAGATTTATTTAGCACTCAACTCTGGAGCCTGGGAATCCAAGAGAGTAGCGTGGAGATCTCGAGAGGGTGTTCATCTAGCATCATAATGTGGCAGGGTGGCACCAAGGGACAACATAAGCAGACTTACCAGAGAAAGACCTCTTCTACACCAAAGCCACCCTAATGATAACCCTTTAGTCCATGAGTAAGTTAATCCATTCATGAGGGCAGAGTCCTCGTGACCCATTCAGTCCTCAAAGTTTCTACCTCCAAATACTAGTAACATATTAAGGGATCAAGTCTCCAGCATAAGAATCAGAAGGATACAAACCACAGTAGCAGGGCATCTGTACATCACGTGCTTTCTGTACATCCACGAAATTGGTTTTATCATCCTCACAAGTTTACAGAAGAAGAAATAAGGCCAGGAGAGCTGAATGCCTTCCCAACGACCCAACCTCTAAGCCATACATCTTGAGTCTGCCTCACATCAAAGCCATTGTACATAACTTCTTCAAGAACCAGGAGAATTGGTTAACATTGATTGCACGGCTTCTAAGTATAGCTTATGGTAGATTATTTATAACTACATTGTATATGCATCATAAAAATACAAGTACCTTACTAAGCCACGGTTTATACCTAACCACCTTCTACGTGCATCAGACAGAACATTGTTCACTGCAGATTTACTTAACTTAAATATTCAACCTTCCACCTAGGGACACAAGACCATAGGCCAAAGAAGAGCAAATACCTCTAGAAATCAAATCCAAAGTACAACTTCACCACAGACCTACAAATGTAAATCTTTATATTTTTTGTTGTTGTTTTTAAAGATTTACTTATTTGACTTAGATGGTACACTGCAGCTGTTTTCAGACACACCAGAAGAGGGCATCAGACCCCATTGCAGATGGTTGTGAGCCACCATGTGGTTGCTGGGAATTGAACTCAGGACTTCTGGGAGAGCAGTCAGTGCTCTTAACTGCTGAGCCATCTCTCTAGCCCGCAGTATAAGTCTTAACAACCTGTGGTTTCCGAGAAAGATGATCAAATTATTTATAGGAACAGGCATCCTCTACTGAAAAATCCTGAATGACTGATTTCTAACGGTTCTGGGTTCATAGGGCAGTGCAAGTTATAAAACGGAAACAGGAGAGGCAGTGGAAATATGTTTGCACCTAACAAGTCCTTAAAGACCTTGTTTTAAAATTAAATAACCGACCAAGATCCAGTTTTGAATTTTGGGTCCCCATTTGCTCAGCTTCTCTCATTAACTACGTTTATTTTGTAGGCTTTTAAGGCAGAGCATCAATACAAACATGGTTAAAATTACGAGGATTTTTTTTTTTCAGTCTACGTTTATCATCTTCATTTAGGGCTGTACTTACGGGTCACCTGTGCATGTCTTTGATTCCATGCAGTTTTGGTGATGAGCCATAAGTGATCCCTTTCAACATGAGAAAATTAAATAGGTGCCAGGATATGCTTCTATTTTCAAAAATTGGTGACTAGGCACATTAAGCAACAGTATATAAGCTGAAGTTCTCCTGCACAAACAGATCAGCAAAATTCAGCACCGGAAGGGAGTTTGAAGTTGTAAAGATGGCATCTGTGGCCATCATTCAAGAACCTTCTTCAGATGTCAACCAATATATTTGCTGTGGAACAAGAGAGTGTTTGTAAAGTAGCCAATAATTTTTAAAGAGACCAAAACAAACAAACAAAATCCTATTTGTTTTGAATAAAATTGTTCAATAGGAAATGAGTGAACCTTGAATGACAGTCACTCCAGGAGACACCAAGTGAATCAAGCCACCCTCCCAGAGTGACAACATTGGAATGTTGGTTTCTTTAAAAAAAAAAAAAAAAAAGACGCAGAAATATTATAAGAATGTGTTTCATTCTGATGACAGGTGTAGGAGTGTGGGGCTGCTCCAGACTAACTGCAGCAACAGCCGACTGTGATTTGTCTCGTGCACTAGCAAAGGTGTGGTTCTGCCAGCTGTAGACGGTTTCTACAATTGTGTGCTGTGTAGAATTCTGGGAACTTTTCAAAGGGTGCATAAATGCTAGGTCCCCGAGAAGGGTTTGTTAGTTGTTTAGGGAGGATGGTTGCAGTTTATTAATAGTCATGCTCAAAGAAGAAACGAAAGGAAAAAATTAGATTCTGGGCCCTCTCTCTCTCTCTCTCTCTCTCTCTCTCTCTCTCTCTCTCTCTCCTATCCCTCTCTTTCCTCTGTCCTTCTGTCTCTCTTATCTAGTGTTAGCAGGTGAAACCAGGGGAATCAACAGTGGCAAAAAGGAGAATTTACAAAGTAGCAAACACCCCTCCCCGAAGTCCTGTTTCCAGCATGTCTCCTGGAAGCCACCACCCTAGCAACACTAGCCCATTCTCAGAAGTGTATTCCTGGCCCCTAAGAGGTGTATAAGAAATATGCAGGAAGCACCATTGCAAAAGACAATTTAGAATTACTCTCCCCGCGTCTCTAGGCTTGGCTTCCATGGCAAAGAAGGTGTAAGTGTTAAACTCTTAACAGATTCAGTGGCTTGCATAACCTCCTGAACCTGTTTCCTCATTTGCAAAGCAGGGTATGGCATCACTCTCTGTACAGGTGGGAAGACTCTAACTCGATGAATTATGCATGATGCCGGCCCGTAAGCCATGTGTATGTGACTTTTCTGCCATCTCTCTACATACCATCCACTCATTTTAGCTCTGAATGGTTTATTCCTGTGAGAGAAGCCGAGCAAAGCAAGCTCAGTTCCAGAACCTCCTATGCCCTCAGATATGTAAATTGTTTCTTACAGTACAGTTTCCTGGAGTAGTTTCTATTCCCACCCCTGGAACATTCCTGGTTCCCCTAGCAGTTGCACCACCCACCGAATGGTTCAAACACTTTCCTGATCTACTTTGAGCAACTGTGAATCCTTCTGTCTGTACAATTATTTTTATGTACCATGCATATTTAAGCAGGAGAACAAGCACCTACACTGGGGTTGAGGAGTAAGGATGCTTCTGTTCTCCTTTGTGCTGTGTGGGCCAGTAGGCTCAATTGGTTAGCATGGTTTGTTTCTGAGCCAGGAGTGATGGCCTCAGTCCACACGGGAGCCAATCCACTCTCGTGTCTCTGGCCCACATCATGCTGGAAGCCTGACTCTGGCATGGCATCTTCTACCACAGAGTAACTCTTCTGCTCCGTTCACAGTTGTTTTACCATGCCAGGTTTAACACTGTTGGTTCATTAAAACAACCAGTCTCAAACACACTCCACTTGCAAGGCCTATGCTAGCTAGGTATGGAGCTGAATCCATTAAATACCCCATGCCTTCATGGGGTCTGTAGTCTAATCTGAGTGGGAGGCTTGGGTAAACAAACCAATGTATGTATGCTTGTAAATTCTTCAAAGGACCATAGGAGAAGTGGACATAACTCAGTAGCAAACGACAGCAAGAGGGAACCATTTCCAAAGATTGGCTAACAGAGCCTTCTCCAAAGGGATAGGTATCCATGTTGAGACCTAAGTAAAAAATCACAGCCATGTGAAGAGCGAAAGAAGACAGGATGATGTCAGTGTTTACAGTGACACACAGTGACCCATTTTCCAGATGGACACTGTGAAATGAGAAACATGACCACAGCATCTTCTTGGTGTGCTTGCTTTGGGACCTGGCCCAGGCACAGCACCACACTCTCCACAGGTCTTCTGTAGTGTTAGGGGCTTTGCCTAGAGGGATGAGGCAGCATGTGTTATTGTTTCTTCTCTCAAAGCTCTCAGGAGACCTCTGCAGACATAGGAGGAACGATAACAAAAGCAGGAACGTGGCAGACTCTGACTCTGGAATCAGCATCATTCCTTTCTCATATCTCAAACTCGGTCTTCATGCACTGGGAATATTGACACCCTGTGAGTTCTCTGGACCGTGGTTGGGTGCCTTGGCCAGCCAAAGAGTCCTAGGAACCTCTAATTCCTGTTATCATTGGTACTTCTTTAAAGGACCCTAACCAGATTCTGAATGTATTTCCTTCTTGTTTTTATGTTACTTCGTTTCTACAGAATGCTTTACATCATATGTTCACAGTATTTTCATTTTTTTTTTTTTTTGGCTCCTTACAATAGCTATATGAGGGAAACAGGTTTAGAATACTAATGAAGAGAAGTTAACAGAAATTATGCTTTGGTTTCTCCGAAAAAGTACCTACCCCTGGGCTTTCTGAATACGAAATATACCATATCCGAATGTTTGTTTTGTTGGGGAAAACAGTATGGTGGAATCTTAAAAGCACACGTTTTTGCGACAGAACGGGAGTAATGTTTGTGTGTGGCTGTATGTTTTTCAGTAGGGAGTAGTGCTCAGATCAAACCCAGCAGCATCTTGTGTGTAAGGTAGGCAGGTATGCTGTCACTGACCCACACTGCCATCCTAAAATCTGCTTTTCAAATCTGGACTCTTCTACTCAGTTGACTATACTATCTTGAGCATCAGTTTTTCCCCATTAGAAATGGGGATAACGAAGCCAGGTTCAGAGGGTTCACAAGGAAGGCACCAAGCCCCGCCCCCAGGAGCGAGATGCGCTCAGCACCTCTGACCTCTGAGGCTGCCCTCTTCCTTCAGCCATTCTTCTTCTCAACCGACCTCAACTCTGAATCCAGCAAATGCAAAGAGTACTTACTACATAGAGCCGCCTCCTCCTCGTCCTCCCCCTCCCCCTCCCCCTTCCCTCCCCCTCCCCCTCCCCTTCCCCTCCTCCTCTTCCTCCTCCTCCCTGCAACCCCATTCTTCCTCCTTTCTCCTGGTTGCAGCATTTGGCAACACCATCCCAGTTTTCCAGAGTCATCCTTACACGGAACTCCCCCTCCTTCCCGCCTACATCCCATGCTCACAAGACCTATTTCTGCTGACGAGATAGTTCTCAGAGCAACTGTCTCTTCCCATCACCATTCATTTTTCATTCAACAACTACTTATTGAGCACCTACCATACGCTGGCCGCTATGCTGGACACGGGGAGCGCAACAGAGAACAAAGCCTGTCCCTGAGCTACTTTCATTTACTGGCCTGTGGACATCCCCCACCCCAATCCACTCTCAATATTAACACCAGTATTGTTGTTACAAGCCAGCTCTAACCTCCCGTTTCTTTTTTTTTCCTTTTAGACTTTACTGAGTATTTACTGTCTGCCCAACGTCATTCCACAATTTTTTTTACATGTTGTAGAATTTAAAATTGAAGATCACGTTCCTTTTAGACAGCCCTTCATCTGACTTGACCCACTCTTGTAGACTCCTGTCCTACCACAGGCACACATAAAAACCCCTCTCGCCAACATTTGTTACTCTTATGCTTCTCTGGTTTTACATGTAGCATCTGTCCCCCCCCCCCCCCCCCCAGAAAGCTCTGTCCCTCATTTCTCTACGTGGGAAAGCTCAAAGCCATCACCAAAGTCTGTCTCCTATGCCAGGAGGCCATATGCAGCTCCCAGAGGCCTCATCCTACCCCTCTGAACCTCCTGCCTTCAAACATCTGTCAGTCCACCTCCCTCCCTCATAGACCTGGAGCTCCTTGAGGCAATCATATCTCATTTATTTCTGAGTGCCTCTCAACAATTTAATACTGCCCGGTGTACTCTCCTTCCGGGGGTGGGGGCGTTGAGTGGATGAAGGAAAGAACAAAATTATTTACTTGCTCTCTACCAAGGCATGACTCTCAGAATAGAATTTACCAGAGAAAACATAGAGTGGATAGAATTCTGTCAAGGATACAGTGACCAACTTTTGTTCACCGTGCTTTGACTCTTTAATAGGCTTTTCTTTCGGTATCCTATGTGTTAAGCATCAAAGGAGATAGTATTTGTTCTTTATGAGATTAGGTCTCGGCTGGCCTGGGTGATATGAACATGGGTAAAGCGAGTAGAGAGAGAATCATCAACCTTTAAATATCGTCTCTCTTATTTTCATCATTTGTATTACATAGAAAATTACTTGCAAGCAGGGCAGACCTTCCACCTAAATCTTAGCTCAAGATCAAATGAGCCACTTGGTTTCAGGATGTCTGGTAAAGGAAGGGCAGATACATAGAATTACTGCCATTTGAAATCCAAATTATCCCGTCGTCAACAGCATGTGGCTTGGGAACGACACTGGACAAGAAGTATGGCAACAAGAAGCCGCGGCCACACTTCCTCAGGTCTGCAGTGACTAAGGGTCAGGTGATACTTTTTTTTTTAACTTAAGGAAGGTGGGGCTCAAATAAGAAGCATTTGATGGAAAGTCTGTTTGTCTCTTCAAAAATCAGTAATTTTTTTTTTTTTGCAGAAATGATAATTTAGTCATCAAGTAAACAGAGCCACTCAGACAAAACTAGTTTGTTCTATTGTCTTATTGGTCAATTCAGCTCTTTCAGCTTCCTGAAAAACTGGTTGTCAGTCAGTGCAAAGTAACCAGAGACATACATCTTTTTGACCTTGTTTATAGTAAGATAGTAAGCTGTTGAACCAGACCAGCCTTTCAAACAGGTTCTGATTCTAAAAATCAGTCTTTATTTTATTTATGTAGGAAGAAAGAGAAAGTTGACAGTAAAAGAGGAGGAACTTTCTGCGTGTAAAAATTCTATAAATGTGTGTCCTGTTGCATTCTAATATCCAGATAGTCTTTTTCAGTTTTGCTAGAGATTATGCAAATACCTATATTGCTTACTAAATATATACATATGTGTGTGTGTGTATGAAAAGTGTTTGAAAATTACATTGTATTTCATCGCTAACTAGATGAAGAATTTTTTAAATCTCAGATTCACAATTTAAATGATTTAGGTTTTTTTTTTTTTTTTTTTGTTCAAATGTAGTCTTTTTTTTTTTTAAGGAAACAAGAAACAAGCCATACTTACATAAGCCTCAAAGTGCTTCATAAAAGCCAGCTCATGTTAATAAATGCTTTTGTCTTAAGAGTTGTATTTGGAAGAGGTAGCACTCCCTCCCCCCCACCCCCATACCCCCTCTACCACTCCCCCCCCCATGGCCTCCTTAATTAGCATTTCTCCTAGGCAGCCTTTCTGTAGAGACACTCCAGCTAAGGCTTCTGCAAGGATTTCTATGTCTTCCTGTGCTTTTCCCACAGGAAGCCTTCAACACATTGTGTTATGTTCATGAGATAGAAATATCATTTTTAATGAACCCTGATCAGAGAGAAAGCTAAATATAAGAAGACACACACACACATACACACACACACACACACACACACACACACACACACACACACAAAATGCTATGGAGAGGAAGCCATGTTCATCTCAAAGAATTAAAATATGAGAGTCATTTATCCCAAAATAATGGAAGTCAATTTTTTTTTTAAAGAGTTGAGATTACAGGGCTGGGGAGATGGCCCAATGGTTAGAGCACTTGTGCCCATCCAAAGGATCAATTCCCAGTGTCTGGTGTCTCCCAACTGCCCAGAACTCCAGTGCCATGGGATCTAATGCCTCTTTCTATCCTCAGAGGGCACCTGTGTGTGCACACACACACACACACACACACACACACACACAGAAGTGTGTGTTTGAAGTGTGTTCTTTATGTGTTTGAAGTGAACTTTAGCATTTAAATTCTTGATCAAGAGTCACAAATTACTTGAGTTTCAGAAAAACTTAAGCATGGGTGGTAAAAAAAAAATGCTATGATCAGTAACGTGGTATGAGCCCCGTGGCCTTCTCCTCGTTAACCAAACCTTTTATTGATATTAAGTGCCTGGTGTGTGAATGGCATTAATTAGTTAGCGGCCAGCTCCACAACACTGTGACTCTATGGCAATACAAGCGCAAATCACCAACTTTTCTTCCTGTGTTGTTGATCTGTGCGACTCAGTTTCACTGTTGTCCCCAAGTGATAAGTGAGTAACACGTCTCACTGTGGAAAACATGTAGCTGACGAGCTTAGTGACAAGCAGACGTTAAACTTCATTTTTTAAAATCAAACACTACGTCAGTCTGCATTGAATTATTTTCACTGGAAACTCGCAGATTGTAATTGATTACACTGGCAAGTGGGGCTGTTACTTTACCGTGTGATAGTTCAGCAACTACTTCTTAGAAATGGATGCTTCTCCTTCTCACGTTGTCCATGTCGGAATTGTAAGTTTGACCAGTAAGCTCACACGCTGACACAATATTACATATTTCTTAGGATAAACATATATTAAACACAGAAAACCTATTTGATCCTACAGTCTTACTTCTGGGTATTTAAAAGAATTTAAATCAAGGTCTGGAACAAACACCTGCCCTGTTCTAAACACAGAAGCAGTGGTCACGATAAGCAAGGTGTGGAAGCGACCTCTATGTCCATCTGTAAATAGGATTTTTATGTCCATCTATGTACACGATGGGGTCTTTTTTCTCCCTTAAAACAGAAGAACATCCTGCATCTGCAACAGCCTAAGTTAATGTGGAGGACATTACACTTAATAAAATGTGTTACACAAGACGGCAAGTGCCACATGATGTCACTTGCATATGGAATCTAAAACAGTTTAACCCGTGGAAGCAGAGGTTGCCAGGGGCTGGAAGAGACGGAGAGATTCAGATGGGGGTCGTCATAAGGTAAAAATTGTCAGCTGCACGAAGCAAGCTAGTTCTAGAGATGTACTCTCCAGTGTGGCTCCTGTCACTAGCAATACCACATTGCATACTTAAAGTTTGCTAAGCAGGTAGATCTTGTTAGGATTCTATACCACCAAAAAGAGAAATGCTAAAGGGGACAGAGGAAAACTTTGGAAGGCGGTGAATATGTTCACATCATTGGTTGTGATGCTGATTTCACCAATACCTATTTATGTCCAAATGCACCAAGCCGTGCAAATTGAATATGTACAGCTGTGTTTTATGTATTTTTTCACAGAACATGACTAATGTGGTACAGTTATTCAAAAGATTCGCTATTTTGAGATTTTGTTGTTTTTGTATGGTTTGGTTTTAAGCAGCTTTCTACTATGGTTTATGGTAGGACTATGAATGTAATTAAGGCTCATTTCTGCCTTCCAGAAGGTTTAAACCTCAAAAAAGAAATCAGGACCCACACACCCAGCAGCAGTACCACCTATGACAGGTAGGGGGTGAATGGCAAAGGACATTGATAGACATTTCATTTTTCATAGAAGCACTATTTGAACCTGCTCTTGAAATACTGAAAGGTGTGTAGAAGTTTCCCAGATCAAGAAGAGATGAAGGACATTCCAGAAAGGAGATCCAGGAGGAAGTCCACTGAGTCACTGAGAACCTGAAGGAAACTGAGGTGATAGCACATACCTTTAATCCCAGCACTCAGGGACCTGAGGAGATCTTAAGTTTGAGGCCAGCCTGGTCTACTCAGCAAGTTCCAAGCCAGCCAGACCTACATAGTGAGACCTTGTCAAAAAAGTGAGCATGAGGGAATTGTCACCCATGATGGCAGATGAAGTGTATTAGCTTTCAGAGCAGCTCCATCTCCCTCCTCCATGATGCCTTCTCTCCACATATTCATGAGACAGCAGACAGCGGAGATTCTTAGCTTGTCCACCACACATCAACCCAATCACTCACCACGGCTGGCCATTTCTCCCACCAAGATGGAACCAGTACTGTCAGCAGTCAGTGGCCTTCCATCTTTTTAACGACTCCATTCTCCAGCTTGGCAAATCATGGCTGGCCTAAGAATAGACAAAGAAGGGAAGAAAAATAAGAGGGCTCCCACCTTCCCCCACCCAAGGATCGGCTATTACTGTAGTACCTCTGTAAGCTAGAATTTTTTATATCGCTAATATCAGCCATTGCTTTTAGTGCAGGCGACAGTGACAACCAGCTGCTCCTGAGAATTTATTTATTAAAGCAAGGGCAGTCTCCCAGGATACTTTGCAGTCCCTACTACTGTTTGCTTCAGCACCATGGGCCCAGAGACAAATGGTCTTCCTGGGGCCCGAGTCAGATGCAGTGCAGTACTCCAGATATCCAGGAAAATGCTGCCCCTAGCCAAGACAGGAATAAATAGGAATGCATGTTCAGAAAGGGTTGTAAGAAGGGCTCCAGCGACACCCAATAACGTTTAAACCATAATACGAACTAATTAAATAATTGAATTAAGTGAAATTTTCATGCATTCCAAGTGCATATCATTATAGTCAGGTTACTTAACACACTACCTAATTATCTAAAGGTAATTGAGGCTTTCTCATATAAATATGCAACCCTGAACCATTAAGCAGCCTCAGAAAATTACCTTCATTTTGAGAAGTTTTAATTATCCGGGTCTCATTACTGACAGATGTGAATTCTAGATTATTCTCAAGCATCTCACTACTTATTCCTGGCCAAAGCCTGCCATTTTGGCAGGAAGCGGTTTGTAAGGTGATAGGCAGAGAAAGACAGACTGACAGACTCATTTTTGTGGTGTTTTATTTGTGGATAAACTTGGAAGGATTCAGAACAGACTGTAGTATTCCTACGATCACAGAGGAAGTGTCAGTCATAAGACAAGCACCCAGTTTACAGCTATGTTAGTCTCTCAGGAAAGCAACAACTTTTGAGCATAATGGGAACAGGATTGGAGGGGGAGACAGGCACAGTGCTAGTAATTTCTTTAAAACTGTCTCCTTTGGGCCCCACGGAATGCTGGGAGAATGTCAGCTGTGTGCCGTGAGGAATAGGAAGAGCACGCATTCTGGAAATCAGAACCTCAGACAGCAACACTCTGACCCTCGGGCTCCTGGGGATGGATGTAGCCATTCCCTTCTGCAAGTGTAATTATCAGCCTCATAGGGCTGAAGTAATGGTGTAAACAAGATGTCTTATAAAATCATCTATGTCTGTGCCCCTTGCTTGTGTACTTTTGTCTAAGCCTCTTCCTGTGTCCAACTAGAAACCAGATATTTCTTTACATTGTTGGCAGAAGCCTAGCCTTCCCATTTCCATCCTGCACAGTGACTCCCTTGGGAGCATGAATGTCTCTCTTCAATTGCATCGACCTGGTGACAGCTCTGCCTTTCTACCTGTTGATGGAATTTTGACTTTTGTATTGGCCTATTATCATATTAAATATCATTCACAGTTTTGTGTCATTGGGAAAAAATCTGTGAAGTGTTCTTCTTATGTCTACTTTGATGCCATTAATAAAAAAATATTGAATGAAGCAGAATCCAGGGCCACAGCCCTGTGACATTCAATCAGTGGTACCTCTACAGGTTGTGACAGAGCCATCCATCAAATTTCTTAGGTGTAGCTGAACACCCAGCTATGAATCCACTTGATTTTTCACTCACAGAGCCTACCATCTTCCAGATAATGTGAAACTTCATCAAAAGCTTTATTGGGAGCAAAGACACTATATCTCTGACATTCTCGGTCTGTCAACCTCATACTAATAACCCTGTCAAAAAAAAAAGGAAATTAATATAGTTCAGGAAAACTTATTTTTAATGAGACCACTGCAATTTTGAAAGGAGAGTGGCTGTTGATACAGAGTTGTTGTCAGGAAACAGGTCCATGGCCAGTCATGGAGCTGTGGTGGGCGGGTTGTGACTTTACATCTGTGAACCCACTGAGTTCAAGCAGTAGGGCCAGCTCTTCCAGTGTGGCAACTGGGCCCCTTCTTCTTCAGTCACAGTGTTAAGCACTTTGCATCTCTCTCATTATGGCTTCACTAAGAAGTAAGTGCTACTTGTATGACCTTCCTTGTGGGTGAACTTAGATACTGCTGAGAGGAGTTAAAACAACTAAATATTGTATATCCTTAGTAAGAGAGCCATGACTCACACCCACGTCACCATGACTCCGAGACCTGTTCTTAATCTCTCTGTCCTCCATGAAGAGTCTATGCCTCAGGAGTGTCGGTTTCATTTGATTGAAGAGAGAACAAGAACATACCATGACTTCCAGTCTGTCAGTGTGTGGTAGGAGGAGTGCAGACTGTGGCCAAAGCCTTCAGCATAGCTCATCTTCAATGTGTCCTTTCATAGCTTCTGGTCCCCACAAGCCTGGTTACATGGTACTTCTTGCTAGCATGGTGAGCATAGCAGAAAAGAAATTTCTGGGGGTCACTGGGTTGGGACCAATCTGATCCCTGATGAAATAGTCCCCCTGTCAGCGAGCTTGATTACTCTACACTGGGTCTTTCTCAGCCAGCAACACTGTCCAGGCTGGCCATTCTCATTCACTTTTACCATTGCCTCCCTCCGCCTCCTGACACATACTTTCTTTGTTAAGATGAATTAGACTGCAGTCAGTTTTTCTGTCTTCTCCCCGGTGGCTCTTTCTGGACTAAAAAGCCACAGTGACTATTTATTCTGTCACAGGACTGGAGGGCTATCTCATTATCACCACCCATAACCCTACAAAGAGAACCCATGTTGGTCTCAGTGATCTCTGCACCCTTCAAACATACACCCACCACACTTAGAGAGAATAAGCATTTTTTTTTTTTTTACCAAAGTACACACTGGCTTGGAGGATTAACATCCTAGGAAATATGCGCACACGCGAGTTGTCAGTGCCGATTTACTGTACACACATAACAGAAAACATGCTCTCCATCCATCCATCCATTAGCCTCCAGCTAAACAGCACAGGTTCCTAGCACAAAGCCGCCCTGTAGGTCACAGTTCCCTTAATTCTCTTAAGATGCATTGAACATGGTGTAGCTTGTATTTTATCCAGCGGATAAGTGGTATACTCAAGAATTACAGGCGTCTCTCTGGAGCAGCCTGAATTACATCTTTGAGAAATGGCCTCATGTCTACTATAATTTCTGAATACTGTATGTACTCTGCCTGTAATTTTTTTTTCTTATATTCTCGTTATGAGCCTAGGCTTTAACAGCTGAGCCATCTCTTCAGCCCTCTCAGTATTTTTTTTTCTTTAACAGCTTTATTAAGCAACTTCATCACAGATCATAAAAATCACCCATTTTAACTACACATGTCAACACGTTTCAGTAAATATACTCAGCTGACCAATCACCAACAGTCCAGTTTTAGAACGCCGAACATCACCAGAAAGTTTATCGTGCCTACTGGAAGTCAGTTGCAGCCCCCATTTCGACACCAGGCAGCTGTACCACCAGGCAGCATTGAACCCGTTTCCAGTTCTAAGCTGCTATGAATGTCATTTAGATGTTTATTACAAATCTCTGTGTGCACTTGCTTCCATTTCTCCTGAGTGAACTTGTCACATTTTTGTCCCCAAAGCAGCTGTTGTCCTTTATATTCCAGTTGGCAATATGTGGGCGCCCCAGTTTACCAGCACCGGGCATTGTCTGCCGTTTTTAAATTTCAGTCATTCTGATTGCTATTTAGTGGCTCCCTGGTTTTTGCTATTGTGTGACTCTCCAGGAGATAGAAGACAGTATGGGGGAGAGTGGGGATGATTCAAGAAAAGAAATTATGAGAGTTTTAACTGTCATTACCCTAGGGGTCCTTCCCATCCTGAATGTGTCCTTGAGACTGATGACATCTACTCAAAGTGCATTTTTAAAACCCTCAACATTCTTTTCCCCAACATAGGTGAGCTGAAATATGGTGTGTAATCCTGACATCCAGTCGTGCATGGGCTAAGTACAATCCAGGGATATGTTGTTAGAGCCTTCATTTTAGCCAGCATTAGAAAGATTTTTTTTTATCTCCTCCAACAACAAATTCTTCTTATCAGAGCTGCTGACAAGAAAGAGAATTTGCAGGATTGAGCTCATTGCCCCCTTTCGCTCGCTGACTCCCGACAGAAGGTGTTATATGCCGCTCACATGACTGAACAATGAGAAGACAGGCAGCAGAAAAGACCATTCATAAGCCAAGAATTGAATAAACCACTCCTTGATTGTCTCTTTAAAATTCAGCTTCTCTTAAAAGTCACTCTTTGCAGGCAGGGGGATAGCATCATATATTTCAGTTCATTTTATACTTTGCGAACCTATACTAATGAACTCTGGTGACAGCAATTTTATTTTCAACTGAAGACAGTCAACCGTGCAATACAACTGATCTCAACAAGTTGGAAAATACCCTAAGTAGCTGTAAAAGTCTTATGTCCTTAACAAATGGAAGCAAAGCAATGGTCTCTCTATTTCGTCAGACGTGAGGCATTTTGTGCATTAATAAAAGTGCAGCTTCAGCTTTCAAGTGCCATTAGCACATCAACACCACTGCATCCCAAACACAGCTTCCAGCTTGGAGCATGACAACAGTGCCCATCTTCTTTTTAAACACAGTCTTTCCCTCAATAACTCTAGAGGTTGGGTTTGAGCGATGCAATCCAATATTTTTCCATGAAAAATCTTAACTTGCAGCAAGCTGTACTTAAAAGTAACTTACAGGAAAATTAAAAACTGATTGGTTGGTTTGTTGTGGGTTCTTCATCTTCTAGAGCAATGTTTATGGTAAAATATAATCGGAAAATTGGTACCTTCATCAAGAGGTATTTCAGAGCGCTTTACAGATAAACCTAAGATTCTCATTGATTACAAAGAAGGCTTTGTACCTCCAGAGCCCTTAAATGCTCGAAGGCAATTATACCATTAAGGTCTGTCTTTCTATGAAGAGATTATTACATTTCCCCATGATTAGTATTTCCTGTTTACTGAGCCGGTCTGTATTCAGAAGCACAATGCCCTGGCTCACCCTTCTTCATAACCCTTTGCCTTTCCAGAGCTGTGCAGTCTGGAGCTCTTTTCCTTCCTGCAGATTAATAGAGTTGTACTTTGGAGGCATCTGTCTTAGAAATTTTTTGTTAATTTATTTTTCTCTCATCTATTATGTCCTGTCTGCAGTTTCCCCTCCCTCCTCTCCTCCCAGTCCCTTCCCTCCCACCTCTCCCCCAGATCCACACTCTCTTCCTTTCCCTTCAGAAAAGGGTGAGTTTCCCAGGAGTGTCGACCAAACATGGTAAACAGGTGTAATAAGACAGGCACATTCCTTTATTTTAAAGCTGGGTGAGGTAACCCAGTAGTGGCAGAAGGAGTCCCAAAAGCAGAGGTAAGAGTCAGAGATAGCCGCCTGCTCCCACTGTTGGGAGTCCCACAAGAACACCAAGCTACACAGCCAGAATATAGATGCAGAGGACCTAAGTCAGACCCATACAGGCTCCCTGATTGTTGCCTCAGTCTCTGTGAGCCTCTGTGAGCCTTGATTAGTTGATTCTGGGGGCCATTTTCTTGTGGTGTTAATAGGTTTTGTTTTGAGACGTAATGAACAAGGAAAATAGTGTTTAGATTTTGTGGAGGAAAGAGTGTAAGTCAAGAGGAATTAACACAGTGAGAGGTAGGAAAGGTTTGCCTCCCTTCCTATGATAAGACTGTATGGAAATTAAGGTGTCAAGGTGGAAGAGTAGAAATTCTTGAGAGTAGAAAGAAGGAAAAATAAGATAAAGGATGTTCTTTTCTTTTCCTATTTGTTTTTTGTTTGTTTGTTTGTTTGTTTTTTTGTTTTTTATCTTTTCTTGCCTGCTTCACTAGTCTGCCTTGGAGAGATCAGAGTTGAAACCTTAGGGTTCAGGTGTACTTGTGTACTAGATGCTATGAAAGACCATAAGGTACAAGGACATTATATGTGATTTCCAAGAGTCCATAGTATACTTGATTAGCTAAGGTGTGTGTGTGTGTGTGTGTGTGTGTGTGTGTGTGTGAGAGAGAGAGAGAGAGAGAGAGAGAGAGAGAGAGAGAGAGAGAGAGCGCACAGGGAAGTTCAGAAACATGGTCTATATAATCCAAGGTGAGGAAAATTTTAGTTGGGTCTTGATTTTATCTTTGTAAGATTCTCTTGGAAGAGAGAAGCAAGCATGTTTTAAAACATGCAGAGGGTGTGCATAGGGAAACAAGGAGATAAAGAGAGAAGGCTGGAGACGTGAAAGGCATCATTCTGATTTAAAATCTATCCAGAGAAATCCATAATAGCACACTGAAGCAACAATGAGAACACTCAGAAGATTGCTACCTGGGTTATTTAAGGAGAAGAGAGGAAAGTTTTAAATTTCTGTTATACTTAAGGAGAAATTATAGCAGCGCAGAATGCTCCCTAGTCTCTAGGGCAACTTCTTAGTCATCCTCAGCCAATCCTCTGGATTCTGCTTTAGGCTGGGAAGGCTAGTAGACATAAATATTTAGATGGATGGATGAGTAAATGAATGGATGGATAGATGGATGGATGGATGGATGGATGGATGGATGGATGAATAGGTAGATGGATTGATAGATGGATGGATGGATGGATGGATGGATGGATGGATGGATGGGATGGATGGATGGATGGGTAGATGGATGGATGGATGGATGGATGGTTAGTTCTGAGGGGAGGGATAGCTACACACACATATATTTTGAACTTTTCCCACCTCATATTTAGTGTCCTAAAAACCTACCTGATTTATCTTCTTTGTGGCTCACAAATTATATAACATGGTGATTGTATACGCCAGAAATCCAGTGAATGTTTGTTGAATACAATTATTATTGCCCCACTTATATCAGATCTCCAAGGTGTAAAAGGTCGAGTAGCTAAGAAAACAAGCCAGGATCAAATGTCATGACCTTCTGCTTCAGAGGTCCCTGGGTCCCCCAACACACTCACACTCTTTCAGGTACGTGGTATTGAAGTCTGAGTCGTCGTCATGAGAGAAAATGTCAGAGTCACCAAATGGTTTCAAATTCAAATAAGAATCTCTGGATCTGTGGGATGTTCAAGTACACTTGCCTCGGTCCTCTCAGGTGGGAAGTGTTAGGCGGGGAGGGGGGACTTTCACATTTAATCGAGCATAAGACATTTGAACTTCCACCCTGGAGCCATCCTTGTCCCTTCTGCATAGCAGCCCTCTTCAGCACACTTGGCACTTGGTTGGAAGTGGCCAGTCAAGAAACAGAGTCCTATAGATGTGTATGAGAGCTATTCTCCCTTTAGTTAAGAAAAATCTAGGAAGGATACAGAGGGCAACTTGCCCAAACAATGTACGTACAAGAAAGGTCTGAATGCAGAATGAAGCTCTTCCTTCCAGAAACTACAGAAAAAAAAAAAAAACCCAAACCCAAACCCAAAAACAACAATAACAACAAAACCACTAAAAAACAAAATACAGAAAAGAAAGAAAAAGAGCACATCCCACAATGGAGAGAACTGGAATGCCCACTCATACAGCATTGCTGCATGTCTGAACACTAGGGGACTCAAGGTTCACGTTGTTCTTCACATCTATCCAGTAAACTCAGATCCCAAAACACAGCAAAGGCAAGACATGATACTGAAGAGCACAGTGCGGGTTTGTAATTTCTCCGGAGGACTTGGTCCAGCCAGCGGTGAGTGGATTGAGATCTCAGCAGAACTTGGAGACAGACAGACTGTTGCCACGTGGCTTCTCCCCATGACTCACGTGGATTCTTGCAGTTCAAATTAGTATTTTCCATATCATGTCTACTCAAAATGACAATGAAGATGGAAACTGTCTGATAAGCGTATATTATAAAGCGCGTGGAATACTCGATACTTAGGGAAGAAATGGCAACATGGGAACGGTTATTGAATGTTGAAATGCTTCTGTGAACCAGCACACTGAGTTACTTTGAATGTCTGTTCCGACTTGTATACCTAGAGAGCTTCTATGGCTTTGATACTAAGTGGAACTATCAAGGTGAAGGGTGAGCTTACAACATGACCACTATGAAAGATGGTTTCTCTGAACTTCTCCAGTATCTGCCAATACTTTGTGCAACCTGGTGCGCACGGCTAAATGTTAATAGCTTATGGATAACTTCTATTCTTGCTTTTTAGTGTATCTCACAGAGTGTATCTCACAGAATATCGACACTGGGAAAATAGCACTGTTATTATAATCAAAACATTGTCTAATTTTTAAAATGAAGATAGAGTGTTGAATTTGTACCACATTAAATTGGACATGTTTAATTTATACCACGTCGATTTTAAAAGGACAAAGTCTAAGTACCAGTTTCCAGCCTTACTTCAATGTATATTCTCAGTCCATTTGGTACAAGGGGAATGTCATGGTACTGGCTGGCTAACAGAATTTTCATACATAAAAAGGGGTTTATATTTGACATAATGTATAATACAATATATTACATAATAATATAGGGCTGCCACCCAGCACAGGTGTTCTCCTATTGCCCAGATGTGGGACAAGGTTTCAGGGGCCGACCTCTTTAATTGACACTGTTGGAAATTCCTAGAGGCCCATGTTGCTTAAACAGTATGTCCTCGCCATGGACACAATGACAGCTGCAGTACAGACCATCTTTAAAACTCGTAATAATCTTTGATCCTTTATCTCTGCCTCTGATTCCTTATCTGTCTAGATCAGTATCCTCTGGGTTCAGGTGACTCTGCAGTCAGAACCATTTTCTCATGCACATGTAGATAGCAATGTTTTCTTCAGGAATGGTTTGACAGCGGAGCTATTTGTGCCCTTTCTTTTCAGCCTTGGGAGCTCTGTATGTTTAGTTTCCCCTTGGTATCCTCTAAATGATTTGTGACAAAACCCCTAATATGCTGTTATTTTTTTTTAATCGAATTGTCTCAATCCTAAACAAATGCCCAATATTACCCCCCCTTTTATTAGTTTTAAATTAGCATTCACCTAAGTAGTAGTGAGAATGCTATGAAATTCTTCTCTAACACACAAATAGGTTTTAAAAGGAGGGTTGGGTTGCAGATCGTGGGTGCCCAAGATTCCACTACTTCAGAGCTCTGGTGACAAAGATGAAAGCTATTCACACTCGAGTTAGACCAGATTGCCTTGGTCTTTTGACAGTCTTTCTTTTGGAACAGTCTGTAATTGCTCTGCCATCTGGATTTCTTTTGATTAACCTGAGTGTTTTGAAGCTAAAAGCTATTTGCCTTCTCTATTACTCTGATATTAGCTAATTTGGTTTGAGTCTTCAATAATGAGGGTTTTCTATCTTTGGTCCATCTGTGTATTTTCACAGAGAATACTGGGACATTCTTGCTGTATGGGCCATAGGTTTCAAGACTGCTAGGAGACTTGTGAAAGAATTGGGTTGTTCTAATGTGTTCAGATGGTAGAGACCCAATAGGAGAAACCCACTCTTAAGTATGATCACGGCATGGGTGAGGTCAGAAGGTGTGAAAGGGAGCAGTGGGAAGAGAGCTTGTCAAACAGGCAATACTGAGTAAGCAGTGATGGACAGTTCCAGCCTTGACACCTGTGGGAAGCACAGCCCCCAAGTTACTCGGTATTTCTGAGTCTCAAGTTTGGCATCGTGAAAATGGGAATGCTTATATTCCCTTAAGCATTTGTGCACATACGTAGTACACGTGGCATACTTTCTAACACAGATATTATAGGGGACTAGAATATAGTGTTCAATAAATTGTAGTTATTGTGTCTCCTGTAACATGGGATAATTCTAAAAAAAAAAAAAAATCATTATTTTATTCACACGTTCCTATCATAAATGGTCATTCTGTGTTTAGGCGTTTGTTATCTGCCTGTCTACCTAGTCTCTTCTTGGTTGTTCTATAGAGAAGGCAGTCTGAGGCTGCAATGTAGAGAAAGCCTTCTGTTAGAAACCAAGCAGTGTGGATCTGAGAAGAGTATGCGTTCTTATAAAATAAGACTAGTATGGAGGCGACACATTTCTATCAAATACATCATGTCGATAAGAGCTCTCAAAAAGCGCTCCAGACCAAGCCTCAGCTTCTTTGGTTAGCATTTGGAACATGGCCATGTCTGTATGCTTTTGGGTCAAGATTTCTATGTATCCTGCGGGGGAGGGGGGCCGGGGTGTCTCATTTACTGGAGCAAACATGTGGTGTTGGCGCAATCTTCTATGTGCCGGCTCTTCTTTTTTAAACTGAGAGTAAAATTTTAATACAATATATTCTGATTATGGGTTCTCATTTCAGATGTTGGGGAGCCAACGTCCCATCCACCCAAATCCATGCCCTGTCCTTTTCTCTCTCATTAGATACAAACAGGTGTAGTGGCTGATATTACTTGTCAACTTGACACAAGCTGGATCTATCACAGAGAAAGGAGCCTCCCTTGAGGAAATGCCTCCATGAGATCCAGCTGTAAGGCATTTTCTCAATTAGTGATCAAGGCGAGAGGGCCCAGCCCATTGTGGGTGGTGCCACCTCTGGGCACCTAGATTATAGAATCTATATCCTAGATTCTATAAGAAAGCAAGTTGAGCAAGCCAGTAAGTAACATCCCTCCATGGCCTCTGCATCAGCTCCTGCTTCCTGATCTGCTTGAGTTCCAGTCCTGACTCCCTTTGGTGATGAACAGCAGTGTGGAAATGTAAACTGATTAAACCCTTTCCTCCCCAACTTGCTTCTTGGTCATGATGTTTGTGCAGGAACAGAAACCCTGACTAAGACAACAGGCAACTAAAAAATTAATAATATTAATAAAATAAAATTAGGTGAAAATTTTTTTAAAAAGATACAGAATAGGCCAGAACAAACTGAAGAAAAAGAGCCAAGGAAAAAAAGCTCAAGACACACATGTAGATGCAGAGACCCACAGAAACCCTGTTAAAACCCAAAATCAGAAACCATAATATATTCACAAAAGACATGGGGCAGGGGAATCCCTGGCAAAGCATGAGAAGACGAAGAACCCCCCAAAATGCCACTGAGTTCATTTTGTGCTGGCTATCTACTGCTGGGCATGAGGCCTGGCCTTAAGAGTGGTTTGTATACCTGGTGAGATTCCATTAGCTAAGACTAATACTTCATTTGTGAGCCATTATCAATTGGAGATAGCATCTGATAGGGATGAGGACTTATGTTCATTTCTTCTCTCAGTGCTGGGATCCCATCTGGCAGGCCTTGTGCATCCTGCCACAATCTCTGTGAGCTTGTCTGTGCACTATCCTGCTGTGTTTAGAGAGCCTTGTTTACTTGGTGTCTTCCATCACCCAGGTCTCTTACAATCTCTCTGCCTCTTCTTCTTCAAGATTCCCTCAGCCGTGAGGGGGAGAGATTTGATGGAGACATTCCTTTTAGGACCAAGTAAGGTCTCTCATTCTCTAGACATTGTCCAACTGTGGGTTTCTCTATTTGTTCCCACTTACTGCAGAAGGAGGCTTCTCCGATAAGAGCTGAGCAAGACACTGATCTTTAAGTATAGCAGAATAATAGGGGTCATGTCATTACTACATTCCTTTAGTGGAATATTAGCATTTGGGGTTTTCTCTTAGGTCCCAGGCCTATCTAATTATAGGCTCTTGGCCACTTGAACTGTATCAGGGATAGGTTCCATCTCAT
The DNA here is from genome assembly GCA_030674055.1 of Rhabdomys pumilio. Taxonomy (NCBI): domain Eukaryota; kingdom Metazoa; phylum Chordata; class Mammalia; order Rodentia; family Muridae; genus Rhabdomys; species Rhabdomys pumilio. Next base: position 12,959,222 of record JANHMN010000021.1, read on the forward strand.
AGAGGGGACCTTAAATCCAATCAAATATTAGTTGGTGATTCCCACAAGCTTTATGCCACCATGGCACTAGTGTATCTTACAGGTGGGTCACCATTGTAGATTGAAGGGTTTGTAGCTGGGTTAGTGTTTGCCTTTCTCTCTGGTAGTGTGCAGAGTACCTCCCAGTACCACAAACACTGGTCAGTAGGAGTGGGAGCTCTAGGCAGTGTGCCAGCTCTTGGTACAACTTTTTCCTTCCTTCCTTCCTTCCTTCCTTCCTTCCTTCCTTCCTTCCTTTTTTCCTTCCTTCCCTCCTTCTCCCCCTTCTTCCTCTCTGTCTCTCTGTCTCTCTCTCTCTGTCTCTCTCTCAGAGTCAGTCTGTTATCTATGCATAGCCTCATCTGGCCTAGAGGCTAGAAATCACTACATAGACCAGGCTAGAGTGATTCTCCTGCCTTTGCCTCCCGAGTACCGAGGTGACTGGTATGTGCCACCACACCAGCATCACAGCTCTCCTCTTTATCCTTCTGATGATCTTTGCCATCATTACCAATAATTTCTCCTTGTGTTATTGATGGAAAACTGAGACCAGGGGAGTCAGGTCTCTTGTCTCCAACTTGAGTTTGAGAGAAGAAACCAAATGCGAGCATGGAATCACAGCAGTTGGGGTCTTGTTTGTTCTTCAGAGGGGAAAAAAATATGAGTATCTTTATTAGAGATCCCCAAAGAACATTCTTTAACACTACGTTTCTCTCTGGTAGTGTGCAGAGTACCTTCCAGTACCACAAACACTAATCAGTAAGGGGTGAAGGCTCTAGGTGGTGTGCCCAACATAACAACATAGACACTGGACCAGTCACCTACTCGGGAGAAAAGAAGTCGGGATTTTAGGGCAAGCAGGAATAACACCCAGTAGAAGCTTTTGGCCAAGTAACAGAGAATGAGAATAAAAGGGAATAGGAAGGGGCTAGAGAGATGGCTCAGTGGTTAGAGCACTGGCTGTTCTTCCAGAGGTCATGAGTTCAATTCCCAGCAACCATATGGTAGTTCATAACCATCTGGTAGTTCATAACCATCTGTGAATCCTAATCCAAGAGTTCTGATCTTTTTCTTCTGGAGTCCTTGGGTACCAGGTATACAAGTGGCCCACAGATATACATGCAGATTAAAAAAAAAAAACACTACACACATAAAATAAAACAAAATAAAATGTAGCTTCTTTAGACTTGCAAAGTATAAAATGTCTTTGGAAAAGATTAGTCTTTTATTTTTTTCTGAGATGAAGGAATCTTTGATCTTGAAGCTTAGAAAATGAAACAATACAAGAATATAAGAACATTTCTTTGGCTCCGATAGGTAATGTTGCCTGGGAGTTATGAGCACAAGGGCTACACTTTATTAGCATATTCGTAATCTGCAAGGAGGATACATTGAAATCCCTGTGCTCTTCCACATAGTGAAATGCCGAGCTGGCTAATAGAAATGCAGAAAGATGGCACCAGACTACGTGAGTGGGCAGAAGGCTGGCGGATGGGCGCCTGCACAGACAACTGTAAGATAAGGAATTTAGGGAGAAATAATCCAAACCATTCTCCCGAGACTAAAGGGATTTGAACTCTCCGCCACAGCAAAATTAAAAGATTTCACAGCCACTAGGCACCTTTGTTTCATGTATATATTTCTATTCGCACTGCCTCTAAGAGAGCAACCTTCCGTCGGGTGTACTGAAGAAGGACATTGTAAAGAGAGCAACACGAGCAGACATCAGCATCCTGTTCAAATGGACAGCCATGGTTGGTGAATTCCTGGGATATTCTGAGCCATGGTTTTTTGTTTTTTTTTTTTCAACAAATCTTAAGCAGTCATAATAAAGTGGGTTAAGGTCCAGGAGGACTGATTGACGGGAGGGAAGCTCTGATTAGGGAATCACACTTACAAACTCAGCCTGGGGAAATGCCAGCTTATTTAAGAACAAAACCGGGCAATGGGGCAGGTCATGCAGGCAGTCAACTTGGTTAGTTTTTCATCATGTAAGAGGACTATGACATAAAGCTATTTAAAACCTAAATGAGGACCGGGCGAGATGGCTTGACAAGTAAAGGTGCTTGCTGCCAAGCCTCACATCCTGTGTTCAATCCCCTGGAACCACATGGCAGAAGGAGAAAATCAACTATGGCAAGTTATCCTCTGATCTCCATATGTGTGGCATGATACCCATATACCCATATACACACATGCACATACACACACACACACAGGAAATAAATAAACTTTTTAAAAAATCCTTAAACCCAAGTCAGTTTGGGCAAAATGACCAAATGACCAATAGGTAGCAAGTAGATAAAAATCAAGGTAGCATAATATTTATTTTATATATGGATGTGTGTATTTATTATATATATAATAAATTTCAGCTCCTCTTCTGTGAAACTTGATAGAAATGGAACAATATTGTACCTAGCTAGAGAGTAGGTATGTGTCGAGAGCTGTTGCATCCTGGGGCACGCATAGATACAGAAGGGGGAAAATAGATTTATGAATGTAGTCGTAATTTATTGGTTTAAAAAGTGGTTTTTGGAGAGATGCCCTTAGCTCCACAGCATTTTCCTTTGAGTACAACAAGCTTGAGAATCAGACAAACCTGATTCAGATCCCACAGTCTTCACGCAAGGGCTCTTGGGTAAGTAGCTGAGCTCGCCAAGCTAAGTTGCAGCTCAGTTCATCTGTAAGGTGAGAAGCCCTTCCAGATAGGGATGGAGGAAGGGAATGACTGTCGGGCATTAAAGGACAGGACTGGGGACCTGGGCTTCTTTGATTTCTCCTCCACAGATGCTTCTGCAGTGCTGTCCTTGAAAGCACTAGCACCTATTCTAAGCCTGACTTGTCCACTGAATCCTCCTCCTGTATCCATTGTCTCCTGTTCAAAGAGTCTCAACCCTCCCCCTCTGCTCCTACTCCTACCCTCCCCCGTCCCCAGGTCTTGCTTTGGGCGTGGCAGAAATGGCAGTGGTAAAGGTACATAAACATAAGAATTTCAACAAAGTCATTTCAAAGGACGTTTAAAAAATAAAAAAATAAAAAAAAAAATGTGGCGTTTTCAGTGAAGAGGCAGGAGAAACTCTTCCTTAGGAGACAACATCTGAACAACAGAGAGGAGTGTAGTTACCTGGAAGTCCCCAGGCAAACATTCCAAACAGATGCTGGAGCTGAGTGCAGGGGGCGGGTGAGGGCAGGTGGAGAGAGTTAGAGGCCCCCCCAGGTGAAGATGAGTGTGAGTGTGTGTGTTTGTGTGTGTGTGTGTGCGTGTGCGCGTGCGTGTGAGCATTCTGGCATACAGGTGTAGTCACTCAAGCTGGGAGGAAGACAAGGGACAGATGCAGAGGGACACACTCCACCAGGCTTAGCCATGCTGCTCAGAGGCAGCTCTAAGAGCATCAGGAATTCAGAGAGTTTTTGGACAGTCAGTGGTAAGAGCTAGTTTGTGGTTTTCAAGGGGGATCTCATGGCCAATAGGCCAGGTAGAACTCTGGGGCCCTCTCTGCTTTCTCTACCCAGGCTTGCTACTCCAGCCAACCTCTCTAGATCAAAGTGTGCCCCTGATGAGATTCAAAGTTTCTCATAGGGTAGGGCTAATGTTGCATAAATCTCTTGTTTAATTGTTTGTGTTAGAGTGCATATGCTAATTCTTTTTTTCTCATCTCAAACAAAAGAGCTAACTCTGATACATGTTGTTTCAGGTTTTAAAAATCAGTTTGATTGGCCACAGGAAACGCATTTTGGCATCTCTGGGAGATAGACTGCACGACGACCCTCCACAGAAGCCCCCTCGGTCCATCACCCTCAGGGTAAGTACCACCACATCCATGTTTCTCTCTTCCGTTCCCCTCAAAAAGTATGTTGTGCGATAAGATGGCGGGAGCCGTGGAAGAGGAAATACAGGCCGGTTCCTCATCGCTTGCCTTGTCTGTATAGAAAACAATCTCCCTTTTGATTGTGTTTGGTTTTCTCAATATATAATCCAGAGACTTAGAAAAGCATTGTAAAAGAATTCAGTTTGACTAACCACCACCCTTTAAAGACCGCCCCCCTTCATCTCTAGTTTCTCACCCCCAAGAGAAAGGAAATGAGTTTTCTGTCAGACTCCTCAAACCCACAGAAAAAGAAATCGATCAAGGACCACAGTTAAGTAAAAATCAATTTAAAATTAACCTTAGGGTCTTCTGTTTCCCGAGAGATGAGAAATGGCCGTTTTACCCACTTCAAAAATATTAAGACTATAGACTCTAAACTTTTATTTAGTGGACTCCAATTGGTTCATTCAGCTATATTTTAGAAATAGGGGTAGAAGAATTAGAGAAAAACTGAAAAAAGGTAAAACAAAGAAGAAAAGTGAGCAGGAAGGGGCAAAAAGAAATGTAGAGTCGATTCCCTGGCAAGATGGTAAAGACAGAGCGTAGTGTAGCCTCCCTTTCTTTCACAGAGCCCACATGTCCCTTCTAGAGTCCGTTGGAAAGCCAAGGTCTCCTTGACAAGCTCAGCTCTCTGCTTACTCCTACTCCTGCACTTGTTTGCCTGGTGTTCCCATCACAGATGTCAGAGAAGGTAGCCACAAATGATGAACATGGGCCAGGCCTCTGTGCACATGCTCCTGGGGAAATAAATGGCCCCCTGATAGGTGACTTCAGTTAAGCGCAGGCCACAGTCAGCATGGCAGGGGCAGGACAGGACAGAAGCTTCTAGAATGATGAGTCTGACTCAGCTTTGAAGAAGAAAATAAGCAGAGACCACGATATGTAGGAATTCATGAGATGCTCCCTCCAGGAGCCAGAAAGAACTGAGTACTGAGGGGTTGGGATATGCTAGGTTAGGTGTAGACAACTTTAGGGTTTGGGGCATAAGGGAAGCAGAAGACTCAAGTCTATGGCTCCCTAAGAGAGGGGTCCTCCAATAAATTAGAAAAAAAATGGCTCTAAAGGGCTTATTATCTTGCTTGCCTCTAACTTTGTGGAAGGACAGGAGGACTCCGAGCACCATTTATATAATTGTGCTGAGAGGCTTGCTCAGAGGAGTCGAAATTTCCAGTACGCTCCCTGGCCTTTCCCTTCTGAGCCTCTCACCCTGACTCCCAAGAAAAGACTTAGAGAAATAACAAATTAAAGACAGGGAAAAGTCTAGCAAAATAAAAACAAATGGGTCTAACACTGTCAGAGGAAGTCAGGGGAAGACATGGCCTGCAGAATCTGATGATTCCAGTCCTCTTGTGGCTTGTGAACACCAAGGCTCAGCCACTGATGTCCCTCCTTTCTTATGGCCAGTTTGCAGCTAGAGTTGTCTTTGCTGTTGAAAAGCATTCCTTTGTCATTATGCGCATTGCTCTGCAGTCTGTACGTCGCGTGACATGCTATGTTACCATACTGTGTCCAACTTCCCAGCCCTTTTGTCCCTCCACATTTTGGCAGAAGATCAAGACCCATCTGGTCCCATGTTAGCTTCTTGTAATGGCACATCCACCCCAGTTAGGATGAGCTACCCACAGCTCCTTCCCTGGTAAACATGTGATAGTTTGGGTGCCCCACTGAGATGAACCTCCCTCCTGAGATCATCCACCTGAGTATTGGGTTTTAGAAAAAAAAAAAGACACCTGATAATACTTTAAATACTTTGACCTGAAGTCACTGGGAGGCAGGAGTATTGGCTTGATCACACCATTAACAGGATTAAAACAGTGGAATGTTAACAATCCCAGCGGATGAGTAAAAACCAGTCCCACCCCACCCCACCCCACCCCATAGGTTGTTGTGTTTCGTTATTTCACAATTTTTTGAAACCAAAGGCTAGCCACAAAGAGCATGGTATTTATTTCATGATGTATTTCCATTCAGGAACCCAGTGGTAATCACACACCTCCTCAGTTGTCTCCATCACTTAGCCAAAGCACTTACACCACTGGTGGCTCCCTAGACGTCCCTCACATTATCATGCAGGGCGATGCAAGGAGGAGAAGAAATGAAAACTACTTTGATGATATTCCCCGATCAAAGCTGGAGAGGCAGATGGCTCAGGTAAGGTATTTGAAGCCTCTGTGATGTGTTTACCTTTCACCTGCAGCAGGTAATGCATTCAAATACTGAACAGCAGCTCACGATGGACGCCTACCGTCCATGCCTCAGTGGAAAGTTACCATTTTATAAAGTGTGCTGCACGCTCTGCTCTCTTGGACTAGCTTGGACCAGCCCCCTCTAGGAAATGGATACATACATATGTATCCCATTGAAACCCATTCTCAGTGGATTAGTTACATCCGGCCTCACTGCACTTATGAGGTCTTTTTGGAAATTAATAAAACTGGCTCAGAATCAAGTCACAACAAAAATGAATATAAAATTCTAGGTTTTAAATGTTGATTGGGTGGATGACAGGCAGAAGTTTTGGGCGAAAAGATGAGTTACATCTGAGGTCATTTCCTGCCAAGCTTACCTACAATTAACCCCAGTAGGACTAGTTACATCATCCCACATTATCGCCTTGAACAACTAGAAATAACACCGCTGCCTAACACAAATATTTGAAAAGAGAGCTGAATCTGTCCAGTATTCCCTCCATGGTACAAATGTTCACTCTACTCTGTCCCTGGTCTCTTCTCGGAAACTTGAGTCAGCCGTAGCTAACAGTGACACATGGCCGTGTCAGCCGGGCAGCTGTTTCTGCAGCTTCCTCCCTCCATGCAGAGATACAATGTATCCATGGCTATGGGCAGAATCTGCTCTGTACATCCTCATTGTCTGCTCAGCTCCAAATGCTAAGATTCCTCCTTCTGCCTCCCACACACTAGCTGAGAACTCAAAGGGGAAAATTTGACTATGATTGTTTTGCCTTGGTTGTTAATTTTTTTTTTTTTTAGTGAGATTATGGTTTTGAAAGTCTTTGGTAAACTGTGCATTTTAACTCAAGGAAGAAATATGTGAAGAGAATGTTCTAGAAACCATGACTATACTGCTTACAATTTATACTGTTGCTGAGAGACGGCCTGCTTTACTGTGTCTCAATACTAAATTGTTCTCAGTGGTGGCAGTGTTGGGACGTATGTTTGGGGTTGTTTTTTTTTTTTTTTGTTAAGCAGGATGGAATATTGGCAAGAGGAGGGAAGGAATCATTTCCTATTCTCAGTGGTTGGGTATTACCTTTAAATCTGTTTGATGTTTCAACTGAGGATCTTTTAAATGAAGAGGATCCAGGCACCTCTACACGATACTCTTTCATTCCCAGCTCCTAGTATTTGTGGACTAGTTACTGGTGGGTCACCTACATGGTTCAATTTATCGAATGATAACATCTCAGAGACATGGCGTTCAACCTTGAGCCATGTGGTCTTTATATAGTCATTAAAATTTAGTCACTTTTGGACCCTTGTCTTCCTGAGTAAAGCAGGATGGGTCTTTTACGAGCATTGACTATTATTGACGGAGTCACTTACAGTAACCAAAAGAATTACCTGCCTCAGCTACCTATCATTTGCAAAATTTCTCCACATAGGGCAGTCTTTTCAATGAGGAATTAATTATTCTTCTGCCCATGTGAAAATACTCAAAGTAATGTGGCAGAATTACCCCCTTTAGTTTCTCCTTCTGAATCCCAAGCAGGGCCAGAAGTATGTTTGATAGCTCACATCTTTTTTCCTGTTACTTCATCCTGGAATGCACTCCTCCTTAGGACTTGTCTTGCCTTGAGAAAACTGAATGAACCTTTATCTGACCACGAGAGGAAAGGCCATAAGCAGACAGCAGAGTAAGATCAGCCGGTTGAAGGGCTATGGTAGACAGGTTATAAACATACTTATTTACCTCTTGGGTCCAACTAACAACGATCAAATGACTGATAGAGACAGGGGCTCCATCAGCAGCCCAGAGCTCATTAGAAGCCTTCTGGAATCCTGCAGTTCAATATTGCACTTTAGCTGCAGAGAAAATAAAAAGACAGCACCACCGGAATCGGATCAATAAGAAAAAGAGATTCCGGGATTGCAGTTTTCTAGGTTGTATTCATTTTGGTCTTTGAGTTTGTTTTGTGAGAATGTATTAGCAAGGACAAAGACCATGGAGTGGTGACTGTATACTGCTTAAGATAGTGCCATTCCGAAACTTTAACCCTTCAAAATATGAGGTAGTTAGTGATTTTGTTGTTTGAACAGTCCAGTTTATCTGACTTTAATGATAGCCAGTCACTCAGTTGATATTTTGTTTTGTTGTTTTTCTTAATCGTCCCCATTTGGAACTGGGGTCATTTGCTGTCCATTTGCTTTTCTTGACTGTCTAAAATACTTGCCCCAGATCATATCTTTCCCTGCATTTATGTATTGAGCTAGGACTTCAAAGGGTTGGAGCTAGCAGTTAAAATCCCTATAAGCAAGCATTATTTGAACCAGCAGTGTGGTTCCAGTCCCCTTTCCCTCGAGGGTTTCTCCCAAGAGGCTTACAATAATATAGGTTAATCCCTCTCTATTTCCCAAAAAGATTGAAGTCCACTCCTGTGCTCACTTTCGTTCCTGTTAAAGAAAGGGGACACAATTGGTAGGAGATCCCCCAGGACAGGGACTCATGTTTACAAACACTCCTACATCTTTCTGTTCACCTCTCCCTGGATTCGGAATACCAGCCCAAGGCCATAAAAACTTTTAAGTGCTAAGTGGCTGCAGTCATTCTCAGGACTTTTGCCTTCTTTAAAACCTGCCCAGAAAATTCTACTTTGCTTGCTTAAGTGAGAGAAGCTGAGTCAAAACTTAAATCGAGATCAGAATAATATGCATTCTGCCAGTTAACTTTGTCTGCTGGTGGATATTGAAAATGTAATTCTACGGTAGTATTTAATTCCTTGTCTCCAATTTAAAACAATATGAACAATACCTGTCTTGGGCCAGCAAGATGGCTTCACGAGTAAGAGCACTCACCAACAAGCCTGACAATTTGAGTTTCATCCCTGGAACTTACATATAGAAAGAGAAAACCAAATCACACCCTCCTCTAACATACACATATGTACTGTGGTATACTGCACTGGCTTGATTGAAATACAGGTGCTTTGCAAGTATCGTGACTGCTGTTTGGTTTTAATCCAATCAATATAAGCCCTACCCTGACATCAATGTGAAAAACAGAATTGATTCCAACACCAATAATACTTTGAAAAGTGAGTGTAAAGAGGCAGGCACATCTAGACAACGGCCTTCCTGCCGGGCTGAAATGTGGTTTCTCCAGCCTATGCTTCTAAACTGAACTCATTAGCCTGGAAGTTACTAAATGGATCTCCGTTTCCCTACCCCTAATAAATAAATGTCGTGCTCACACTTACATAATTATACCTCCATGTGTATGGTGCCTTTAAATTTCCGTGGTATCTTAGCATCTGTCTTAGCTCTTCACGGCATTAAGAAGATGCCTGCACACTGCCGATGTACATCTTGAACATGGCAGAATAGCATCATGTTTCTGTGGAGATGAGACAGTGAATCTAATGTAGGCTATACACCAGATGGAGGAAAATATTCTTACTATTTAAGGCCTAATTGCAACATGTATGTGTTTTCTTGAATGACACTTTGGAGAAGTCAATGTACTCTTGAAATGAGGCAAGGAGGGGATTGGAGTTATGGATTCAGGAGGCACGGTCCCCGGACTCAGGAACAAAAGAACAGAGTCCCCACAAGCTGAAATGCAGTGGCCATTTATAGAAGACTTCCCTTCGCAGAAATCCATAGAAAAAAATGAAATAGTGCATATGTCTTCATAAATAAAGACCAGCTCTAAACAGTAAGAGAGACGCAGTTCTTCCACACCAATGTAAGCTTAGATGTTACCAAGGAAAACTCACAGTGTGGAATTCTTTGTGTTTTGACTGCTCTTGTTGTTAAGAAAAGAAAACAAAGTCCCACAGTGTTGCCTGGAGCGTGTATTAGGCACTCTAAAGGCCTTTTCTAATTCATTAGAAAGTTAATTCAGCTGAAAGCCTAATATTTTTTGATCTACGAAGAATTACTTAATATCTACAGCTCGATCGATCACTCCCTCATTTGAAAGTACTTTACATGTGTTAGTTTCACAGTCTCCATTCATCTGATATTATTAAAGGGAAGGAAATAGAGGTATTCATGTGAGGGGCCTGTGCCACCTTCCCCGCTGGTCCCTACTGGGTTTTGCTGTACATTTCTCTTATTTAATCCTCCAAACGGTCCTCCTTGTAAATAAATGGCAGCTTACCGTGACTCGTACCTTCTTCCCCAGTAGCCCCTGATGGACAGTCCTCTAAAATAGTTTGATAACAGTTCAGCAAATCGCAGTTTTCCATGTGTCATAATAGATTACATATATGTAGATGCAGGTGATAGAAAGAATGTCACAAGTAGCTTAGCAGGAACTTCATGGATTAGCTCATAGTTGCCATCAGAAAGCCTGTTAAGTGACAAGGTTTATGGCAGATAAAGCAGAGACCCTTTCCTTCTTGGCACTACTATGTCCTCCCACGCCTACAGAAAGCTTTGTGTCAGGCTGTGGAATATACTCTGTATGCAGACAATTCTTGCCTGGATGTTACTTCAAATAGGGAAGTTCTTGTCTTCGTAGTTTCTTCAGTTGGGGTTCTGAGTTGATTTCTTTCTGCCTGTGCAACTTGGACCAAGTCATTTTATATTTCTGAACTTTAATTTACTTGGCTTTAAGATGTAAACAATGCCTACTACTTGGGTTTGTGTATATCAGATAATGTGTGCAAAAGTATTAAGGCTGGATAGATGGACGCATAGTTGGTGGGTGGATGGATGATGGATAGATAGATGGATAGATATATAGATGGGTAGGTAGGTAGATAAGTAAGTAGATGATAGATAGATAGATAGATAGATAGATAGATAGATGATAGATAGATGATAGATAGATGATAGATAGATAGATGATAGATAGATGATAGATAGATGATAGATAGATAGATTAGATAGATAGATGATAGATAGATGATAGATGATAGATAGATAGATTAGATAGATAGATACATACATACATACATACATATATACATACATACATACATACATACATAGATATATAGATACATACATAGATACATAGATAGTCTTAGTTACTTTTTATTGCTGTGACAAGGCAACTTATGGAAGAAAGAGATTATTTGGGACTTACAGCTTCAGATGGTTAGCTAATGACCATCACAGCAGGGAACATGGCAGCAGGCAGGCAAGCCTGTCACTGGAGCAGTACATAAACTAAGTAGAGAAGCACAGATGTCCCCCAAACACTTACCTATATCTAAAAATGATAAAAGCTTATAATTTATTTACACTAGCCTATTTCTCCTGGAGAAAAGACTGGTTTTACCTAGACATTCTATTCAGTGCTCAGCATTTTTTTGAAGTTGACAGTATGAGCCTTTAGAAAATAATAGCTATGTTGGAAGAAACAGCTTTTATTACTGTATTACATCAGATACTTTCTAATGTCCCTCAGTTAGCTACCCTGTTTTTAGATTTTCATCAGAGAGTGCCTACTTATAAAGGTTTTGCCTGCCCATGATTCCGAATCTTTCTTCCATAGTCTGGAGCAACGGTTCTCAACTTGTAGGTCACGTATCAGATATCTCACACACCAGATATTTACATTACAAATGGTAACAGTCACAGAGTTATAGTCAGGAAGTAGCAAGAACAATTGTATGGATAGGGGTCGCCATGACATAAGGAACGGTGTTAAAGAGCTATGGCGTTAGGGTACTAGAGAACCCTTCATATTGAAGCACAGATAATGTATAACCAAGAAGGCTGAGAGTGAACAAACTCTGTGACATCGAGGGCTTCCTGCCTCACAGCCTGTCGCGCTGACAAGCTGACACCTCAGCTTCCCAGACAGTTTGAAATGCTGACACTCTCCATGAGCCGAGAAGCCAGACTGACCACTCCTGCTGCTGAAGGTCTCACACCAAGCACAAGGAGAAAACGGTGCTTTCAGACTTAACCCTGAAGTGCTGGACACTTTCTATATTAACTGTAGTCAATCTATTGCCTCTTCTCAAAAATATACCTTTTTTTTTTTTTTTTAGCTCCAGCAACTTTGGGCTTAGACGTGCTCATGCAGTTAGTGTCTTTTGTATTCCCATATTGGTCTTTACATAATCATAAAAAAAGGGGGAGAGTCACCTTTTGAGGTTTGCCCCTTGTATTATACATCTGGAGTCTTTTGTCCTCAGAAAGTTCATCAAAGAAGCAAACGGGATGCCTGGAGTTTGTTCTGACAGGCTCTAGTCAGACCTAAATTCCTCCAATTATTTTTTTTGGAGAAATTAAAACCTTTTTTTTTCTTTTAAGTCAATAGAAAAGATTCTATTTTCAACGGAATAGAGAAATAGGACAATATTTGAAAACCCCGGTTGAGCGGAACTGACCTTGTGGTTTTCACAGTGCCTCAGGCTCACTAACATTGAGCAGCTCTCAAAGACACACACCAGGCTATTTTTCTACTTGTTAAATTTTTTGGAATGTTCCTCATTATATTCAGTCCAGTTCTGGAGTCCATGGGTCAGAGTTTCAGCTGTTATAATCTGACCTTGCTGAATTTTAAAGGGTAGAAGAATTCTATCATTCTTCTCTCCCTCCCCCTTTTCTTTTTCTAGTGATAAAAATAAAGAAGAGGTTTTTTTTTCCAATATAGAGGAAATAGGACTGGTGGCGCATACCTCTCAGTTAATTCTGTTAGGACATGACTAAAGTACCATGTCAGTAAGGACTCTGGATGCATGTGAGTAACAACAGTAACAAAATATCCCAGGATGGCTAGTTGAAAGGTCTGTACTGAGTCACTTTGCTGTAAAGTCCAGGTGGGTTTCTAGCCAGGTGTTTATGGCCAGGTGGTCTTATAGCCAGGTGTTTAAAGCCAGGTGGTCTCATAGCCAGGTGTTTATAGCCAGGTGGTCTTATAGCCAGGTGTTTATGGCCAGGTGGTCTTATAGCCAGGTGTTTATAGCCAGGTGTTTATAACCAAGCGTTTTTAGCCAGGTGGTCTAAAGTCAGGATCATTAAGCTCTGGTGTTTCTACCTTCCTTCCATATGCTAGTGCTTACCCAAAGGATTGTTACCAATTAAAACCAGTCCATGAGTTTTCTTTTTCTTTTCTAAAGTCAATTGAAGAGATTCTATTTTCTGAATAAAGAAATAGGACAATATTTAAAAACCCCGTTTCGGTGGAACTAACCTTGTTGGGCTTTGTAGGCTTGCTGACAAGCCCCCATGATCCTTTCTCTGAGGCTGCCTATGCTCCTTTGGGTTGGCTCTTTTCCCTAATAGGCTTACCCCCACAGGTGGGGAGTTTCAAGACCAGTTCCTCTAAAGTTTGATCCTACATCAAAGAGAGCTAATCCTTCCATCTTGAAAGTGTAGTTTGAGTCCAATCAGTTCAGATCAGCCTGGTTTGCATCAATTGTCTCTCCCTAAGCCAGTCACAGAGGTAGAGGTATGTGTGTCCTTTTCTATATGTGCTGTGGCAGCAGGGGCTCCCCATATGGACAGTCATATTCCTCTTGCCAGAAATGGATTCACTTCTAAACAGATAGAAATAGCCACAGTGGCCAAGTGGATTAACTCTCTCAACTTTCCAATCCTGCCAATGTCCAATAGAAATTAGTTACATTATAATAAGGGTATTGATGTCAGTTTTCATGATTAATTTGATGAGCTTTTAGACTCCCAGATTTGAAGTAAAGAAATGAACCCTAAAAAAAAAAAAATCCACGTCTGTCAACTTGGACCAGCCCCTTAGTCCTCTCGACTGATGTAGCAAGTGCCTGCCACGCATCATTGCTTTGTAGTACAAATAGAGTTACTATTCGTCAGACCCTTGCAGAGACTCTAAAGCTATGCATTTGGATCATCTTCAAATGTATTATTATTTCTAATTTCCTTCTTCATCCTGCCGTTTCAATGGCAACAGAATAAACGCACAGAATTTAGCTGTTTTACAAAACTATGTCTATTTTCCAGCTTGTAAGCCCAAACCTCAGCAATGGCGTGGGACTAGTATTCTTTATGAATGCAAGTAGTTCCCACTCCTGTTATAAGCTAGCCTCCTTGGAAAAGGATTTATGATCTATGACCATTCTTAAATACATTGAACATGTCGAGATCTTTATGAATGACATGTTTCAAAATATCTAATTTCATTTATAAGATATTTGCGAGATCGGAATTATGCCCGATTGGTATTTGTGTAATGTATACAAGGTATTAAGACCAAAGGCAATTAGATGTCTTCTCCTTTCTCTATTAGCCGTATCTAACTCCTTGCCAGAAGCCTTCTGGTAAGCAGAACGGGAGCCACACAGCAGCCTGGCTCCTCAGCATTGGCCACGTCTGCATCTTCCTGTTGTACACCATTAACATACCATAAGTTCTTCTGAGCTTTTCTGGACATGTTCCCAGATATTATCAGTGCACGTGAACTCCCTTCTCAGCCCAGAACAGTGCTGGGCTTTTTTTTTTTTTTTCATTTATACTATTTCCTATAAAGTTCTTTGTCTAGTGACCCTGGACTGTTGAAGCATTTGTAGAACTTGGTACATCAGCGTGGTCCTTCCCAACTCTATACTATGCTAAACATAAGAACTTAAGTGGAAAGCGTAGCTCTTAGGTCATCTACCAATGAGTCAAGTAAAGCCTTGTGCAAAGTACAGCTAAGGGGAAGCTATAGCTTCCTACCAGAACCCTCCTAAATGGACATCATTCAGGGTGATTGAGGGTTCAGCTAGCTCTTGTTTTTCCCAGATTCTCCATGAGGATAAAATGAGGACACAGTGGGATCTCAGAAAATATCCTCTAACAAATGGCCCTGTCCAATGCTTCTTTTTAACCAGAAACAAGAAATGGATGCAGAACATATAGTTAACAAATGAGTTGAAATAAAGAAAAATGACGGCCTCTGTCTGCAAGTAAAGACTATAATATATATGTTGGAGAAGCATTACTGGCAGGGAAAAAAACACATTACTTTGCAAAAATCTACTTTCTTTGCAGAAGCAGTTCCTGCTATGATAAAGAGTTGATTGTTGCTTTTCTGAGTGAGTTATTAATATTTCTGTTTGCTGCTGGTCTGCAACATGTTTGTGTCAGTAGAGATGGCATTTCAGCTTTGAGGTAGACTCCGTACAACGGTGGCCCCGTTGCTATAAACAGGGTGATCCCAATTGTCTTAAATTCACAGCAGCAGAGAGAACTCCAGAGAGACCTAGAGAGCCGTAACTGAGCTGTACAGACAGCTTCCTGGTTTTGTCCCCCTCTGCTTTTCTCCTGCAAAGAGATTTTACAAATAAGTGTGTCACACCAAGGACAGCTACAACTGTCATTTGGGGGGGATGCAGGTTATAGATTCTATCAACCAATAGGTGATAGCAATACCATAAGCCTATCATTCTCTGCCACACTGAAAGATTATTTAATGTGCTGTTGGAACAAGGACCAGAGCTAACGAGAAAGAGGGGAGAAGGTGAAGGGGGGATGGGGAGCTTCAGGAAGACACCTGAGTACACAGTACCCTAGCTTGTCACGTTCCAACGGAAACACACCGTTTGCTTCCTCTCAAGTTTGCTAACCCTTAACTTACATTGCTGACACCTGCAACAGTGGGTCCCTTATACAGATGTTACCAGGGAAACACCAGTTGGCCTGACTCTTCCCTTCCAAGAATCTTCCCCATCGACCTAACAGAAAGCCTCATGAGCATGAAGTTTTGGAAAGATGGCTCTCTAGAGAGGAAAAGGACGGGAGTCCGAGTTGTCTCGACTCTTTTGCTCCCTGCAAATAAAAGCACTCATCCGAAACCTTCGTAAAGAGGGACAGCAATGTAACCACTCCCGTCTTTCACTCTTTGAAACTAGAAATAGATGCCAACCCCAAACTGGAGAGGTTGACAGTGTGGTTCCTGGGAAGAATGACAATCAGGTCCAGTCTTGAGGGTGTTTATCTCTCAGCACACATGAAAGGAGGGGGAGGAAGATCTGGCTCAGTCTAGGGGAGATGGACAGAAGAAGGGACCAGATACTGACCTCCAGCATCCAGGAGGGATCCTGTTAGTACGCACACAGAGGCAGGAGCCACAGAGCCATGGCTGCTGGACGGATGTCTCCACAGGAGGCTCTGCTGGCCAGAATTTGTTTGACAGGTCTAATCAAGCCTGCTCAAAACGCTGCCAAGATGATTGACCAAGGCCAAGGCTTCCTCTGGTAGAGCCTCCTTTTTTGCTTCTGCCTTTGAACCTGTTTTGTATTGCTTTAAGAACATTGTCATCTGGGAGAAGGAACGGATTCCACTGTTGCTTTCATTCTGAACCTTTCAGATGTCTTCCTGGCCAATCTCTGAACACCCTTTGGTGTGAAAGTATTATACCAGCAAAAGGAAAACAAGAGAAAGTCCTTTTTCTTTTCAGGTCTGAGATAAGACAGAAATTTTCATCACATATAGAATCTGACCAGAGGGCTAAATTCACAGACATTTCCTTATTAAACTAACTACGCCATATCAGCAGCCCTCCCTGAAGGTTTGCAGAGCCTAATTGGAATGGCTGTGTGGATGGAGCTGTCAACACCCTGCTCTGTGGGAGACCCACCATCAGATGCTCTACCCTAGGT
Organism: Rhabdomys pumilio; assembly: GCA_030674055.1. Classification (NCBI taxonomy): domain Eukaryota; kingdom Metazoa; phylum Chordata; class Mammalia; order Rodentia; family Muridae; genus Rhabdomys; species Rhabdomys pumilio. The sequence goes on from JANHMN010000021.1 coordinate 12,975,869, forward strand.
GACTGCTCTCTCTGAAGGCGGTAATGGAAAGGACCATGCCCATAGCAACCATCCTTCCACAAACATCAATTAAAAGCAAGGCTGATCCCTGCCTCAGTCCTTCCATGCCTCAGATGACCCATAGCTGTCTTTTGGATGAATGTCAGTGTACCATGGGAGATATGCTCTAAACTTTCCCCAGACTTTACACTTCAGATTGAAAGAACAGTCAATTGGCGATATGGGATGCATAGTCTCCCTGAATAGGCTAGAAAATGCTTCAGAGCTCAGAGAACACCTTCCTGAGCCTGTGTCATTGGAGGAGAATTGGGGGCGTGGGGGAGCCAGTCCTGGCACACGTGGATGAAGAGAATCTCTTACAGCCGAAGAGCAAAGGCACATTCTTTAAAGCAAATGTCTGTGTGTGGCTGCTCAAAGCAGAATGAGCTGGGGGAGGGGAGGGGACAGAAGAGGAGAGGAAGTGTGGGGGTAGTGTGGGGGTCAGAAGACGTTTGAGGCTACTGTGAAGACTTTGGTTTCCTTCTCAGATAAGGCAAGCTGGAGGTCACAGCCTGGGCTTTCCTTTTAAATGGGTCACTTTGGTTCCTGTGTCATGAATATACACTGAGAGGCCAATGGTAGAAGCAATGAAGGGATAAGGACGTAATGGAGTAAGGAAACTGGTTAGGATGTAGAGGGATGACCAGGTGAAAGAGCTAGGGCTGACCTCAGGCAGTGAGAGCTCCGCTAGAAAGTACAGGAGGATTTGCCGCTAGACATAAAATGAAAAAGAACTAAGAACCAGGGGCTGCCTCTGGCTGATGGAGAGAGTGGGGTGGAGCATCTCAAGTTGAAATGCCAACTGAGTGAGTAGAGGTGTCAAGTCAGATGCTGGATATCCAAGTTTGGAATTCTGAGAGAGAGTGTGTGATGGTTTGTATATGTTCGGCCCAGGGAGTGGCACTATTAGAAGGTGTGGCCTTCTTGGAGTAGGTGTGTCACTCTGGGCATGGGCTTTATGACCTTCATCCTAGCTGCCTGGAAGTCAAGTCTTCCACTAGCAGCCTTCAGATGAAGATGTAGAACTCTCAGCTCTGTCTGCACCGGGCCTCAAGATCTGGATCACAGGTGAGCCTTCCAATTCTCGATAGCTAGATATAGTCAAGTTAGCAACCAGGAATAGCCAATACAGAGAGGTCTGGACTGAAGATACAAGCATGGGAGTTAGGACCAGGAATGACCTCTGAGGAGAGCTGAAATGGATAGAGTGACCTAGACTCTAGTGATCCAGGGATGGCCAGCTAACAGGAACAACAGGGGGGATAGGAAATAGAAAGGGTGATAGACACATCAAGTAGGTCAAGGAAACTGGAAAGTTCTTTCAGTTTCAGTAGAGAAGCCTCAGGTGGAGACTTTACCTGAAGACCAAGAAATTGATCTGGCCATTGATTGGTATTGTGTAAAACAGGAGTGTTCTGCTCTGTAATGGAAGATTTTTAGCTCTTTTTTTTTTTTTCCCAGAATGTTTCAGTAGGAAAGGCCTAATGGAAGATAAGAGAGATAATTTACTGTAAACCACTAGATAGTTATCAGCTGAGTAGAGAAGAAAGCCATCTCTAGGAAAAAAAAACTCTGGAGATTGGTAGAATTTTTTTCTATTTTGTGACTAGATTTAAATGCAATTGTGTTGCGCTAATATTTTCTAAAGGAAAGTCATGGTGACCCGAGGTACAGCATGGTAACAATCTAGATGAATGCTTTAAGGACACATGCCAAAGTCCAGAGAAGGTTCCAGACCAAGAAAAAAATTGCATGATTACATGCCGCCTTCTTCTTCTTCTTCTTCTTCTTCTTCCTCTTCCTCCTCCTCCTCCTCCTCTTCCTCCTCCTCTCCTTCCTCCTCCTCCTCCTCCTCTTCCTCCTCCTCTTCCTCCTCCTCTCCTTCTTCCTCCTCCTCCTCCTCTTCCTCCTCCTCTTCTTCCTCCTCCTTCCTCCTCCTCTTCTTCCTCCTCCTTCCTTCTCCTCCTTCTTCCTCCTTCCTCCTCTTCCTCTTCCTTCTTATTTTCCTCCTCCTTCTCCTTTTTTTCTTCTTTTTCTTCTTCATCTTCCTCCTCTTCTTTTTCTTCCTCATTCCTCTCTCACTCTCTCTCTCTCTCTCTCTCTCTCTCTCTCTCTCTCTTCAATTTTTTTAAAACAGGGTCTCTACGTGGCTCTAATTCCCTATCTAGACCAGGCTGGCATCAAATTTACCTCTACCTCCTGAGCACTACTGGAATTAAAGTAGCATGCACCACCATACCCAGCCTAATTATATCCCTTCTAATGGGTATTAATCATCAAAGAAGTAAAATTATGTTATTGATGTTATTAAGACACAATTTTAAGACTGCTGTGAGCTGGGCAAAATGGCTCAAAGGGTAAAGGCACTTGGCACCAAACCTGAAGACCTGGCTTGGATCTCCAGAACCCACAATCCATGAGTTATCCTCTGATTTCCATACTTGTGCAAATAAATAAATAAATAAATAAATAAATAAATAAATATTAAAAATAGAAAAGAAAAGGAAGGACTACCATATCTTTAGTTAAACCACACTTATTTGGATTTCATAGTAATACCAGCTCAGATAAACTAAACCAGCTTTTAAAGTCTACGTGGACAGGAGTTGGGAGACCACTGGGAAGTAAACAAAACAGCAAGGGAATGAGGGGCCTTCTGCACGACGGTCTCCAAGCTCCACAAGAGCCCTGAAACACAGGTGATGTGACAAACGTTCCTTCTTGTCCAGCAAAGCTGGCAGCCTTTTGTCAGGTCTTCATCAGGAGGAAATAAGGATTCTTCTAGCAAGGACTCTCTAGGTCAATCTCTGGTTTACCAATGGCACAAACAGCAGGAATGAAGTAGACCAATGCAAATGATAATGAATTACAGCACTGACTGTTTCTGTAGTAAATTACCATTTACCAAGAACTCCTAATAGATTCCGTATATGTACACACACACACACACACACACACACACACACATATACATACATATATATATATACATGGTGTGACCGTCTGTGCTCTTGTCCTCTGGAAATTTAGCAGTAAAAAAAATAATCCTTCTCCCATTTAGTGTAAGTGACCTGGTCAAATAAGCCAAGAAACTTCTTTTGTCAGATGAAGAAATTCTAAAGGTTCATTAATACTTAGTTGTAGGGGATGGCTCAGTGGCTACTGAGTGTGTAGTACTCTGTAGTACTCTGGCAGAGGACCTGTTTAAGTTCCCAGTACCCATGTCAAATGGATCACAACTGCCTGTGACTCCAGCTCTAGGGGATCTGATCTCTTCTGGCCTTCTGAGAGAACTGAGCTCACGTGCACAAGCCCATATATGAACCCATAATTTAAATTAAAAAAAAAAAAAAACAAGTTTTAAGTCATCAGTTTTCTAGTATACCTCCCACTGGAGATAAAATGTTATCACTGGTAATTTTTTTTCTTTCTTAAAGCTTTTAAATCCTAGCACATGTTGTATGCTACTATAGTGTCTTCATAGATAGAATGACTTTCCATAGTCAAAGCTTACCTGTGTTTAGCCTCATGGCCCTGTGTCTAGGAAAAGGGCCGTCTCATATTAGAAATACATCTATTAAAGTTTACCCTCCTGAACTGGCTGGCAGGTAGGTCTGGCAGATTACTTACTGCCAACAAAACAGCTTGTCTACCTGAATGTATCTATTGTCTATTTAAAAAAAAAAAAAACTTCATAACTAAAAAGCTAATTAACTTCTTTTCATTTAAACCATGTTTTAAAATCAGACTTTTTTGCCATTCACGACTCATACAACTATAAGGAATATAGTTTTTGAAGTTTTTGCTCCTTCCGCATTGAAGACTGCTTATCAGTAAAAACCTGGCTATTGTGGCAGCTGCTATAGACAGAAACGTGTATGAACCCTTCAGCATATATGAGGAAGCGGTGAGGGGTTGTCTCCCTCTATTGAGAGAATACATTTGTAAAATAAGTGTTGCCCAGGGTGGTCTGTGCCTCGCTTAGCTCTGGTAGTATTATGGTTGGAAGGTATGTCATGTAGCAGTGTACCGAGTGGGCCTTGCCCTACAGATACTAAATGCCTCACTCTCTAAAGAAAAGCTGCTGATACAAGGGGCCGACATCTGTTCAGGGTTTCCCAAAGTTCTCCCAATGCCAGGGCCTGTTTTGAGCCAAAGAATCAGGCCTAGGAAAAGGCAAAGAACTAAACCTCCAGGAAAAGGGCATTCCTCTGGAAGACAGGACAGTATGCCCTGATGTTCTCCCTGCATAGGACTGAAAAGGGTCCCTGGGGACGTGTGCATCAGGATTGGAAGTGTTGGCCAAGAGGGAGAACTGGTACATCTTTCCCTGACATAGATGTAGATTCGTGTAGCACCTACTGAGCCCAAGAGGACAGAGAACCTAAGAATCAAAATCCCAGTGGAGACGAGAACAGTGGTCCCAAGTCTGTCTCCTCTTTTCCTGTGTGGCAGGGATGTATGTGTGCCATGTGAGTCCCAGGGGTGTTGCAAGAGACTAGGGTGACTGAGCCCCACCCCCGCTGGTCACTACATCATTTTCTCAAGTCTTTCTCCCAACTAAACGCAGAAATGACATGCCAAGAGAGACCACACTGCCCACCCCTTCCTCCTAGAAGATGGAGTACACCCCACCTCTCTCTCTACTTCTAGTGTCCTACATTCCAAGGCTGGCCCATGCAGAGGAAGGGGAAAGACAGAATCAGCAATGAGATAGCATCTTATATAAAAGGAATTCCATGTGACTCAGAGTGACCAGGAAGCTATGCCACCTACCTAAAATATTAAGTGTTCTTGTGCCTGGACTAATGATGGGAAAAGAATCGAACTTTTAGATGTTTGGATAGTTATGGAGTTGAAACTGTTGAGTGAAGCAGCCTCAGGCTCAGAAATCCCAAGTCCCTCTCAGGAGGTTCTCTGCCTTCTGGTGAAGTTCCTGTAGCCTTGCCTGCCTCCTAACCATCTGTGTCCACTGCAGGGGACCTCAGTAAGTCATTTAGTCTCTCTGAAGGTTGCCTTCTTTTTTTCTCAGGTGATGGATGGTATGTTGACTCCTGGTGCTGTTAGAAGTATATGTAAGAGCTAGGAGCTTTGATTCACAAGGCAAAATTTACTCAGGAATGTGGGCGAGAGGGATGAATGGGCTGAGGGAATTGTATGAATACATTTAGTGCCAGTCAAGATGGTAATACAACCAAGCCTAGAGTCAGTACAGGTGGCTCTCCATGTCCTTCCCTTCTGCATCCATAGGTACAAATAACAGCAGATCAAAAATCTGACCATGCTGCATGGTTTTGACATGTTTCCCTAGACAGTACTGTATATCACCTATGTGTTTTATCATTCTCCCCTAAACAGCATAGTATAACACCTATGTGTTACATTCTACAGGAAGGTATATGTAAGTTATGTCCTGGAAGCACTCCCCCATATATACTGTAGGACACTGTGTGTTTAAAATCAGAAAGAAGCTGTTACGACAGGGAAGGTGGAATGGATGGCCCCAAGACTTGACTTGCTAGAGAATGAATATTTGGAAAACCTTCTTGTAGAGAAAATGACTTAAAGTTTAAAGTAGAAGCCAATAAATGAGCAATGGCCAGACCCCAGGGGTATAACTTCCTTACAGAATGCTGGGTATCTGCAGTGTCTCCTTCACATGGGGCAGACAGAGGAGGACTAGAAAGCAAATGCACAAGTATGGTGGAGAAGCATCCTCACTGGACAGAGATGTTAAAATCTGGTGAGCATCTCTGGGAAGATGGAAGACGGCAGCAGAGGAAACTTTTAATCGGGGACAAGCCTGCTTCCATAATTTGTTTATGGCTGAAACTGTCCCTAAGTAGATTTCCAAGGCACACTGTGGGTATATGTGTTCCCCTCCCTGCAGTGATCCTCATTAGATACACAGGGGTTTCTGGGGACACACTGGACTTGCTAAGTGAGTCCAGACCATATCCTATTATTCAACTTCAGTGTTTGGCTTTTATTTGGTAGGGGAGGGGGAAATGCTGGTTTTTGACAGTTTTTCTGTATAGCTCAGCAAACGTTCTACCTGGACCTCCCAAATCCAAGTGCACCGCCACAGTGTCTTTTAAGGTGACAACATTCATAAAAACGACTCTGAAAAAGATGGGCCCCTAGCACCATAGGTTTCATGGGCACCTTGGGAAGGTGTTGGTTGGCCGAGCATTTGATTCTGAGCACACGTTGCAGTTTTAGATTTCTGCTGGTGTAGTGGAGAGCCCAGTAAAGATACTGGTTCACTGCATCCAGATAGGCTGCTGAGCTTCCCTGGCTCCAGTTTCTCTGCCAAGGCAGAGGATGCTCCAGCATAGCCTCTGCTACATAGGACCCGGCCCCTGTGGCTTTTCAGCCACAGAATTCTACCCTAGAGATCCCCTGGAGCCATGAACATCACATTTACTGGTTTGTTCTTAACCATTGGAGATCAGAAAATCCAGATGTTTAACTGGTTTTAAAGATGCTTTTTTCCATCTTTCAATGAAATATTTATTTTTGGAAAATGAAGAGGGGAGATGCTGCTTTTCTTTATGGCAAAAGTAAAAATAGTTTGCTTTTCCTGAGCTGTGAATTTACTTGTAATTTCCCTTGATGTAGCCCTAACATTTAAATGTTCCCCCCTCCTCCACTCCCACTCCACCCTTCCTGCAGCCAACCCAAGATACTTTTTTCTTTTTTTTATTATATATTTTATTTATTTGCATTTCAAATTTTATCCCCCCCCCCCCCCCCCACAAAACCCCATTCATTCCCCCCTCCTGCTGCTTCTAGGAGGGTGTGCCCTATCCATCCACCCACTCCCCCCTCCCACCCTCAAATTCCCCCACATTGGAGCATCCAGCCTTCATGGAACCAAGACAGAGCAAACCAAGACGTGGAAGTCAATTACTAAACCTTGAGTATCCTGCACATTCTTTTAATTTTTTTTTTTTTTTTAAAGAAATGTGATTCTTTTATTCTGCTGTTTCCTCCCTCCCTCCCCTGGTATACATTGGTAGCTGCCATGTTTTAAATATTGACAAGATAAGATAGTTTTCTGTTTATACCAGCAGTCGTCTGTCTGTGAAATCTGGACGAATCAGAACGCTGGATTTCCTTTCTCAGCGATCCATCAGGTTCATAATGTAAGGCTACAAACAGTTGTTTTCTCTTCCTGAACTTGCGCTGTGTAGTATGTCGCAGTGTTGTCCCTCGCCCAAGGTACTACGTCCCAGCAAATCGAAAACTTTGTAATGTCTGGTGGCTTCTGAGATGCTTTGTCTCTTACACTTCATGTGCTTTGTGACTGGGTGATGTGTAAACGCTGTCCTAAAACGAGAAACATACTTGGTTGGTCTGGAAATACACAGTTACAACCTGTCCAGTCTGAGTTTTGGCTTCCATTTCAGGTGTCTGTCTTTACTTGCTCTTAAAAAAAAAAAGCAAAGGGTAAATTGACACATAGAGAAACTGTATATATCAGCGCCATTCTCCCTGTTGTGTACTTTGTGTCCACGAGCTATTCAACCCTTTGTGTCTGGTGATTCTTAAGGATTCGTGCACTTTATTTGTGAGAAATACTTGACTTGCATGAGATACCCTGCAATTGATGCAAACGTCAGGGGAGAAGAGTGTGGGAAGGGGATGGAGGTAGGGCTTTTACAGCTTTGAGGTGGTTCTCAGCCTGGGGGTGGGGTGGGGCAGGGCTCTTAACAGCTTCGAGGTGGTTCTCACCCTTTTTGCATTTGGCTGTACTGAACTGATTTTTTACAATGCACGTGAAATCCTGACCTATTTTATTCTGAGCTGCTTAATATTCAAATATATTCATGTCTCACATTTGCATACGTTAGGGAAAAAAATTTATTTGGAACGTAAACATCCTGGCATAGATTTTTGAGTTTATAATTTAAAACACAATCCTATCTTCACATCCATTGAAACTTTTCTCCATTGTCTAGCCTGTTGTCTGGAAGCTTGAGAATCACTGAAAGTTCTTGGGGTGGCATGTGAAGGCCCTCTGGTGGGAGGAGGGGTGTCATAGTAGGCACATTCATCCTCCTATGCATGGGACTTCTGGTTCTTGAAGACCGTGATGTCTGAGCATTGCCTGTCCTGGTGCTCTGTGACCCAGAAGTCGTCCCAAGCGCACAGTGCTAACATCAGCTTCTAAGTGTTCAGCAGTGGCCATCTCTGCTCTTCCTCAGCGGTACACACTCAGCAGAAACAACCATACAACAAGGGCACTATTGGTTGCTCTTGGAGACCTTTCCAACCAACTGCTGCGGTGGTTTTCTGCAGCAGGCTTTCCCTACGTGTGAACATTGGTAGGAGACCCTCCCAATGATCATCCCCAGATAATGCACATATGTACGCTCACAAGAGTAGAGCTCTCTGTGGCACTCTAGACAGCCTTAATGATTTAAGGAGGTAAATGTCATCGCTTACACGTGTTTAAGTAGCCCTTCTCTGAAGCTCATCAGAAAGCAAGACCTCCAAGTAACGATGGTCCCTTGACATCATGTTAGTTTTCCATTAGGTGTTCTGAGGAAATAGAGAATAATGTTTGTGAATATCCAGATCTAAATTTATAAGCAGGTAGATGGAATAGCTCCAAGGAGAAAAGATTTAAAAGTTTCTATTAAAAAAAAAATCAGTTAAGTCTCAATTATAAATTAAAAAAATAAAAAGTATTATACAAGGCTTAGAAAATATCCTACCTCTCTATTAATGTTAGAAAGCTATGTCATAATCAAGGCCTTTAATCATTTACTGATATCTCTGGGAAACCTTTTGTTTAGAAGAAAATTAAAAATATAGAAAACACTTCCCTGTTGTATTGTCAGAACATGCAGAATAGGAAATGTTCATTTTTGCTTCATGAAATGGTCTTTCTTAGAACTTTCCCTAGATGTCAGGTTGTACTGCCTTGTAAAATAACACAGAAGCCAAAATCGACATTTCTGAATCATTGCTCTAATAAAATCTACCAAGAGGAGTCTGTGAATTTTATATAACTAAGTTTATTTACTGGTATTATACTAGTATTGTATTTTTCAGTTAGTGATGTAAAATAAAGTTTAGTTTTAATTGCATTATTTTATATATGGCCTAGTTATAAGTCCTTCAAACTCATCCAGAGTATGAATTAATGGTTGACATTCGAGAGATGCCTGTTGGAGAGAATCTGCTCCATTTAAAACTCTAATATCAAATTATATTCTTCCATAATGTTACAAGGTTGAATTTTTAGTTAAAGTGCTAATTAATGATGTATATTTTCTCCTGCTTAATGAATGTCCTTCATTATATTTATATTTATTTTAAAATGAAACATAAAATGCCTTACTATATATATGTATATATATATATGTATGTATGTATGTATGTATATATAGATTGATTAATATATATTTATATATAAAACAGGCACTGATAATTTTATACATATTTACATATAATAAATATATGTGTGTGTGTTTTATATATATATGTGTGTGTAAAAACATATAGCAAATACCAAATAGTTAAAGTTTTAAGCCATGACAAAATTGTTAGCATATTAAGATTATCCACCTTTCTCTAAGTATTCTAAGTGCTAAAGAAAGAACCCAAAGATATTTATTAAAAGTTATTTGACAAAAAAAAAAAGTTATTTGACTTATTTTAATGTTTCTTCTGTAATTACTTGAGGAAACCCTCTAAAGATCACTAAGTTGTCAGAAACAATTTTAAATTAACCAAACTTTTCCTGCTACTTTGTTATTCTAATCAGCTACTATTGCATCATTGTTTCCAAGGTTAGGATATGTCTCATTGAAAAAGAGTTTTCATTGTAGCCGTTTCAAAAGACTTCTTAGGTCTGTTTGATTTTTATTAACTTTTAGTAAGAATTTTAAAATGTAAAATTATCCGATTTCATTTAAGACACTTGCCTGAACAAAGACAGGTATTATATGTATGAATCTATAGCTAGCTCTTCAAGAGCTAACCCAAGGATTCACTGCTGAAATTATTTTACATGTGCAGCAAAAATTCTCATTTATTTTTCTGTCTTTTCTGCTACTACACACGGTTACCGAGCCCAGCTCCTCCCACGCTCATCCCTGCCTTAGCTCAAGGAGGGGTGAGATGAGACCTAAGGCACCCTTGTTCTCTGAACTCTTTTTTTGCTTCCTGGCAGCTAACTAGCATCACTGAATCCTAGCCCAAGGCCAAGGTCATTCCCATCTTTATAGAATATTATACTAAGTCCAATGAGAGTCCTTCCATTCACATTAACTCTAAAACAGGCAGTGAGCATCAAAATTCTGATTCATCTAAATACTCATACATATGAGGTGGTGGTGGTTTTTTCTTTTCTTTTTTTTTTTTTTCTTTTCTTTTCTTTTCCTTTCCCCCCCCGCCCCTTAGGGAAAACTGAGCTTCCAGGAAGAAAAAAATAATAATTTTCTTATAAATTCAATCCAAAGAACGTCTTTCTTTCTGAAAATACATTTCTGGAAATAGGCACTAAGCCATAACAAAACTCAGAGTCTGTTTCCAGAAAGGTCGATTCAATCCCTGCGGGGAATTTTAAAATATTTGGACTGGAGCAACACTTCAAAACTACAATGAAAATAAAGTAAGGGTTATATCTCCCTCCCTGTAATTATCTTCCCCCGTAACTTCTAGCAGAGGTGCTATCAGATTCCTCTGCATTGGAAGCATGTGGTTTCTGACTTTTGGACCAAACGTAGGCACAGGAAAGCAGCCGATGGCACTGTCTAAACAGCTACGTGGATGTGCCACTCATTTCAAATGGTGACTAAGCGATCTTGGCGATTGCAGACAGAGAGAGTGTGCTTGGGTTTGTGATCCCCAAAATGGCCGTTACGGGTGTCTCTGGATGACATAAACGTTTTGATCAGCGTCTGGCTTGCAGCTCTGCTTTCAATCTACAGACCCATAGTCAAGTTTAACCATGAAAGTGTGTGACCCAGTTGACAAGTGAAAGAATGAATCTGTACATGATCTGCATGCCTGACCTACTAACCTGTGGGACACGCCCATTTCCCAGCATCACTGCACCCACTCCTGCCTCAGCCCTATTCCCAAACCTTCCCTACTGTACCCTCAGCTTCTGCCTGTCAAGCTCTGCCAAGGCATACCTCAGCCGGCTACAATAGGGTTAATGTGAAGTTCTGTTGCTCAGTTGAGTTGTCATGTCAGCACTGGTTCCACGGATCTTTCAATGTCACCCAAATCTTCCTTTTGTATCATTCCACAGAGTTGCGTGCAAACTCCTGTTGTTCTGTTAACGGCATCACCTGTGACTTCAGTGTACAACACCTGTTTGCTATGTTGTTGTTGCTTTCTCAAGGGAACACGGGAGGGAGAGAAGTTTAATGGGGAAACCAAGGGGGGTTTGCTAGATTTGGGGAGAGCTTTTAAGAACTCATAGCTCCAGCGCTTCCAGAGTCATAAAAGGTTATTATAGTCAGCTTAAAAATAATAATGAGTTCCACAGAGCCTTCAGGTTGACATCTGCATGAGTTTTTAAGGGCGATGCATAACCAGCTTTATAAAGACTAGAGAAATAGTAAGTCAGACATTTGAAAGAAAGAGAAAAAAGCAAAGGTCAAAATATAAAATCAGAGAAAAGCTCGATCTTGAAGTTAATTGCAGTCCATTAATATTTTTACAAATAACTCATATAAAGATAAAATTCTATAAGGAGCCAGGGATGGGCCAAAAAGTCAGGGGGAAAAGTGTTAATGTTAACGTTATAGTTCTTAAATGTCGTGCTATGTTTTAAGTGATATGTGTTAAAATATCCGAGACTAGGTGGAGCAATCAACACAAACAAGCCAACAACTAGAACAAACAAATGCAGACAACAGCTGAGAACAGAGCAAAGGCGTGAGGCGTTCTCATTAGACATGTGCTCCCAGGAGGAGCTGAGGGCTGGGCACGAGGCTAGCCAGGCTCACCTGTGATGTCAGGTGACCCATGTACAGCAGAAACACTCCAGGCGCACGGCTGTAACAAGGCCCATGCATTTCTACAGGCCTCACGGTTTTGCTTCTTATTTTTTTCAAAGCCAGTTAGAAATACCCAGAAAGCCCTTGTCCCCTGCTTTCTATCTTTGGCAGCTCCCTCTGTCCCACCTAACAGAATTCTAACATGCAGAGAGAGCATGGTGCCCTCTTCTCCCAGACATGCACAGATCTGAGCCTTTCCTGGAGGCCCTAGCTTCTTAGCCTTTGGGATTTCTACAGCCTTTCAAGGGAGCTAGTGAAAGCTACACACTTCCTTTTGCTCCAAAAATGAGTATCTGAGCATATATAGACTCCTTGAAAATTCTCCCCAGAAAGCCCACAGTGTGTCAGGCCTTTTAGCTAGGACTCCTCGAAACTAAGTTCCCAGCCAAACTTTATTTGTTTGGGGAGCTTGTAAGATCTTGTTATATGTTTCTAACACCTGAGGAAATTAATTTCTCATAATTCTATAAGACCAAAAAAGTCAAAAGAGAGCAGCTTTGGGAACGCTCTCTTTTTCAGGTTAGTTTTAGTTGTGTCCATTTTGAGAACAAACAACTGAATTTTGAGAAAGCAGAATCTTTAGCAAGAAAAAAGAATAAGAAATACTCTGCCTATGACCTATAAATGAGATTAGAGTCAAGAAAAGACCTGCCAGGATAGAGTTTTGATTTTATAAACGTTTGTATTAAACAAATAAAAGTGGCAAATATGATGACAGAAAGCCCTGTTTTAGGATAGTCTTAGTGGGTATGCGTGTCATAGGACATAGCATCCTATGTAACAGGCCTGTGGATCCAGGGCCTCACATACATGTGCATATTTATATATAAGCAGACCTGCGTTCCCAAGTACGGGCTGCTGTCATTCTGAAGGAGGCAGCTGAGTACAACCAAGGCCGTCACAGAGACCCTGCATCTATGCAGCTGAATTCCTAGGAGGGAAATTAGCTGTCGTCCATTAGTAAATCTTTATTTTAGCATTTTGTTTAGTGTCTTATCTACAAAACCTTCCTCTCCAGATTTACAATTTTTCAGAGTACATGATAATATCCTGTTGGGAACTGAAATTAATGAAAGTATGAATTATTCTAAGGCAAAAGCATTTCAAACTAAAATTTCCAGTCAATTTAAAAAAAAAAATTTAAAGTGTATTCTTCCATTGTAACAGACTATTATGAGTTGGTAAATTGCTTACTAAAATTTTCATGTTTTGTTTTTAAAATTAGTTAGCCTAGGGTTTCATTCTGAAAATAGAATCATTTTGACTTCTTCGTACTCAGCTTTAGGGAACACAGTGCTCACTCATTCACATAGAAACAAAATAGTATTTATGCACACACAATACACCCAAAGGCATTGGACATTTCCAGCTCAGATGTGTTAGGTAAATCCAGACTAGCTAGAGAGAATGAACCTGCTTACTGCTTGTGCTGCCTCTAAACTAATGTCATTTCCAGACAGGGGACTGGGGAGAACCGTCCATCACCTTGAGGCCTCCTAATGAAGCCACAGCCTCAACTCCTGTCCAGTACTGGCAACATCACCCAGAAAAACTCATCTTCCAGTCATGTGACTACAAAGCCTTTGTAAGTTACCCTAGACTCGGTGTTGGGACAGGGGATGTGTTCCTTGCTTAGTCTGCATTCATTGAAAATGTACCAAAATGTCCATCACTGACATTTCTAAAGGGTTTTCTTTTTTCCTCTTCCTGAAAATGTCCAGATATCTAGAGCTTTGGAACCCTTGAAATCCCACTAGCATGAGTTTTGTTCTGTGTGTCTGTATAAAGTTGTGCAGCTCAAAAATCATGTGATAAAGCATTATTTATTTATTTATTTATTTATTTATTTTTGAAACAGGATTTCTCCGTGTAGCCCTGGTTGTCCTAGAACTCACTGTGTAGACCAGGCTGGCCCTAAACTCAGAGATCCACCTGCCTCTACCTCCCCAGGGCTGGGATTAAAGAGTATGCCACAGCCACCCTGCTTAATAAAACACAGTTTTAAATAGAATGATTGCCTAGTGTTCACTGGGCCCTGGGTTCCACCCACAGCTTCATACACAGCAAGTAAAATCAAAGAGAGGTGAACGCACATGCAGCAGATAGACATGTTTCCTGACCTCTGACCTTAGAACATCAGGTCTGCCATTTCATATAAATGCAGGATTCCCTCCATTGCCCTCAAGGATGGGATTGCAGTACCAGGTTCAGTTTGGTTTGCTTTAGTTTGGTTTGTCGGTGTTTTGTTTTGTTTTTCTTTCTTTTCCTTCTTATAGGGTGAAGAGAATAGGTGCTTATTACAGAATGTTCAACAAATCCTGTAGGCTTTGGAATGGATGACGATTGTCATGACTACAGGGGGAGGGGGAAAGATGGCTGAACCTCGAAACTGACTCTCTTTAAAAGAGATGTTTCAATTAGGGCAAACTTTCCCAAAAACATAAAAGATAAGGATTTGGCTGAGATAGTTTTCCTTATGATGAAGACACCTTCTGGTTATCTCCTCCCAGTCTGGGCTTACTTCACTTTGCTGTCTCCCTTCCTTGTAGTTCATCTTTCAACCCTGAATTTCTTTCAACAATTGTCCTAAATCTGTTGAAATGCCTTCCTCCAAAGTTCAGACTTTGGCTTCTGAGACTTTCTCACAAGGCCTTAGATAAGTCTTTGCCATCTAGCCTTCCTCATTCACATGGGCCGGTGCTCTCCTGGTCTTCAAGGCCCATGCTTGTCCCTGCACTAAGCCAAGTGCCTCCATGGGAGTGAGACACTGTCTTCTAAGCTCTTCCACAATCCTTATCTTGATTCAGATGCTAAAGGACACATAAAACTATTTCTAATGGTGCTGAAAAAAGGTGAAATAAAAGAGCCAACAGAAGTTTAAAAAAAGCTGACAAATAAATTGATCTTTTTAAGTGTGGGGGGATGGACGGGAGAAGGGAAGGACAGACACAAAGGACATTTTACTTATAATTATTTACCCTAATCAGAATCTAGAAAATGTGTGTGAAATACATAGCAGGAATCCATGATTCGGTCACATAGGAGCAAAGTGGTGTATGCTTCTGGGGACGTTTTCCTCTCCTCCATCCAGCCCGTCCTGAGTCACTCTGCACCAGAGAGTCATCTCTGTCCCTATAAAATGAGAATGGCACACATACTCAGATGGATAAAGCACAGGGCACACAGCTGTAAATTTAAAAAAAAATGTCCAAAACTGCATCTTCTGCTAAGAACAGCCCCGCTTTAATTACCTATGCTGCAGAATAAGCCCAAACGGGGGCCATGTTGCCTCGCTCATCAGCTGTCGCATACAGCCCTGCAATTACACTGATACTGGCATGATTTATTTTTGCAGACATTGCTGCCTCCAAAAAAAAAAAAAAAAAGGGAAAACATTTTTAGATACCCCCATTATGCAGTTAAATATGATTTGAAAGATGACATCTTTAGAAAATGCCATCACTTTTATGGAGATCAATCCATAGCTCTCGGAAGCTGTGGCTAACTTTGCTGTACTCTCTGTATCTGTAAGGATTTAAAGTTATCAGCAACGCACAGCCAAGAAACCTAGCCAGTAGCCTTCCCACCGTGTGTTTTTAAATCATTTTGCCGTGTGTTTTAGCCGTGTGTTTTTAAATCATTACTCATATTTATACTCCCGTTTTAATATGCCATTCCTATTTTGTGTGTGTGTTTTAGTATTTAGGTTCGATGCTGATAAAAGAGCTGAGGGGAACAGAATCAACCCAGGATGCTTGTGCAAAGATGCGGGTGAGTTTGCCAAACTGTTTTATCTTCGTAGCTGAAACACTAAGTACTGGGTGTACATGCAAATTGCCACCTTTCAGATTTCCTGTTTTCTTTATCCGTTGGTCTGTTGATCACATTGGTATTACATAAAAAGGTGGCTTGGTTTTGTTGGCGTTTACACGTGGTTTATCTGGCAATCGTTTATGATAAAGTCTCTCTGATATATTTTAGACTGTATTGCGTGTTGCTTTTAATTATTTTTAGAGAATGAAAGTTAACTGTACAAACACTGATCGCTCTCCAGATTGGAATCAGGGGAATCTTTAGTCTATTTCGGGGAAGCGTTTTAAGCACCAATTTGACAGTCTGAGAATCCTCGCTGAAAAGACTTTTCTAATGCACCAAACCCCACCAAAAGCAGAAGTGCCGTGAGTGCTTATGTAAGGCCAACTTTGTTTGCGTGGATTCTTCCCAGGTATCCTTGGTTCTCTTTAAGTGTGAGAACATTGGACTCTGAGTGGTATGAGACACTGGAGGGCAGTGGGTATTACGCAATTATGAATGTTTATGATTGGTGACTGCTAGGACCCCGAGTTTATTTGAAGCAAAGCACATTACACTTTTTCTTCCCTAAGAGACTCATTCTTGCTCCCTCCAGAGCCAACTTGTGGATAATATAGAAACATTCAGCTCTACTAGAGATTTAAGACTGACGGACCCGTTCCATACGGCACATAGTCAGAGTCAAATCTCAGATACTTACAGAACAGCTTTTATTTGCGGCCAGCATGATCGTCATTAATTTCATATGACTGAATAGTTTGAAGTAGTGGAAAGCACATAATTGAGCTGAAACAGTTTTGTAAATTTTATTTTTGTTTTGTTTTGTTTTGTTTTGAGACAGGGTTTCTCTGTGTAGCAGAGTCCTGGCTATCCTGGGCTTGCTATATAGACCAGGCTGCCCTACTAACTCACAGAGATCTGGCTGCCTCTGCTTCCTGAGTGTTGGGATTAAAGGCGAGGGCCACCACACCTGGCAAACTAAAACAATTTTAAAGATAGATGTTAATTGGAACTACATATATGTGAATCTCCATGAAACCGAATGGTATCCAATCACTAGTTCTTGATGTAGTCTGACTCTCGATGTGATGCTAACGAATTTTAATCCTAGATGACCTAGCACTGTTTTCTTGCCTTGGTGTCTTCTTATTCACTACAATGACACTGCTACTTCTTACTGATGACAGTGTGTCCTGCTGCACTTAAAATCCCCACTTAAAATGAAGACACCAGGTCACAGGGAGAATAGCTTGACAACCCAGACCCAAATTTAAGTCTGTCTGACTCGAGAGCATGAATTCTCCAAAAACACTGGGTCCCCTGGTTCTCCAGAGCCTCTGTTCTCATCCTTAAAGAGCAACATGAGATCAGATGACCTTGAGGGATTTTCCTGGTTTTATAATTCTGGGAATCTCGTATTCTGAATAGACAATATCTGACCTAACAACGAGAAAAAGAGAAAAGTTTCCAGTCATCAGGCCTCATGATGATTTCAGAGATTTCCAGGAGCCTGTCTAAGAAATGAATTTGGCATCTCTCAATTCATGCTATTAACTAAATCACCGGAGTCTGCCTGCTGCAGGGTTTGAGTCAGCAGTGGTATTGCAATGTGCAGGAAGATTTGTGATGTGAATGGGCATCAGTCAGTTTCTCGAAACTGAATGGATCTAAAATCACATCCTGATAGCAATAGCAAAACCAATTTAATAGTCTCAACAGAGAATAATCGAGTTAAAGACTTGTCTGTTGCCTAAAGTGAAATTTAAGGGGGGAAAAAACCCTGCCTATTTAAAAACCATTCCTCTGTTCTTTGGGGCATTATTTTTCTGGTTTTCCCTCCCTTTTGTGTTTATTTTCAATAATTTACATGAAAATCGCAAGTTCATTGCTTCCTAGAATATCATAAAACCTTATTTGCTATCTTGATTAAATAAACTCCAGGTCTTGATACAGTAACCCAAGTTGCATTTGCCTGGAGTCCTTCAAAGCTAGGTGTGCAGACTGGAGCTGTTATCCGAGACTGTTGTATTGTGAATTAGAACTTTCACCAACTACAAGCGGTGTGAATTTCAACTGTAGTTCATTTCCAGTCTGAAACCAAAGATGATTTCTTTTTCTTTGCTAGTAACTTGATGGCCGTCTAGCCTCACGTCCCAGTACCATCAAGTTCTTGCCAGGAGACAGACTTTAGAACACGATTATTCTTGAAAGTCAACGAATAGTAATAGTATTGGCTAAAGCACTGCAGACCAAAACTAAATTCAGTTTGATCTGTTAGTTGAGAAAAAGAAATTCTCCCTTTGCTACTATGCACTTTTGCTGAAATGAAAACTTCTCTGTAAGAAGAAAGTGAGTCTGTACCGATTTGGAGAAGTGTTTTCGTAAATGTGGTTGGGCTAACAGAGATGCCTGAGATCGGGGTTTTACTTTCACTGCATTAACCATTCCCTGGAAGGGAGCAACATGCAAGCATGTGATCCTCCTGGACTGGTAGAAGCATCACCTAAGATGTGTCTTTAAACTGCCACCGGCCTACAGCCTCCTGATAAATGACCCTGAAAAGAAACTTGTGGCCTTCTGAAGTCAGTTTGTTAGGGCTGAGAACACTCGGCACTTGCATGCCTAGCCCAAGAGAATTGCATAGTGTTTCATTTATCCCGTAAGGTAGGCACTGCCCTTATCCAAGATGTGTGGATCTGGAAATAATTTGAGTTACAATTCTTCTCATATCTGTACATATACATAATGAGTATTTATGAGTTTTTGTTTCACATACACCTTATAATCAAAGCCCAAAGATAACTTTATGCACTGTTTCAACGCACGGTCGTTTTTTTGATTGTGACCCATTGTGCAAAGTCA
The DNA here is from genome assembly GCA_030674055.1 of Rhabdomys pumilio. NCBI lineage: Eukaryota > Metazoa > Chordata > Mammalia > Rodentia > Muridae > Rhabdomys > Rhabdomys pumilio. The sequence goes on from JANHMN010000021.1 coordinate 12,994,609, forward strand.
GCTGTAGAACTTTCCATGTGTGCCATTGGGTTGGCATTCAGAAAGTTTCAGCGTTTTGAGTGCCTTAGATTTTATATTTTTAGACCAGGGATGTTCAGCCTGTGTCACTGCTGTCTTCAGCTTCCATATCAGAACACAAAAGCCAATGGAAGTTTAGTAACGTGCCCCGGCAAGCTCCAAGATCAAGCGCATCCCAGATTTACTCTGGGTTATATAGTGTCTTGAGTTTTGTAACAGCTGGAAAGGAGGATCATTTATGTGTCTAAGAAAGAGCTTCAGGAACCCTCAATTAATCCATGATGTTAGCATCGCCCAGGTCAAACCATTTGGGTACAGATATCTCTAGTAATATGGGATGAACTCCAGTACATTAGCATAAACTCAACTTTAGCCATGTTCCTGGTGCCTACTTATTAAGTTGGTTGTCTCCCACAGTTCTTTACTTTAGGACATTCATTCTTGCTCAGGCAGAATCTGAACAATTTCCCCTTCTCAGAAGCATAGGGAGTATTTGATATTCACAACTGGTTAACTTCCATATCTTAATCCATCCATCCATCTCTAAGGTCTGAAATAGAAATAGCTTTCCTTCCTTTCCCGGTGTTTTATTGTGTGTATTATTTCAGTTAAAAACCTGTCGAGATAAATTAACATGCTAGCTGGTGGGTTAATTCACGTTATTATACAGTATGGAATAATTTCTTTGCTTGCTCAGGTGAAACTGTCTTTTTTTTCCCTCCTCTTCCAAACAGTCTTAAGATGTTTTTAATTAACAGAGTTGATTTTTAATGGACTATTGTTTTAAGCACACTTAGCTTTACAGAAAAAAATTCAAGGAAGAAACAAATGCATCTTGTATGCTTGCTCCCTGACTGTCTTAGTTAGGGTTACTATTGCTGTAATGACCGATGAAAAACCATGACTGAGAGCAAGTTGAAGAGAAAAGGGTTGATTTTCCTTACACTTCCAGATTGTAGTCCATCATTGAAGGTAGCCAGGACAAGAATTCAAGCAGACAGAAATAGATGCAAGAAGCAAGAGCCGGTGCAGAGGCTGCTTACTGGCTTGCTTCACTTCACATGGCTTGCTCAGCCTGCTTTCTTACGGAACCCAGCCCAAGAATGGTGCCACCCAAATGGGCTGGGCCCTCCCCATCTAATTAAGAAAATGCCTCATCAACACATTTTCTCAGCTGAGGTTCCCTCTTTTTCAGGTAACTACCTTGTGTCAAACTGACATAAAACTAGTCATGATAATTGAACCCTTGTCAATTTGACACACTAACACATGGTTAAGTCGTGACCTTTCCTTTCTTGTTCTCCCCGCTGCCAAGATCACACATTAATATCATTATAATATATATATGTATACATAACTACATATGTATACATATATATATTATATATATATGTATACATACTACATATGTATACATATATATATTATATATGTATATATAATATATCACATGTAATATATATTGTTATCACTTCAAATTTTAAAAGTCACACTGTCTTTTAAAATTCAAATGCTTCAAAATTCAGTTTCTTTAAAGTCTAAAGTCTTAAAATTCAGTCTCAACTGAGAGCTCCTACAAAATAAAATTTAAATAAATCCTTTCTTGCTTGAACAGGGAAGAAACAGGGCACGGTCACAATCTGAGCAAAGCAAAATCAAACTCCAAACTTGTAACTAGCTCAGTGTCCAGTTATCTGGAGCTCATTCACAATCTTCTGGGCTCCCCCAAAAGTCATGAGTCACTGTTCTGGCTCTGCCTTCTACAGCACACTCAGATTGTCTTCTAGACTGGGGCTCTCTCCACTCCTCTGCTGCTGCTATTCTTGGTGGTCAACCCAAGGTACTGACATCTCAAAACTGGTGTGGTCTGTTATAACTGTGCTGGTCTCTCACTAGAAGCTTCTCCTGGGGTCTCCTCAGACCACGTGGTGCCTCTCAGCTGCTCTCCATGACCCATTTCACACCATCAAAACTTAGCACCATCTGGGTGACTCATACACTACCACATCCAGCTGCCAGCACCTCTGGAACACAGCTTCTGTGTCCTGACTCCCAGGAAACGCTTCCCACATCACCTCAGTGATGCTGGTCTCTTCTTAATCACAACCAATTCTTCAGCCTCAGCTGGCCAGAATCACAGATTCTTTACACAAAATGCTCAGTCTCTGCTTCCTTCTGAAACTTCTCAAACCAGGTTTCCATTGTCTACACTCTCACAATGTTCTTATCATCCTTCCAAGCTTCTACAGAACAAACAGCCCAAGCTCACTGAGCTGTCAACACTCAATGAATTTTCTAGCCCAAAGTTCCAAAGTCCTTCCACAATCCTCCCCAAAACAACATGGACAGGTCTGTCACAGCAATACCCCATTATTTTGGTACCAACTTATCTTACCTAGGGTTATGATTATACTATGATGAAACACCATGACAAAAAGCAGGTTGGGGAGGAAAGGGTTTATTTGGTTCATACTCCACATTGTAGTTGATCACTGAAGGAAGCCAGGGCAGGAACTCAAAAGGGCAGAAACTTGTAGGCAGGAGGTAATGCAGAGGCCATGGAAGGATGCTGCTTACTGGCTTGCTCAGCCTACTTTCTTATAGAACCCAAACTCCCAGTCTAGGGATGATGGCACCACCCACAATGGGCTAGGCCCTTGCCCACCAATTACTAATTAAGAAAATGCCTTATGGATAGATCTTATGGACACATTTTCTCAGTTGAAATTTCCTCCTTCCAGATAACTCTAGCTTATGTCAAGTTGACATAAAACTAGCCACCCCAGTAAGCAACATGTTTGCATGTTCCTCCATTATCAACAGCTAAGTGGTACGTTTGTTACAACTGATGGACTCACATCGACACTGTAAATATTCTTGCTGCTGTACATCCCGTATACCTGGACAAACTGACAATGGCCCGTGTCTACCATTACTATGTATGATAGTTTATCTATGATGCCATTCTCTGGTTTTCAGAGCTGTTTTAGATTTACAGAAAAAAAAATGGTCCCTAAATTACAGGGCTTACATACACTCCCCCTACAGCTACTGAATTTACAATTTCTCTTTTTGTGAAACTCCTGTGTTGGCAGGATACATTTGTCACAATTAGGACCAGTATTCATGTTCAGTATTAACTAAAGTTGTGGTATATATTAGAACTCATCCTTCCTGTTAAGAGAGTGCTAGGCCTCTATAAATATGCAACAATGTATCAGCCATTTCTTCTTGGTTGCTTCCATGTTTTGGAAAGTATACAGATGCTGTAAATTTATAAACATTCCTAAACAAGTACAAAATTTCTTCCCTGGCTGCAAATTCTGAATAATGTCCCTCTTTCTTCTAAATGTGTTTAGTGAAGACTCAGTAGGAACTGGCTTTGAACCCTGATAATATATTATTGAGCAAAATTGCCATGTCTGCCTTGTCTTTTTAGATTTTCTTTAATAAAAGCCCATCTGACAGGCTTTGGTACTAAGCCATAGTTTGGCTTCTTCATAGTAGCCAGGCTGCTCATTTCCTGGATTCTGACAGCTTTGCAGACATTCCCACTTAAGATCATAAATACGAAAACATATACCACTGACATGGGGAGAGTCAGAAAAGATATCTCTTTAATCTTAACACAGTCATTTCGTGCTGCCTTTCTGTGTTAGTGGTTCAGCTAAATCCATGTTCTGAAACACAGGCTTCATTTCCTAATCAGTCCCCGGAGGGAAAGAATTAGTTCTAGGGTACTAAGTATGATGCCCTTTCTGCAGGGCTCCCCATAGAAGACAGCCTTCTTTCCATCTTCCTCACATAACACTGGATAAATGCCAGTGGGGGAGGGCTCATGCTACCCCTCCCCCTTGACAGTGGGGAAGGGTGTGAAGTGCCTGTCTCTGTGGCACCTGCCTTATTGTGACAGTTAGATACAGTGATGCAAACTGCCTGCCTCTATCACATCTCAAACAGGCTGGCTTCTTCCTCCAAATGGGCTGAGTAAATTCATGGGCAGATTTCCTTTAGATCTTTAGATTCCTTTTCTTTTCTTTTTTTCTTCCCCACAACCCTGAGGCTGGTACCCGCTTTATTGTACTGAGTCTCTATGCCCATAGTATGTAAGAGTACTCTAAAGTTTAGGAATCCGGTAGTTTCCTTTCTACCTTGTGAAGTCCACTTCTAAAATGGAGAAAACAAAAAGGAAGATCTTTACGTGACGACGCATGTAACTCTACAGTTGCATATTTGGTTCAGTTGTCCCTAAATCAACTGGAAGTTGCTTTTCAGACGTTGTGTCTATGGGACTGAATTTCATAAAGCTCTAATCATATTACTTTGACCACTCTGTGATTTGGGTTTGTTGTGTATAACTCCCATGTTGGAGATTCCATAAAGTACAGTGTCTGATGAGCTAGGACGTAGTTCTGGCCAGTGTGAAGCTCTATTTAGTTTTGCCTCTCTGGTCTTATCCGTACCACCATCCCTGTATTTTGCCTGGAGTTTAATCATCACTAATATACAGAACCCTATCACTCCTCTAATTAGATTAAATATGCCATTAGAAAACATTATATTCAATGTAATACCCTCTGCAATCTTAAGTTCTCCAGTCTCATTGTTGGCAATTAGCATTATTCACAGGTGTTTGTGGTCTTGAAAATTGCTCTTAAAGGGGAGTAAAAAGGAGGCTGGGCTAGGGTATAGGCTCAGTTGGTAAAACACTTGTTTTGCAAGCGTGGAAACTTTAGTTGAGGAAGATGCCCCAGCACCCATGGAAAATCCCAGCCAAAGCAGCACAAGCCTATAACGCCAGCTCTCTGGAGGCAGAGACTGATCCCCAGAGCACAGCCTACTAGCCTGCCAGTCTAGCAGAGTCAATGGATTACAGGTTCAGTGAGAGACCCTGCCTCAAAAAAAAAAAATAATAATAATAAGGTGAAAAGCAATTGAGGGCACCTAATGTTAACTTCTGACCTCAACATGCACACATGCTATACACACATACACACACACACACACACAGAGAGAGAGAGAGAGAGACAGAGAGACAGAGAGACAGAGACAGAGACAGAGAGACAGAGTCCATTTTAGAAATGGACCTCACAAGGTAGAAATGAAAGTATGGGATTCCTAAACTTTAAAATGCTCTCTTACATATTATGGGCATAGATACTCAGACTGAGAGAGAGAGACAAAAACACACACATAGACAGAGACAGACAGACAGAGACATACAGACAGAGGAGAGAGAGACAGAGATACACAGACACACACAGAGAGACACAGACACATAGAGTCAGATGCACAGAAACACACAGACACACACAGAGAGACAGAGACAGTGAGACAGACATACATAGACACAGAAAGACACACAGTCAGACTAAAACACACATACACAGAGGAGTTAGAGGCATAGAAGAAGAGGCAGAAAGGAACAAGAAGGAAATGGTGCCTGATTTTTAATGAGGCTAAGAGAGGCTAAGGCAAGTCAGGAATAGGCAGGCTCTCAGAGAATGTTAAGATTTGGGAGCCTTTGTACTTTCACTGTAGGCCTCATTAGGTCTGTTCTCCTTAATTTGTATAATTTTTAAACTTCCAAGCTGGAAGCACCTCTAACGTGTGACTTTTCAAATATGTAGATTTCTGGATAATAGTCAGTGCTTTGGTCTGCATGTGACCACTGTCTTTGCTCTTTCCTGTACTTTCAAAGAAGCAACACCAGGAGGAAGCTGAAAGGACTTTTTTTTTTTTTTTTTAAAGTTAGAATGTGTCCTTCCTTAAAAGAAACTCAAACCAAAGCCATAATTTCCAAGTTCAAAGCCACCCTGAGCTATGGAGCATGTTTGTCGGTCTTTGCACAGATCCTTCTGAGAGAAAATGCCATGTGCAGTGTTTGCAGGAAGACCAGTTAGAACTAGGCAGGGGCAAATATATAAAAGGCTAAGTTCTTTGGCCAAAATTTCAGCTGAGGTTTGCATTTTGTACCATCACTTTCAGGTAGAATCGTGGAATTAGGTCCCCACCTTCTTCTGAAGCCCCTGGGCTTTTTATTGGGAGAACTGAGCCTATCACATAACTGACAACCACCAATGAACTACTTACCAGTCCACTGAAAGATGGCGGAGCTCCTACCTCAGCCTCCTGTTAGCAGAGACTACAGGCATGGGCCACTGCACCCAGCTGCCCTCCTGTGCTCTTGTGCTCTGCACTGGGAAGTCTTGCATAAGAGGGAACGCTTCAGTGAATCATAAAATCCAAATGGACCCACATACATTTATACATACATAGATACCAATACACACACATGCATGCGTACACACACACATACACACGCGTGCACTCATACACGTACACACTGCTGCTGAAGTTTTATTTACAAGTAACAGATTTAAAGACTCAGTACAGGGCTCTGGTGACAGCCAGCCAGTCCAGTCCGTCAGTGAGAGATCCTATCTAAGAAAAAGAAAATCAGATGTCAAAAAAGAATCAGATATCAAACAATAGAGTAAGAGAACTATTGTGCACACATGTATACACACATACCATATGCACAAAAAAAATCAAAAACAAGGTAGTCAGCATCTGAGGAATGATAGCTAAGGTTGCCCTCCAACCATGAGTGCCCGTATACACACACACACACACACACACACACACACATGAATGCACGCGCACACACACACATACACACATGAAGACTCAATAAATTGGCTTAAGCTAAAAAAAAAAAATCACAAATGTTTAAGCCTCATTTTTTTTTCATTGCAAAGCAACATGTCATTGCAAAGAGTTACAAAAAAATTCTTCATTATCTGCTTCCAAAACAGAGAACAGAAGGAAGAAATGAAAACAACTAATTTTACCACCTAGAAGTGGTAAGCATCTTCCTGTTGTCACCTTGTTCATGTGTGATCCTTCAGAGTAATTACTTAGGCCCTCCTGGGCATTACTCCTTCGCTAAAACCTGGAGATGTTTCGTACCTGTTGTTTTACGGTCTATTTTAAACTCCAGTTATATTTGGGGACTTTTTTTTAAGTATTTCAGTAACTCTTCATCCTCAGTATTATTTCTGGTGGTTGATTACAATATTTCAATCCATAGTTAAAACAATCTTTCAGCCAATTCCCTTGGTTATTGTGTCCAGTTCCAATTTAAAAAAATAAATAAATAAAAATTATAACCAGGGTTCTTTGCAAGTGTTGATTATGTCCTTAGAATAAGCCACTAAATGTAGAATAGCTGAGCCAAAGGGCATGCCCATTTCCAGACTTTGCAGAACTATTGCCAAACTGCCTTCTGAAAACTCCCTCACAGCTGTGAGGGACCGTGACCACTGGTGTCTCTCAGCCTCAAGTGCTTGCTGTCATGGACATGGCCCCCCTGGATGACCAGGGACCTCATGAGAAGCCGAGCATCTTCAGCACGCGGCCTAGTCTTACCAACATCTATTCTGCCTGTAACTCTAGTTATCTCTTTACGACTCTTATTTCATGTGAAGAATGTTTTCAGTTCTCACAGCCCTCTGGAAAACCATGAAAGGATTAAATAATCCTTGCTAATTGCTCTCAAGACCAAGAGCTGTAGCTAAACGCTAATGGCAGATTTTTTTTTTTTTTTTTGAAATCACTTGTCAAACACTCTGTGATAACCTAGCTCCTCAGGATGAACGCCGGGTGCCGAGCGGCTGGGTTTACGTGCACAGCGTCAGAGAGCAGCGCTGACAGTGACTCTCAATCAAACTGATCAACTGCATCTTTAGAGCAGTTGCACTTAAAGTAGGGGCCCTGGACCTGCAGCGTCAGCAGCATCTGGAAATTTGTTAGAATAGCAAATGTGCAGCCCCAGCCCACTTTCCCCGAGCCTCTGCCCCCCCCACCCCCACCCCCCGCAATCAGTCATTTACAGAATTCATGATACTGTCACAGAATTCAGATTCACTCCGTAGGTGGAGAGCCTTGGTCCCCTGAGCATTCTGCTGAGGATCCTGTGTAGGTCAGCTGTTCTGGGTAGATGCCTTATGTCATTGTGCCTAGAGATTGGCCAGGCCTAGGACAGAGTTAGAGGGCATCACTTTGGGTCTCGCTAGATTTGGACAGGACTTTATTTTTGAGCTCTATAGCAGTTCACACTCCGAGCAAGGAGATGTATTTGGAATGGCCACTGTTCACTCTGTTCATGTCATACAGTCTTGGTTAGGGTCTCTGTTCCTTCAGCCTTTGGGCGGGAGTTCTTGAGGCCACAAAAGCCCTCTAAAGTCATTTGGCCACATTTCTCAGCCAAACGAGGCTCTTGTTAGTGACACTTGGGAACCCAAACAATTTTTAAAAGAAATACAGAGGGGAAGACTCTTAAGAGGCCCTTCCTACCTTTCCTGGTACCTGCTCCGGGAGCCAGGATGAAGTTGAAGAAATGAAAACCCAGTCTTTCTCCTTGAGGCTAAAATCACCCATCACTGAAGCCCGGGAGCCTCTTGATGGTCTTGCATCACGTCTTCCCTGGCTTGGGGTACGATGGCTCTCATGATGCTTCTCTACAACCCCAGCTCTGGGCTGTAGTCAGCCTTTCACTTCAGCAGCCAGAAGAGTACCCTGTGGAATGACTGTATCATCTACTTCTGACCTTAAAAAAATGGTAACTCTTTAGGGTTAAACCTGGGGCTATCCACCAATGGTGACAGTGGAAAGAGTCAAGACAGCTGTGGTGGTTGGTCCTCTAGACTCTCCCAGGGAAGCAGACCCCGTGAAATTTTAAGCACTGACACAAGGTGAAGAAACAAATGTGTCAGCATGGAAGGCCCAAGAAGTCTCCCCAGAAAGCAATCTCCTAAGTTTTACAGGGCGAGGGTTACTTCTGAGTATTACAAAGTCTGCTTTCCATACCTTACTCTCCCCATAGCCTAGATGGTTTTGGTGCGTAAACGCTGATTCTGCCACCTGTAGCGTTCAACTGTTTGAAGGTCACTGACAGCTACTAGATAGTACTGTTAGATCTTATTTAAATATACCTGGGAAAATTGAATATCATCTTTAGGCTTTGTAACTAACTACAGAAAATATTAGATGGTAAAAGTTATGATCCAGGACTGAAAGTCTAATAAGAAAGTATTCTCAGGGTAGCCATGGACATCTCCTCCCCAGCCTGTGCTTCAGATATGCTGTAAGTAACCAGGGTATTGTAAGAAAGAAGGTTGAGGGCTGGGGAGATGGCTCAGTGGGTAAAGGGCTTGCTGCCCAAGCATGAGGGCCTGAGCCTGGATCCCCAGCATCCACACAAAGGCCAGGCATATACTATAACCCCAGCACTAAAGGGGCAGACGCAGACAGAGTGTGCAGGCTCACTGGTCAGTTAATTGAGCAAAACAGTGAGCTCTAGGCTCTGTGAGAGACCTGTCTCCAAATAATAAAGAACAGCAGAGCAGAGTAAGTCACCTGGTGCTGATGCTTGGCCTCCGTCCATGTACAAATGGGCGAGTGCACCTGCATATCATACACACAAACACATACACACATACCATATATGCACACATATACATAAATACATAGACACATATACATATACACACAAAATATACACATACTGCATACATACATATACACACATGCACATACACAAACATAACACAAACATACGTACCACATATGCACATACATGCACACAGAAACACATAACACACACAAACACATACATATATGCACATACGTACACAGATATGCACACACATACACATATACCATATATGCATGCATATACATAAATACATACACATACAAATACATAAACCACATATATACATTTATGCATACATACATATACACATGCACATATATATATACATATCATACACATACATATACACAAACACACATGTCATATATATAACATACATATACATACACACAGAAACACACACATATACATGCCATATGCACACATATATACAAACACATACACACACCAACACATTTACACACAAAAACATACACACACACACAAATACCACATGCATGCATATATACAAACATATGCACATACTTACACACATATACACAAACACATACCATATACACACACACAAAAGGAAGGAAGGAAGGAAGGAAGGAAGGAAGGAAGGAAGGAAGGAAGGAAGGAAGGAAGGAAAGAAGTCAGGCAGGCAGGAAGGCTAACTGAGGCTGTCTTACTCTTTTCCCTCCTTCTGCACTGCTGAGGCACAAATGATTAAACACAGGCCTTGCTCTCCTAGCCTGATGTCACACAACTGAACGCCTCCACCCCACCTCATAAGCCTCTCTGCACTCATTCACACCCAGGAAAAGCACACTCTGAGCTCAGTGGGTCCATGCACTCAGAAGGAATGTGCCTGAACTGTCGAGTCCAAATTAAAAAGTGAGAGACTACTTCTAATCCCAAGGCTCAGAAGACTGAGGGAGGATTAGGAGCTCAGGGCTAGCCTGAGCTACACAGATGAGACAGAGAAAGAGATGGGGCTGGGGCAGCTAGTAGGCTGTCTCCATGTTTTGTATCCATCAGTGGAAATATTTGCAGTAAGTACTGTACCTGTGTTGATCCCTGGGGATCCCTGGGGTTCACTAGCTAGCCAGGTAGACTAGTGTCATGTTCCAGGCCAGTGAGAGATCTTTTCTGGATGGACATCTCAGAATGACAGCCACGAAATTGTTCTCTGGCCTCTATCCATGTGCATGCACACACAGGAACACATATACACATAGGAACACACACCCACACAAACAGGAAAGGGAAAAGATCATTATTTCTTTTTCTTGATAAAGAAACAATTTTTTTAAAAAATGTTTTCTTTAAAAAGAAAAACAATCTGAAAGTGTTCAATTACTTCTTAGGAACACTGTTCCAGATATGAAATTATGACTCAGCTCTGCTTGGGGGAACAAGACCATCTAAACTAAGAACTAACTACAGATTTCAGAACTCCAGCATCTCCACACAACCAAATACTGTTTCTCTTGTGATAATAAAAGACTAATAATCTCAGCTTGGGAAAACATAAAGAAAATATGGTTGCATTCTACTGTAACACTCTCGCAGGAAGGAAGATGCATACAGGTTATTTGGAGCCTTTCTCCACACGTTAGGAGGGCCTCATTATACATCCAAATCCCTTCTGTAAGGCTGAGCACCAACCAGAGAAAGGGAATCTAGAGGCTAGGAAACATCAGATATTCCACAAAGACCCTGGAACAGGGCAAAGCAACTAGAAACCAAAGTCTGCTTTGAGAGCAATTTTCTTTATACAAATTAAGAAGCCTTGCATCTTCCACTTGAACATGGGAGCATAGTGACTACAGACAGACAGAAAGACAGACACCCAGCAAAGCAGCCAGTTAGGTTCTAAAACCCGGGTCGTCTGAGCTCACGCTTTATAACTTGAGTCGTGAATGTTTAGGGTCAGTGTCCTCAGCCCTGGGGAGGAGGGGACAGTGAGGGCATACTGGAGAACGAATGGGGAAGTCCAGACTGAGTCAACTGCCCACGATGGCAGAAGCTCTGTGTTCCAAGGGAATAGGAATTGTGAGACAAATGTCTTTTCTCTGTGGCAAGGGACTTGGATGGGCATCCAATGGGAATCTCTAAATGCTGACAGAAACTACCACATTCTCCCCAAACTGCCACTAATATGATTGGTAGTAGATCTCGCTTGTTATAAACTCTAGGATTCCCCCCTCCCCCATAAACCCAATAAAAGCAGTAGAGCTTTCACGGAGCGAAGTGAACGCTTATTGGTTTTCCTGCCTCCCCAAAGACTGAATAGATTTGCCTTCTTTTTACGAGTGTTCGTCTTTCATTAAAAGTTACGTATAAAATGACTTCTTGGAAAGCCTTCTTCAAAATACATCATCAGAAACTCCCCTGTCAAGAGACACGATTGTTGGCCCTTCTAGAAAATACAATTGCCTTCTCGGCGGAACGCAGTGTTGAAGATCTTCCGTGGTCCCCTCGAGCTCCATGTCTGGAGATCAACAAGTTCAGCATGTTCTTGTCAAGAGACTCGTCAGGGAGAGGACAGTCTGGGCCCTATATTGGAATGTACAGCCACTTCCAACATGAACGCCATAGAGACTTGTGCCCAGCTTCGACACTGACACACCAGAGCTGACTTTGCTGAGGGAACAGGAATTTTGAGACCATTTGTCATTTCTCTTCTGTATGGAGCTTGGATGGGCATCTTCCAGGGAATCTCTAAATGCTGATAGAAACCGCCATCTTGGCCCTCAGGTCTTCTGCCTACTACCCACCTTCTCCTCAAACTGCCACCAACACAATTGGTAACAGAGCTTGCTTGTTATTGGGCCTGGTATTTTACCCATAAATCCAAGTAAAGCAGTCGTCCTCTGCCACCTGCTATGTACTGCTTCTGGGGTCCTATTCCTTTTTAGGAGATCAGGCACTGTGCCTGCTTTCTAATCAGTGTGCTCTTTGGCTTCTATGACATCATCTGTGACATCATCTGTGAGACATTTTCCAGCTCCATTTTTAGTTTCTTTGCCAGATCTTAAGAATTCATCTTCTTGGTGTTCCATGCCTTTAATTCTAGCACACAAGAGGCTGAGGCAGGCAGATCTCTGAGTTGAGGCCAGCCTGGTCTACAGAGATAGTTCCAGGGTAGCCAGGGCTACACAGAGAAACCTGGTCAAAAAGAATTCATCTTTTGCCTGGCATGGTATTGCATGCCTTTAGTCCCAGCACCTGGGACTCTATGAGTTCCAGGTCAGCCAGAACTACATAGTGAAACCTGTCTCAAAAAAAAAAAAAAAAAAAAAAAAAAGAATGTTTCTTCCAACCAGATGTGATAACCCACATCTGTACACTTGGCACTCAGAAGGCTGAGGCAGGAGGATTACTAGTTCAAAGCCTGCTTGGACTGTACAGTGAAACCCTGTCCTAAAAATGGTGGGTTTTGGGATTCATCTTCCCCTGGCGGTGTGTTCCATTTTAACCCTTACTGCACCCTAAGACACCCTTACCTGTGTCTATCCCTGTAGTCACACTTCCAACATCTGAGCTTCATCTCTCGTTTCTTCCTGATTAGTATGCTGACTGTGTAAAGGTGTCACACTCCTCTCTGGCATTGCTGTCTCTGCTAATGGCCACTTCGTCTGTGGCACCCTCACACTCATGCATTTGCTATGACGTCACAGGGAGCCTCTTGACTCTTCCCCCTGGTTCAGGGGCTCCTCCCCCTGTTATCCACGCTTCTACTTCAATCCATATAGAGTCTGCCCTTTGGATTTTACAGCAGCTTCTTACGTCTCTTGCTTCCCCATCTTCAGTACACCTTTCTTACATCACTCCCTACTTAACAGCTTCTGATGGGTCTGCTCTTAGCCAGGAAGTCCCGCCCTCCAAATCTACTATACGACCATCCTTTCCTAACAATTACCTAACCTACCATTTAAAGGTGTACTTGACTTTACTCTTACAATAGGCCCCAATGTCTTCTTTTTGCCACTCAGATGACTATCCTTCCAGAGCCAGCCTCCTAGAAGGCAATCAGGCTTGATGAATGAATAACTTTATTAATTAATACCTGCCTTACTCTTTCCTTGAAGGTGAACCTTTCCATGTTTGCCATTCCAGAAGTATTCTGTTCCCATTGCCATTGCTGCATGTGTCAGCCTTGGCAGTACCTTATGGCCAACTCAGAATGCGTGCTCTGTGAGCAGAGATGTGCTCCTTTGCTGCTCCCCCTCCCCCCCCCCAGGGAGCATCTTGCTCAGCCCTGTTTCCCACTTAGATCCTCCTCAGCAGGGCACTCACTGAAGTGGCCAATTCCAGCAGTGACATTCACTCACAATTTCACATCCCTGAAATGGACCCTGAGCTTTTCCATCAAGTAGCGGAGTGGACTGTCCAAAATAACCACCCAACAAATAACAAATGGGTTTTTTTTTCTTAATACTAAATAAAATATTGGTATTTTCATCTTCATGTAGCTATCTATTGTTTCAGGTTACAAATAGGTCTGGCCAGGAAAAAATACTCATGGAAAGAGATGAGGGAGGCGATTGGCTGAAATCCATTGTTAGGCTTTGCAAAGAGTTTTTCCACACTCAATTTAGTCAACAGAATGATTGTCTGTGCTGCCCCAGCCCACTCTATTCGTGAATTCAGCCACTGCTTTGCCTTAAAACCAGCAAACAGTGTGTGATCTCTTCTAGCCTTGCCTTTGATTTGTCTTGCACATTTCCCAGATGTGGTTAGGGAAAACATTCGGAACGTGAAAGCATATAATGTTATATTCCATTTTTCTAGAATGACTTAGTTTTTGGCAATTGTAAAAAGAAAACTGGCAAGCCTAGGTAATTTTAAAACTAGTTAAAAATCGCTTCAAGAGAGTCTCTCTTCATTGCCTGGGAACAACACATTTCAAATAATATTCTTAGTAAATTCCTTCATCTCTGAAAACAGATATGGCAGCTCTCACAAAAGATGCTGTGTCAGGACAATGAAGACAATATAAATGATGTCTTCCAGGGGTCAGAAGAAGACCTCTTCCAGGGGTCAAAAAGGATCTTTTCCGGGGTCAAAAACAAGACCTCTTTCAGAGTCAAAAAAAAAAAAAAAAAAAAAAAAAAGACTTCTGGAGCTCAAAAGAAGGACCTCTTCCTCCGGGAGTCAAACAAGAGATGCAGTAGTCACCACCACCGAGTCCAGTGAGTTTCAGTCACCCGTTAAAAGCCTTTTTAAATTCTGGTCACACTTCAGAAATTTTTAATGGAATAGTGAGTGACATACATAGACCTTAAAAGTTCCTGTCCTTTCCCTGAGTTGACCCGATGTAGAGGGCTGGCTGTCTAAGGTGCAAAGTGGACCTTTCTTGCACCACAGTGGGAAGGCTCTGCGGCTCTGTAAACAGGAAGTTAAGATAACAGAGAAAGAAAAACAGAGGCAGGGCCAAAAACTGGTTGCAGCAGTTTCTGAAGTAACAGTCTCGCGGGTACCTGCTTCCATCTATGAACCCTGCTCTTTCTGTGGCTCTCTTTACTTTTTTACCAAACTTACACTGCTGGTGAATTGTTGAAATGGTTGCTTTTTTTTTCTCACACCCTCTCATGTGTTTTCTCTCCTATTCTGTCCTCACCTGGCTTGTGTGGAAAAATCTGTCAGGCTAACTGTCAGGTAAGTCCATCTTTGTGTTTAACGTGATGATTAAGGGTATGCATGGAGGAATATGGAGTAAGCAAGACTGTTGGTGACCAGTGACAAATGACCTGGCTAAGCAGGAAAAGCATAGACTGGATTACACAGAACCCTTTTGCAGCTGTGTAAATGGCAGAGGCTGCCGACCCCACATGTGAAGCCAATGAGAACATCTGTCAGAAGAGTGACTGCAGGAATATGGCCGGAGCTGTAGGATGAAGTCGCTGGCCTGTCCTGTCTAGCGTTTTTTTTTTTGCTGTGACTCTGAATAAGGGCTGCTCCTGAAAGTCTTAGCTATTATCAAGCAGAGTGAAATCCTGTGTGGACCTATGTGATGCCACTATAAATATTATATCTGCTGCTGGGATTTGGCCAAGATCAAGGAAAAATTTTCAGGGATGCATTTTAAAGCCCTGTTCCGAGTCCACATCTGAACATTCCCTATGCCTTGAAGAATGACAGCGGCAAGGAGGAAGAACAGCGGTGCCATGTATTTTGTTGCTGTCAAAATGCACCATTGGCGTCGTCGGTGTTAAATGATGTGACTTAAGTCTTCTCAAGGAAACAGACAGAGTTCACTAACCTCCTGCTGTTGTTGAGGGAAAGGGGTGCCTTCATACCATAAGAAGTAGTAGGAGCAGCAGATACTCTATAAGCCCAAAGCATGGCTAATGACAAGAGAGACAGCCATTGAAATCTGATAGTGTTTGGGGTGTGTGTGTGTCTGTGTTAGCGTCAGTTCATTTTTATCTTTCGAGAGGAAAAAAAAAACCCGATGTGCTTTGGTTGCCATGCAACGGTGCACTGTTCTAACAGCATGCTAATTTTAATTCCAGAAGTCTACAGAGCAAATGAAGAAAGTCCCCACCATCATTCTTTCCGTCTCATATAAAGGAGTCAAATTTATTGATGCGGCAAATAAGGTAGGTGCCCAACCTCTCTTTGGTCCAAATTGCAGGCCTAGTCCTGAGTATGAGAATTTAAGATCCTGGCACGCCCCCTTTTGTCACTCTCCCCGCCCCCTACCTCATGCTTCCTGTTCATACCTATAACTGCAAATGCACACGCGTGTATCCACCGACACACAGAGAAAGGCATGATTCATTTGGGGTCTTGATCTAGGATTGTTAGCATTTTTGTGCTTACATTTCACAGTGTCCTCTCTAGGAGACAGGGATCACTTAACAGTTGTGTCCCTTTGGAGCTAGAGGATACTGAGACAACAGGAGCACAAGTCACTTATTAAAGGCACAAGGTCATTCCTTCACCAGAAGAATTAGAATAAATGAGACTAGATGAAGGGTCAAGACATTGGTCTATGTGTTGTTCTTTAAAATAAATAAATTTTATACACACACACACACACACACACACACACACACACACACACACACACA
>JANHMN010000021.1:13018610-13044157 GCA_030674055.1 Rhabdomys pumilio
GATAGATAGATAGATAGATAGATAGATAGATAGATAGATAGATAGATAGATCAGTTTGCTCAGGTTGCCATGACAAAACACTGCAGTCTACATACTTTAACAAATAGGAATTTACTCCCCATGTTTTTAGAGGGCCTAAATCCAAGACCAGCATTACAGTAAGCCTGGTTTCTTCTGAGCCTGCTCTCCTTCCAACCTGTAAACAGTCACCTTTTCATCCGGTCGTCTCTGTGGTCTCTTTGTGCACAGAGATGCCTGTGTCCAGATTCTCTCCTCTTTCAAGGAGGCCAGTCGGCCTGAACTAGAGCCCATACTAGTTACCTATATTAACTCCGTCTTCTGTAAAGTTCTACCTTCCAATCCCACCACACCTGAGGTACTAGAGATTAGATCTCCAAATGGAATTTTCTAGGTGATCATAACCCAACCCCTAAAGCCATAAAGAAGTATTTTTGGCAGGCTTAGCTTGCTTGGTCAGTCTCCCCTTCGAGTTGGAATGCTATACTTTTCTGTTATCTTAGCTGTTGTTACTCAGCTCTCAATTTCCCCTTTTCTGGTCTGAGAAATCCTTTCCCTCTTCTGGTGCCAAAAATACAGGAAGATCTTCCAGCCTCCTGTCCTACATTAGCTCTGCATGCTTCTCCTGTGGCCATTTCTATACTAGGCCTGATAAATATGTTTACCTGTGTAATATTTAGCTTTCTTATTGACTAGTAGTTAGATTAGATACTATACAAGCAACAGTTGGGAGCCCCAAAGTTTGGCCTGCATGTTCACTTCACTTCAGAGTAAGTCTTAAAACAAGTTCCTTGAGGTGTTGACACCATGCATAGCCTTACTTGTCGTTAAGCCTGAAAACTGGGTTATTGCAGCCTTCAAAAATGAGAACAAAATTAAATGAAATTAAAATAAAAATTTAACAATACATGTTCCTTAAGATAGGCCTACCTTCAAGATGACACAAGTTGCTCAACTATAGCTCTGAGATAGATTCCTAGGTGTTCTGCAGTTTAAGCAGATGGAACACACTGTGTGACTATGAGCCCCAAATAATTTACAACCGGAAAAATTTGAAATCCCACATTTTGGGAGTTCCAGGATGGTTCGGTGTGGTGGGTACAAGAATATTCTATCTAAGGCATTTTTTTCCAGCTCTAACAAACTCCACAGACCAAGTCCAGCCATGTTGCAAATTTACACCATGCTAAGGACTGTCAGTCAGACTTACACTTAATAACTTTTATATCTTGCTGTGTGTCACTCAATCCTGTATATCTTGATGATTGAAAATTGAAAAGGATGCATGTGGGCTTTTAAAATACCCACTCTGATTCAGGAGAGGCGAGGAGAATAATTCAGAACTGGTGTGTGGTCAGGACTGCAAAGCAGAACTCTCCGTGGTTGCCTTAAACATCTCTAAATTCAATTGTTTGCACAGACTTAAAGCACTGATTCAAGTCATTCCATTTGGCATTTGCAGGACATGCAATATTGCATTGTTGATGCCAAGAATGCATGTGTCACTTGCCATCCTTGGGAAACTCCATTGCTTCTTTAAAACAGTCAGATTTCATTCTTTCTGCAAGGAGTTTGGTTTTCACGGCACACCTTCCTCTATGAGAGCTGGACAGGTGGCATGGAAAGAACAGGCAAATTCCAGTTCACACCTCAGCCCAGCTACCTCTTTGTTCCCCCAGTCTTAGACTTTGAAGTCCCAATTTCCTGATGGATAAAATGGAGAAATGGATTTATGTCCCAAGGTTTTTCATCAGGATTGAAATGAAAGAGTGTGTGTAGAACCCCTCACAAATAAGGGAGTTTGGCATTGGCTGACTCCTCCCCCGCCCCCTCCCTGCTGACTGACATCAGCTGACAGCTTGTCCCTTTTCTGCTAAACGAAGAGATTGAAGAGATCGGCTTTCCTCATACAATACTTCCCCTCTGCCCCTGAAAAAAATAGACACAAACAAAAACTGAAGTAGAAAACACTGAATAGAGCCTCCTGGCTCACCAGACCTCAGGGCCCCTCGGCTTCTTTCATCACCTCATGTTACTGTTCGAGGCGTCTCCAGCCTTCCCAAGAGAATTGCATTTTAAAAAGAGAATTGCATTATTAATATTCTATATGATTTCCTTTCACAAGACTACCAAAAGCTAAACTAAAACCAGCACCTGTGGACATTTGGCCCCGTGGTGTCACTACAATGAGGTGCTGAAACAGAAGGACAGGTGGGGGTCGGGGGGATATCACTGAACAATGTGTCTTGATAAATTTGGAGGACATGTGGCCCAACTGCTACGGCTTTTTTATCTTCCACCCAGATGTTTGACTTAATGTAGACACTCAGAAGCTAGGCGTTCTTAGATCTGCTCCAAAGGATTTTCGTTTTACACAAATCTGGCTTTTTAATCGCCTCTAAGTGAACACAGTTTGTCTAACTTCGAAAATAGTAACAAAGGCCATCCGCCTTCACCTGGACCCTTGAGCGATTCTGAGGCACAACAGCTTTGCTTGCTAGGAAAGCAAAAGAAAAGGTTTCTTTGTATCTTTATGTAGGGCAATTCCATATTTCAGTCCGGATCTTAAGGCTTTACAGTTGTTTGAGGCAGTCCCCTAGGTTACCCCAGACGACAAAAGAAAGTAACGAATTCCGTGTGACACTGCAAGTGCATATTTAACCTTCTAGGTGGTCTGAATGAATGGTTTGTTTTCCAGTTTAAGGTTACAGCTCTTTGACCTTGTAGACCTTTTATGGGTAGCACACTTTTACATAGTGTTACAACATACCATCTGGTTTTATCTGCCTTCAAGAAGACCTCAGTGATGTATAGGAATTGGAACATTTCCCATAGAAAATCCTGTGGCCTAAGAGAGCACACAGCTTTCCTATGGAAACTAGACTGAATTGTGCACAGTTTGTGTCCTAGGGGACACTGTGGCACACTGGATGCCTGCAGGTTGGTAGGGGAGGAGTAGGGTGTGCTGTCTCTCAGGCTCGCCTGGTCCTGGAGGCCACTTTTGGAGAGTGCTTCACTGCAGTGGTATGTGTGATTTGGAGAGTGTTACACTGGCTGATCGACAAGCCTCTTTCTGTTGTTATCCACAGGGACACCAAATTTACCCTTTAATATTTTCACTTTCCAATGACACGGAGGTGAAAATAGAAAGAATAGAGGAAAACAAATGAGGGTTATAGATTAGTTGCTTTTGTCATTGCTCTGATTTAAAAAAAAAAAAAACAGCTTAGGGAATGAAAGATTCACCTCTGCTTACAGTATGTCATGGCAGAGAAAAGATAGCATCAAAAGATGCTGGTCTCGTGGCATCTGCCATCAGGAATCACAGAGAGATGGGTGCTGTTCTTAGCTCATGTTCCCCCCACCCCCTTTTCTTGCTTGTATGATGTCTGAGAGCCCAGTCTATGGAATGGTATGATCCACATTCAGGGTGAGTGTTCCCTCCTCTATTAAAGCTATCCAGAAACACCTTCATAGACTCAACCCAGAGATGTGTCTTCTTACGTGGCTCTAAATTCGGTTGAGTTGACAGCAAAGACTCATCACCATAGACTGCTGTTTTAAGTTAGTTCGCTCCTGTGGGTCGGTAGCACCAAGCCCACCCTGTGTTTTAGAGTCTGTGCCCACAGTATTGTGGAATCTGATTTCTCTTTGTCTCACTGACTGGCTAGACTTGGAGCCTGTCTCAATCTCTGTAGCTTGGGTTTCCCAGGCTCCAGCTGAGCAGTGACACCACAGAAGGAGGAGCAGCAGGGTTATGTTAGGAAAGAAGGATATGTTTGAGAACAAGAAGTCTGAGACTTACAAATGTATTCAGCTTTATCTCCTTATCCCATAATCTCCATGAGGGGGAACTCTACAATTGTGGCCATGAACTCCCCAAAACATGATCATCTTCCTGAGAAGGCTCCTGGGAGTAGACAACACATACAACCAAGGGAATCTGAAGACTCGTCCTCTCCGGTTCGTTCAGTAGTGAGTTGGTATGGGGAGATTAGGTTGCAACTATGTTGATACATTCCCTTTGGGAATAGCAGATGCACTTTAGGAATCCTGGAAGGACTTCATTCAATAGTTTTTAATGTTAAAATACTTCTTTTTAAGCTGGGCAGTGGTGGTACAGGCCTTTAATCCCAGCACTTAGGAGGCAGAGGCAGGCAGATTTCTGAGTTGGAGGCCAGCCTGGTCTACAGAGTGAGTTCCAGGACAGCCAGGGCTACACAGAGAAACCTATCTTGAAAAACCAAAGGAAAAAAACAAAAAAACCAAAAACTTCCTTTTGCCAGACTAGGCATTGAACTCAGATCCTTGTGCATGCTAAGCAGACACTCTACCACTAAGCTATATACTCAAGCCTTAAAAAAATAAAAAGGAGCATTAAAAAGCTTTACCTTTTCTGCTAGACCAACAGGTTCTCAGCCTGTGGGTTTTGACCTCTTTGGGGGAGAATCTAACAACCCTTTCACAGGGATCGAATATCATACATATATCCTGTATATCAGATATTTACATTACAAGTTATAACAGTAGCAAAATTACAGTTATGAAGTAACAACGAAAATAATTTTATGGCTGGAGGTCACCACAACATGAAAAACTGTATTAAAGAGTCGCAGCATTAGGGAGGTTGAGAACCACTGAGCTAGACCCTTGCTAATTCTTAGTTCTCTATAAAGAACGTGTTTGCATGTTCTGGTATATTTATGTATGCTTAGTCTTCACTTTCTTGTAATTCTGCAGTTCTGTGTTCTTCTGTGTTCAAAATGTGGTAGGGCTAAGATTGACTTAGGAATACATAGGGAATGTTGAAGCCCTGGCACTGGAGATCAGTACACATGGGAGACAGAGCTCGCTCTTCCCTGAGGTTTTGTGGTCAGATGTGAACCCTTGAACAGATCTAAACTAAAAGAAACATAAAATTACAATATTCAGAAAACATGGTCAGCCGATTGTGTAGTGGCATGCAATACTACTCTGCCATCAGGAGATGCCAAAGGGAGCTTGCACACTGCAGTCAGCCAGACTGTGACCGAGAATCAGGTGCACCAGGGATGTGTAGAAAAGAAGGTTGTGTTGTGAGATCAAACACTAGGGATTCCCTCCGCTCTCGCCACAGATGAGTGGACCTATGTCAGCACGTGACTTGGAGCATGATGAGCTTCCTAATTTTCTCAGCCATTTAATGAAACTACATTTTCTAAGCTCTTTACTAGAGTATGAGATGGCCTCAGTGGAGTGGAGATTCCTGGGGACAGGGGTGGGGGAAGCTTCTACTGCCACTACAAAGTGGGACATCTACAAATCCCGATCCTTTGTGAGTTGACCACTGACAACAGAACTAACAGTATTTATGGATGTAGGCATTCTTCTTGTTCTGTTTCTCATTTTCTCTAACTGAAAGCGGCTCCAGTCTACTTGACTCTGATGCTATGAAAATAAATGGCAATAGATGAAGACATGAACACAGAGAGAGCTGCTAAGACTGCATTGTAATGCTTCCTACGGCTCCTCTTATACAGACAGGGTGAAGTCGCCACCTTCATTGAGAGGAGACCCTGTTCTATCCAGCCAGTTGACTCTGAGCCAAAAGTTGAGATGTATAGCAAATGTCCTTGATTGAATTTTTTTAAAGTAGCATTTCAAACCCTGTGGTCCTTTCATGCCAATGCTTCCCATAAAACAAACAAACAAGAAAACAAAAAAACAAACAAACAAACAAAAAAAACCCATAGCTGAATTAACACTGCTGTGGATCCAGCCTAGATCATATTTAGGGGTATGGTCTTTGTAGTCAGCTTAGATCATAGTTAGGGGTGTGATCTTTTCAGGCAGCCTAGTTCCTTTATACATCCCTGAAAATCAGCCAAGCCATAAACAAAAGGTGGGTGGATACCCAGAAATTAATATTATTCTCTCCTGTCCTTTTTATAATGGGTGGTGTATTAAATCTATCTCGTGTTTAGACACTAAGAAAGTAGGCATTTTGGATTTTTCCATAGACTGCTTCACTGCGTTTATATCTGTGCAGTCATCCATCCTGAGGAAGGCTAGCTCTGAAGCCCATGGGGATTTACAAAGCCACTGACACTCATGTCTCTTCTATAACATGACATAGTATTTGCACATACTATTTACACTTTATATAATCATTCAGTGTCAGTGCTATGTAAATGCTTCCCATAGTGTATTGTTTGGGAAGTAGACACAAGAAGAGTCAATACATATTCCAAGATATCAAGATGTAGTTTTTTCCTACCCATCCAGAATCACTAATAACTAATTTTACTTAGGCATCCTTCCAAAATAACTAAGGTAACAATCACACTTAGGGGTATGGCCTTTGGATCCAGCCTAGATCATATTTAGGGATATGGTCTTTGTAGTCAGCTTAGATCATATTTAAGGGTGTGGTCTTTGCAGGCAGCCTAGTTTTGGATCCAAGGTTGGTTCCTAGCTTCATAATTTGAGCAAGAATACCACTGATCCTTGTTTTCTTGTTCATAACGGAGACAGTAGCAGTGCCCGTATCCTGAGGCTAATGTCAGGAGTCAGCGAAGCACCACATGCCTACTTTACAACGCAGGTTTTTAATAAGTCATAGCTGCTAAGGATGTGGAGAACAGGACAGCTGTAATATGATATTCTTGCCATCAGTCCCTCAGTTAGGATTTATATCTCAGGCTTTGGTTTTCAACATACCTTTAGTATTTCTTTATTCTACACCTGAGAGAAAAAGAAAAATTTCATACAAATTCACACCTATATTTATTATGTGTCTGCTGTGAGCCACATACAGGTCCCTGCTCTCTAAGCGCTGCAGATCTACTTGGGTTATAAACAAATAATTACACTAAAATTATATCCCTGTCATCATGAAGTTGTCCCAGTGCCCAACAGGATGGGGTCTCCCAGAGGAGAGGTACTTGGCTAGAAGCTGAACATTTACTTTGTGAGAACATGTGGTAAGTTTGGAGGCATGACAACTCATTAATTCACTTCAGAAGGATGAGCCTGAGGCATTAGGCGGGCATCTGCAGTAAGCAACCTTCCATTCCTCAAACTCTGTATCCATGGGTTTAGCCAGCCACAGATCAAAAATGCTCTGGAAAGAACTGACTCTACTCCACATGTACTCCAAGTTATTTTCCTTGTCATTATCGACTAACCAATATCATATGGTGAGGTATATGGATAGAATATATATTTGCTCAGTATTTCAAGTCATCTAGAGGTGGCACAGAGCATAAAGGAGGGTATTCACAGGTGATGTACACATACCACCCCATTTTACAGAGGACACTTGAGCGTCCTCAGTTCAGTCCAAATACAGATAGTTGGCTGAACTGAGTTTAGTCAGACGAGGAAATGGGCACATCCATTTGAGAAAGATTTTCAACAGCAAGCCTCTTAAGCTTGTCTTGAATTTGGTGAGAGTCCCATTTCCAAGGCTTCATGAGCCAGTAAAGAATTTACTGTAAGTTCCATGACACACATCAGCTATTGAAGAAGAGGAAGAAGATGAAATCTGGAAAGCCTCTCTCCCATTTTCATGCCAAGTACCTCAGGGGTTTTTTCATTCTCCTAGTGGTTCTGTCCCCAAAGGGTGAATGTGAGAGGTCGTACTTGGCCAGAAACCTTAGAAGGTGAATCCACAAGCTGACCCTATGCCACTGTGTGAGGCCTCCATGGAAAACCCGGGCTTTTACTAGGAAGCAAATCATGACTTGGCGAGCATGCCAGGCCATCTATACTTGGGTGAGGCATGACATTAAACCTTAATAGATGCAGTGGGCTACCCTGCCACCTTCCAAAGTATTGTCTTTGAAGAACGTATAATGGCATGTTAAGAGCTGCTCATGATATAGCAGTACATGAAAGCAACTTATAAAAATGCACATAAAATATTATCCAGATCTGGCATCTAAATGCACCTAAATAAATAGTCATATAGTTTATAAAGTTCATGAATGTATATACAAATATAAAAAGAAAACACAACAAAATATATCAGTAGCTATATCCCAGCAGTGGAATTTTACAGGTGAACTTAATTTTGTTCTGTATTCTCTATATCTTTGGCCTTGTCTGCATGTACTCCTATTATAAGGAGTTGTAGAGGAAGCTTATCCCAGCTTTTAGAACACAAGAATTCAAACAACATAGAGACAAAGGGAACCATGGCCTCTGTCTGGAAGCCATACTGACAACCTAGACAGAAGACACTTTCCTCCATCCCAAGGAAAAGTAACCTCCCTCCTCTCTCAGATATGTAAATTAGCTGCAAAGAAGGAATTTGCATGTTGGCCAGTCAATATGTCAGTTCTGGTCCAGATAAACGTCTTGGCAGAGGAGGTCCTCCTGTTTCTAAATGCTGAAGATCATGATTAGGCAATGTGTATTTCTTTAAGCCATTCGGGTGGTTCCTAAGAGACACTTGGGAAAATTAGCTGTAGGTAAAGCTAAAGAGATATCAATAGAATCTGTGAATACGCCCAGAATATTCTCAGTTATTTTCTGCTTCTGGACGTGGGTGAAGCAAGTTGTAGAGGAAGCTTATCCCAGCTTTGAGAACACACGAATTTAAACAAAATGGAGACAAAGGGAACCATAGCCTCTGTCTGGAAGCCATACTGACAACCCAGACAGAAGACACTTTCCTCCATCCCAAGACTGTCATGCTGTTGGCATTTGCTAAGCATTTGCTCATCAGGTCTTTCTTTGCAAAAAAAAAAAAGAGAGAGAGAGAGAGAGAGAGAGAGAGAGAGAGAGAGAGAGAGAGAGAGAAAATGACAGGTGGCCCATCTTGATGCTAAGGTACAGGTCCCTTGTCTTAGGGACCTACTGTAGTTTCCTTCTTCATTGAATTCAACACCTTTTGGATACCAACCAGATACTAAGCCCCTAGACTTGCAAAGTTGAAGGAGACAAGTACCCCCAAGGCACCCACTCAACTAGAGAATCAGAGCTACTGAGGGAAGAATCCTGACAAATGCCACGCAATTGCAAAGTTTTGCCCAAGGGGTGAGGGACTACAAGAAAGAGACCTTGACTTAGCCTGGGGGGACAGGAAAGGAGAGTCAAGAGAGGCTTGAGGAGCTCATGCCTGGAGGGTGTCTCCAGAGAGGAGCAGTAATTCAAGTTCAAATGCTAGACAAGAAAGGGGTACAGACTGGGTAAAATGCTTGACCCTTTGGAATAGTTTTGAGGAGGTGATTATTGAAACGCATCTTAGTTAAGGTTTTACTGCTGTGAACAGACACCATGACCAAGGCAAGTCTTATAAAGAACAATATATATTTGGGGCTGGCCCCAAGGTTCAGAGTTCAGTCCATTATCATCAAGATGAGGGCAGGGTAACATCCAGGCAGGATGGTACACGAGGAGCTGAGAGTTTTCTACATCTTCATCTGAAGGCTGCTGGTGGAAGACTGGCTTCCAGGCAGCTAGGATGAGGGTCTTAAAGCCCGCACCCACACCTACTCCAACAAGGCCATACCTCCTGGTAGTGCCACTCCCTGGGCCAAGCATATTCAAACCACGACAAAACAAAAAGCTTTTCATGGTATCAGGAATTGATGTTAGGGACTCGAGCATATTAGGCAAGGTCTCCATTACTGAGCTACATACCAGCAGTCTTCATTTATTACTTAAAATGGAGGCCTCATTGGTCCCTACACTGGCCTTGAACTCACTCTGTAGCCCAGGCAGGCCTTAAAGTTGCAATCCTCCTGCCTCAGCCTCTTTGATGATCTAGGATTGAAGGCCTGCACCTCCAGGCCCTGCTGAAATAATGATATTTTCTAGGATGCCAGCAACCCTTGGTCATTGCTCTTGAAGCATTAACTGGAGAGTCCTTGCAGTCCCCCATCCAGACTTTGAATAATGTGTTCCTGTTTAGCGTGGTTTCAACTTTGCAAGTCTCTCTGGGACCTCTCATCTTTTATGCATTGATTATATCGCTAACTGACTGGGTAGAAGAATGACATTGGCTTCTCCCCAGAGAATCCCAGAGCTCCTAGGATGGAAGGAAAACAAAAAAACCACCCCTACCCCTCCCCTTCCCCTCCTCTTCTTTCTCCTCTGTCTCTTCTTTCTAGATTTATTTATTATTTTATGTATATGAGTGTTTTGCCCACATGTAGGTCTGTGCACCACATGCATGCATTGTGCCTGAGGAGGTAGTGAACCTCCACATGGGTGCTAGGGAATCAAGCCTGCATCCTTTGCAACAACAAGAGCTCTTAACCACTGGGCCCTCACATACTCTTCTCAGTCTGTCTCTTCAGAGACTCTGGTAAGCACGTTAAAGATATCATCCCTGCTGTGTTTAGCAGATGCAGATTAAACTAAGGACTTTGCTCATGGTCTACCATTGGAGCCCACTGACAGCTGACCTGAGGCTAATCAGGACAGTCATTAATAATGATGTATTTCTTATTAATTAATAATTCTCTGTTCTTCGATCCCAGGTGAAGGCACAGTCCTTATCTTTGAATGTCAGATCTGAACACCTGTTAAGGAATAGCCAAGTCTAGGGCTGTAGCTTCCAATGCTATGGAACCCATACATTTTTCATGATCCCAGTCATGACAATGAGGCTGCTGGTTTTCTAATCCTAATGGGAAGTGCAGCTAGACAGGTCGGAATGGTCTTCTCTGAAAGCATAGGTGCCCTGCATGACTAGGGGTCCCTTCCCCCCCTCAGCTCACTTCTCTTGTTGTCACTCTTACCTAATATAATCATGTTATCAGAAATGGGCTAGGCAAAGTAAAACCCCTTTGACAAATGCTGAAGTGAGTGTATGGTTACACGCCCTTGCTGCATTCTATACACGATTCAGGGTGCTTCCATTAATAGATACAATAGGCCTGAGTGTATGGGAACGCACAAATGTGAACTAGGAAAAATACAGACCAGAGTTCTAGAATATCAAAGCTCTAGTACATGTTGACAGCATAGAGCTTTGCATGGTAATCAAGACCAAGGAACAAATAGGCCTCCAAACTTCTAGAGGTCAAGGTAAATGGCAGGATTTCTCTGAAAGGAATATATACACCATCCCTACAGAAAGCAAATCCTCAGTGGGGCTATGGTCAGAAAGGTCCTTCCCCCTGGTCCCCATGAAGTGGCAGTACGCACCCATTCCCCACAAGCATCTGTACAATGATTCTCCCCATCATGGTATCTTAGGGGGGGGCAATAAATGTGAAATCATTCTTAACTTGAATGTGATGGCGCCCCTCGGGGGAGTTGTGTGAACTCGTCCAATCTTATCAGTGTCACTGATCCTGAGTTCCTCATAGATGGAAAGGTGATAATTTAAGCCTGTGTAATTTCGAGGGTTACAGAGTCCACACACAGTCCAGAGAGTGGGTCTCAACCTTCCCAATGCTACAACCCTTTGATACACCTCCTCGTGTTGTGCTGACTCCCAGTTATAAAATTATTTTGTTGTTACTTTATAATTCTAATTTTGCTGCTGTTATAAACCATAATATAAATATCTGATATGCAGGATATCTAATATGGGATCCCCAAAGGGGTCAAAGCCACAGGTTGAGAACTGCTAGACCAGAAACTAGTCTCTGGGACACTATACGTTCCTGTGGCAGTTGCTTAGAAATCTATTTAGACATAGATTTAGATTTATATCTAGATAATGATAATGGGGGGATAGAAAATGCTTCAATGAGATGTAGACAATGCAGTACCACCCAAGCTCACAGTGATTAGTTGGTGCTCTGCTCCAACCCTGCACAACCATGAGAGTGAATGAACAGAGTGTCCACAGGTGAAAGTCCATAGAGCGACATTTTCTCACTGGGGCTTGACAGAAGTCAGACCAAAGACGATTTGACTCTTTCTTTTTATACTTGGAGAAGAGTCTTGGGAAGCTTCAGATTACAGTAAGTACTGAGTATTTTCAAATTCAGCTGAGCAGATGTTAGAATTGAAGTCCAATGTGAAAACCAAAGAGTCTAAGCAAGATTCATGACCAAATAGATGGCCAGCCTGCTGGTACATGGAGGTGAGCCAGACGAACACCTGCACACAAGTCCTGGATCGTGCTGGAAAAGCATTCCCAGTGTTCCCAGCCAAAAGAGGAGGGGGAGGCCGAGAGCCCCAGGGGGAAGCATGAGGAATGAATAGGATGGGTGAGTTTGAACATCAAAATAGGAAAATGTTACAATTGAAAAAATTATTCATCTTCATTTAAATGAAGTTCAAAACACAAAAGGAATTTTAAGAGAAGTCATCCACCGTGGGGGTGTAGCTCGGTGATAGAACACCTGCCTAGCAGGTGCAAGGCCGTGCAAGTGTGATCCTTGGCATTTGCAGATGGATAGGAGGGAGGGAGAGGGGGAAAGGGAGAGAGAGAGAGAGAGAGACAGAGAGAGAGAGACAGAGAGACAGAGAGACAGAGGAGAGAGAGAAGAGAAGCCTTCCACAAAGTTAACAGCCATGATAGCTAGTGTTAATATTTCAAGATATACATGTTTTCTGTGCATATGTTTCTACATACTCTTTAAGACATGATCCCACTATATAGCCCAGGCTGTCCTAGAACTTGGGACCTTCATGCCTCTGTTTCCTGAGCACTCAGGATTACAGGTGTGCCCAGCTTTTACATAGCTTTCTAACCAGTTCTTTTCAGAGACTCAGTTTTCATCTTCTTTTTAAAGGTTTATCTATTTATTTTATGTATATGAGTGCTCTATCTGCACATACACCTGCATAAACAAGAGGGCATCAGATTACATTACAGATGGTTGTGTGCCACCATGTGTTTTCTGGGGATTGAACTCAGGACCTCTGGAAGAGCAACCCGTGCTCTTGACTGCTGAGCCATCTCTCCAGCTCCTACCCCGGTGCCTGCCTCCCCAGTTTTCATCTTAAATGGCCAGCTGTGTATATGAGATGTTCATGAAATTTTTATACAATGTAACGAATGCTCTTAGACACAATGTCATCGAACCCTTGGGCCTAACATTTTCAAACTAAGTGGAGAATCCTAGAGAGCACTTACTTACATGTTCGATTCCCTGGGTACCAGGACTTTTCCGGGGATGGGGGCAGATTGCCTACAGTCTGTGATACAGTTTTCCTACAGTCAAAAGGAAGGATGTGCAAGGGCAGCCTCAGGACTGGGATGCAGGACAGCGGGCTACATTTCTTTGTTTCTCTGATTTTGTTACCGAAAAGAAGCTTGTCCCCTCCATCACTGCATGAGCATTTTATGGACACTATAGGTTAGACACAGGCCAGGGAGCAGGGGCATGGCCACAAGCTCAGTGAACATCTAATAATGTTAAGCTGTAGCCCTGGCAGCCTGGACGAACCCACAGTTAATATCAGTGACCTCCACACCCCTAGTTTGCAAAAGAGAAATAAGTTTGCATCTACTGGGTACCATTAGACTTCATACTTGAGATATGATGGCCCATTAAGTTTCTCATCCACATATGGGTGTCCTTAGAAAACAGAAAAAGGAAGGCAAGGTGTGATTTTTTTTTATATGTACTCCATTTTTTAATCCCCACAAAATTGGGTCTCCCTGCCTTTATCCTAATTGATAAAGCACTTTTCATAGCATGTGGCACACAGGAAATAACACATGTTGGCCCTTACTGCTAATGGGTTCAATATTGTTAGTGAGTCTCAAAATGATCCATTAAAATAAATAGCTATGCATAATAAAAAAAACTGAAAGTCAGAGTAAGCTCCTTCCAATAATTACCCCCGTGACCACACCGAATACACAATGCACATGCATGTTACTGTCCTTCACTGGACTGTGTAGTATAGAAAACATTCAAAGCCACTTGCCATGTGTCCCTAGAGATTTATGGTGGACAGGTAACCTGGAGATTGAACCTACAGCCTTGAATGTGCTAGCTAAACATTCTACCACTGAGTTACATCCTCAGCCCCAGGTGACTGTATTCTCATAAGCCGCAAAGATGCAGGAGCCTGGGTCACAACTACACAGCATCTGAGAGTTCTGAGGTAACAAATACAAACCGTAAGTCCTACATCTAAGGGCTAGGCTGGGAAATGTGAGAAGGCTGGACTGGTCCAGCCTCGGGCCTTATCATGCAGCACCTCCTCCTGCCTCTCTTGGCATCCAAGCATAGTGGCATCAGAGTGGTCAGACTTCACACAGTGAGGACTCCCAGAGCAAGTGCTACAAGAGGGCCAGGCAGAGGCTGTGGGTCTCCTCCCTTCCGTACAACAGTAAAATTGCCTTTCCATTACTCATAGTAATTAACATATTAATATAATGAATACACTTAATGTGTAATTAAGTCCTGCTGCAATATGGTTTTCTATGTTGGCCTTGCAGTGTCCAGCTCTCGGGAGAACCATTCTCTTTCCATCGTGCATAGTGGGGATGACACAGCAGAGGCAGGCAGAATGATCCTGCAGCAAACACATAGGATCCTGTATGCTCAGTCAGGGTGAGGGTGTGGCTCCACAGAGGGACCATCTGCCTGCGCAGGGCCCTGGCTTCCAGCCCTGGAGAAGAAGGAGGAAGGGAGGGAGGGAGGGAGGGAGGGAGGGAGGGAGAGAGGGAGGGAGGGAGAGGGAGGGAGGGAGGAAAGAAAGGAGGGAGGGAGGGAGGGAGGAAAGAAAGGAGGGAGGGAGGGAGGAAAGAAAGGAGGGAGGGAGAGAGGGAGAAAGGGAAGAAAGGAGGGAGGGAGGGAGGTAGAAAGCAAGAAGGGAGGGGGATGGATGGAATGCCCTCAGGCCCTACCTGACAGCACCTGTTCCCTACTACACTGGTACACTGAGACAAACAGTGCACCCTTCACTGCAGGTCCCTTCCTCCCTCCCTCACATCCAGCATCCTTGTTTCAAACATTAAGGCTACAGAAAAGACAGAAGGCAACAACATCCATCTCTTCCCAAATCACAAAAGAAGAACATTCTAAAGCATTCTGTTTAAAAAAACAACAACAACAAAAACCAGACTGGTGCACGCTTTTAATCCCAGCACTTGGGAGTCAGAGGCAGGCACATCTCTGTGAGTTTGAGGCCAGCCAGAACAGAGTGAGTCCCAGGACAGCCAGGGCTACACAGAGAAACCCCGTGTCAGAGTGGGGGCGGGGGGAGAGGAAGAAGAAGGAGGAGGACAAGGAAGAGGAGGGAGGGAAGGGAGGTAAAAAGAGAAGGAGGAAGAGAAGGAGGGAGGGAAGGAGGGAAAGAAGGAGGAAGGTAAAAAGGGAGGGAGAGGCAAGACACCTGTCATCCCAGCTCTGGGAAGGCTGAGGCAGGAGGACTGCCACAAGTTCAAAGCCAGTTGGGGGCTGAGTGATCTGGTCTCCCTCCTTTTCTTCCTTGGAGACTTTCCTAACACCAGTCATTCATTTAAAAAGAGAGGACAAACCCTCTAACCTTGCATCCTGCAGAAACTTTGGTTTCCTATGGTAACCCATAGTAACCATTTGAAAGCCTCAGTCACTCAAAGAAGCAGCTTTGACTTTCATGTGGAGACACTGTGGTCTCACACACCTCTCACTCTCAGGAAATTGTCTGAGGCTCATGGTGAAGGAATCTGCACCCCACGCTCACTGCTCCTGAGTGCAGAGGCTGCCAGTTAGCTTCTCACCAGACCCAGAATACAAGCATCTGCTTCATGTGGGGTACCAGCCACCTTCACAGAAGTTGGGCTTCCACAGACTCCCTCCTCCCACCTCCTGCCCCCACCCCCCACCCCCACCACCCTGAGGCAAAGCTGCCAATGATGTGTGCACAGTGTAAGCAGAGTGTAGGCAGAGGAAAGGGCCCAGCTCTCTTTGTGCGTGATGGTCAGAGCTGCCTCCCAGTTCCTCCGCCACTACCATTTGTTGGGGTGTTGCTAATGTACTTGTCTGACTCATCCTTGGAGGCAAACATGGCTTAGTGTTCACTGCGGGGAAGTGCATGGCCTAGCTATGAGACAGGGTGACAAGATCAAATGTCCATCTGATAGGAGCATAGAGATCGACTCACCCTCTGTCCCACCAGCTCTCAAGATCATAGGCATTGCCCCACTTGGGTTCAAGACCAGGACACTTGATAGGACTTTGACCTAAAGTCTGGTTGGTCCAGACTTGGTGAGACTCTTCCCCATGGACTTGGAAGACGACCTCATGTCATCCACCCTCACTGAGTGCTGAGGACAGCAGGAGTCCCTAACACCTCTCAAAGCATGCTAGGAAGGACTGGAGGGCAACGAGAACAGGAAGACATAGTGTACTTTCAGCAGAAGCAGAGTGCTACCTGCAATTTTGGAAACAAAACAAAACAGACTTGTAGGAACGGTCACAGAATGAAAATCTTGAGACAGATGGTGGCTGTTCTGAGCCCATGCAGCAGCACTGAGAACATTCTCAGGCTGAGAGTGTGGTTCAGTGTAGAGCATTTGCTTGGCATGCATGAGGCCACAGGTTCAATCCCCAGGCACATTCTGGGTAGACCAGTAGGCACCCACTTCTATGATGACATAGAGATGTTGTGGCCAGATCCCGCCTTTGAGCAAGATAATGTCATGTTGTCCCTGTGGGAGAAGATAAAGGGAAGCTGCATGTGGGAGAAAAAGCAGAAGTCAAAAATAAGTATGTGAAGAACAGCAGGAACAGCCCTGGGAGAACTGGTCTGTGCAAAGAATGTAAGTCCCAGGAGAGGTTTGGTATGGTATCCTGGCCTGACAAACTCTCATCTCTTGGTGATTTGATGATAACATATAGACCGTGAACCCTTGGGGAGTGCAAAAAAAACCTCAAGAAATAGATAGATAATTAGCTCTGTTTGAACAATGTTTGCATGCTCGCTGCTGTAACTGTGAGACTCCACGCCAGCATGACTAATGCCTCTCCCCCAGGTCTAAATTAGATTCTGATTGCGTTTCGCATATATTCACTGAATCACAGATGTTTGAGGTAAAAAAGACCCAAAGTTCTCAGGAACACCTCCCATGGAGCGTGTGGGATCATCTTTGCAGGCTTGACTGGGATGCTCCAAACACAGGGATGACACTGCTACTAACCCCTTTCCCCGTGAGTCTCATGAGCACAGAAGCCACCCACAAGCGACTGCACCTGGAGGAGCGCCCGGGTCTGGTGGGCTGCCTGAGGACTCTACCTATAAGGAATTGATGGGGGAGGTCTGGCAGCCTGACTCCATACAAGGACACTACCTCAGTGGCTAATGTCCAGAGTGCTCTGTTCTAACAGACTCCCTGAGTCATGACAGCTGCCAATCGGGTATTTCAAGGTCCACTCTGTTCCTTAGCCAGCCACTCACTCTGACCCTTGGTGTGCCTATAGTAAATGCTTTTATTGTCTGTTTGTTTGTGTTTCTTTGCTCATGCAGAATTTAGCCTATGAAATCATCCTTACGCTGGGACAGGCATTCGAGGTTGCTTACCAGCTAGCTCTACAAGCAAGAAAAGGGGGCCATTCCTCCACGCTTCCAGAAAGCTTTGAGAACAAGCCCTCGAAACCCATCCCAAAGCCCCGAGTTAGCATTCGAAAGTCAGTGGTAAGTACATGATAGAGACATCTCTAAGCTGGCAACCAGAGGGAAGGGGACCCGGTGTGGAGAGGGAGGCCTTTAAAATCCAGCCTGCCCTCCCTTGTCCTTTCCCATGGTCTCCTGCTGGCATGTGACCAACATTTCTGAAAGCTCAAAGAATCCTCTCCCCAGAACCCAAAGGTAACAGAGAAAACCACATTTTTCTCTGCCACCTGCAGCAAAAGCCTTGCAAGAGCTAGGATCACTAGCTGCTGCTTCTGGTTTTGACCCAACGCACCAGAAGCCCTAGGAAAGTGTGGAGGCAGCCTTCTCTGAGGCCTCGCCTGCCACTCAATCAGGGCGCAAGCCTCTGCCCTCCAGAGAGATGTGCAGAGGCTCAAGGTGATGATACCCTGGTACCCTCCTGGCAAAAGCTAGATACCACAGCTTCTGTGTCTTTCAGGAGGCCACGGCATCCTCATCCTCGAGATGCCTGGGCCACACACAGCCTGTGTGCCTTCCCTCTGGACAGCTGAAGCTCTCCGCAGCCTAGTAACTGTTAGAAGGTGATACCCCCTCCTCCCTGTCATCTGCTTCCCTCCAGGAACTTCCTCCCTTCCCTCCCTCCCACAGGCTCCACAGACATCCTGTCCCAACAGGCTGGTATGACTTCAAAGCGGCCGCCTCTGGTAGTAGCAACACCCCAAAGCTGGAAGGCTCCCAGCCAGCTTCCCATCTGCTCTCTGTTCCAGCTACCATCCTGCATCCTAGAATCTCTGGGATTGGCACCGGGCAGGCCCCCAGAATGCGTTGCCCCCCTCACCCCGCAATCTTCCCATCTGCTGCATTCTCCTCCTCCTCCTCCCAACAGCTCTCAGCCTCCGTGTCATGAGGAAATAGACATTTTTAACCTCCAAAGAGAGGTTCCTTCCTTGGGATGATGTGGCTTCTCTGGATTACACCTTTGGGGCCCCTCTCCTGTCTCTGCTCTTGGTAACCTCCGCACCCATGGGATGGTCCCTCAGCATCTGGCTTCTTCAAGTCCCTGACCACTGTCCTCCTGCATCCCAGAAGGTCTCCGCTGATTGGTCATTATCAGCGGCTGCTGTACCTCTCAAATCTCACGCTACACTCCTACCCCTGACCCTCCTGCCTCAGCACCTCCCCAACCCATATCCCCTGCTCTCTCTCTCTCCCCAGTCCTTGACACACCCCAGAACCCTAGAAATGTCTGTCTAGTTTGTTTCTAAGCAGCTCCACCTTCCAGTCTAACCAGTGCAGATCCTTTCTTCTCTAACCCCCATCCCCAGCCCAGTAAATGACACAACACCTCACCATGCTGCTTGTCACCAGAGTCCCCCCAAGTCACCTTGATTGCTGATGTACCCACACCTCCACATCCAGCCCACAAGCAGAAACCAATCTTTGCTCCCCCTCAAACACACCTCCAACCTGCCTACTCCTCGATACTTCCTCCATCACCCCCCTAATCCAAGGCCAGTGCACACTCCTCCCAATGACTCCCTTTCTCCACACAGCAAAGACCATGGCACCCTAAAAATACCTGCACCTAATCCCCTACCAAGTGCTGTGATGCCCGGGCCCTCCATTCCTTGAGTATATATACTGCCCAGTCCCACTGGAGTCTTTATGCCACCCGTAATTGCTCTCTTCTACCTGATGCCCGAATTCTGCACGGCCCCATGGTATCATTCAGGTTTTAGCTGCATGAAGCTTGTCCTAAAACCAGGGCAGATGCCTGGTCACACTGAAGCTCCTCTTCTTTCTGTGTAGTGTTGGCTGGGCTTTCTACTTACTGCTTACTTCTGCCTCTCTTCCTGCACAAAAAATACCTGCTCCATGAAGTATACTAGCATGCTCTCACCCCAGGGCCAGGCCCATAGCAGCACTCACCACAAACCTGCGGTCTAAGGCATGAGGTGGTTGGGGGTGGACTTGACAAATGTGTCTTTGAGTGATGTCATTAGGCTTCTGAGTGTCCAGGAATGCCCAGAATGTTTGTGGGGATTGTCACTTAGACTACTACATTCCTTCTCACGTGGGCTGGACAAATCTGTTCACGGCACGCACCTCCTTCCAGCTTTACTGCTGTCCACGCAGACTCCTCCCAGAGGAGCTCAAAGGGTTTGTTGCCATAAGGGCTCATAGAATATTCATCTAGATGCCCTCTCTGGGAAACAGTAAAGCACACAGTCTTTACCTGGCTCCCGATCCGGGCCCTCACCAGGCTTCAGAGTTCCCATGTCCTCAGCTCTGGGAACTACATTACTGTTAGAAACGCACAGTGCCCCTAAAGACCTTCCCTTGTCCTGTGGAGACTCAGTGGAAATGTGGCAGAAGGCAGCCCGATAGGCCCTGCAGCCTCCAGGAGGTTAAAAACTGGTAGAGGAAGACGGAGCAAGCCTTCCAGAAACTCCTTGGCCCAATTTACAGGGCCAAGTAGACGATGGCCAGAGGCTGAGCAAGCCACTGGGGAAAGAGCTTCACTGAGGCCCATCAAAGCTCAGACCTTAGCTACTGCCCAGGGAATGGTATGCTTAGCTTTATTTA
Source organism: Rhabdomys pumilio (assembly GCA_030674055.1). NCBI lineage: Eukaryota > Metazoa > Chordata > Mammalia > Rodentia > Muridae > Rhabdomys > Rhabdomys pumilio. The sequence goes on from JANHMN010000021.1 coordinate 13,038,696, forward strand.
AAGCGCAAGGGCATTTGAATCCAGGACAGACTCCGCCAAGGCCCAGCCTGACAGGCCCTCGCTGACCTCTTCCCTTCCTCTGTCTCGGGGTACATCCCTCTCTGCCACTTTCCTCTCCCTCTGGGATCTGTACCTGCTCTCTGTCCGTCCTGGTCCCTTTCTTATCCAAGCCGAGCACTCATTGTCTAGACAACATTTATCGACTGTACAATTATTTATTATATGCCTGCTTTGCATTGGGCTACCAAGAACTTTCCCAGGTTTGGATAAAATAGCAATAAAGTTAAAGCCCACCTTTATGGGCATCCATTGTGGAAGAGGGAGTGGACAAGTGGTCTGTGTCAGGAAGAGATTGGAAGGAGGAAGCTAAAAAGTTGAGGTACAGCTTCTAGGACAGGGAGTGGTACTGGAGCCAAGACCTGGACCACACTGGCTAGGAGACAACCGGGAGAAAGCAGAGGGTGGGTGCCCGGAGGACCATATCCAGGGCACCATGGCTGGAGCTCAGAAAGGCTGCAGGCAAGTGGGCGGGGCACCGCAGTGTCCTCGGAGGATGTAGGGTTCTTTCCGGACCCACCCCGATATGGATGGGTGGAATGGGAACCATCACTGCTCCCCTGCCTCTGCGCCCCGGGGGCGGGGCTGGGTCTCACTCGCGTCACCCTTGCAGGCCCCTGCAGAGTCGCTGTGCAGTGCAGGTGCGAAAGCGCGGATGCCGCCGGGGCCACCCCGCAGCCCGGCTGGGCGAGCGGGGCCCGAGGTGGGGTTCCAGCGGCGCCCACGCGGCCGCGCCGCCGCCCAGCTGCCGGATAACGGGCATCAGCCTTTCTGTTTTAAAGCAGATCGACCCTTCTGAGCAAAAGACTCTGGCCAATCTGCCGTGGATTGTGGAGCCGGGGCAAGAAGCCAAGAGGGGCATTAATACCAAGTATGAAACCACGATTTTCTGATAGCCGCCGCCCCGTCCTCGCGGTGCCTTGCTCGCCAAGCAGTCCCCGCAGCAGGCTTTCCTTCGCGCCTCCGTGTCCACCCACCCCGGGGAGGAAGACTGCTCCAGCTCGCGTGGCCTCGTCACGGGCGGAAGGGCAACAGCCATCCCTAGGGAGCCTTCTGCCAGCGAGACTTTGACGCCCCTTAGAGGCGCGAGGGGCGCTGCGCGGGGCGCCCCAACTCCGCTCCCACCGCCTCCTCCGAGGTACTGCTCAACTGCCCCGTACTTGCTTTGCTTTAGTTGGGGGGAGAATACCTTTTTAAAAAGTGAAGGGTGGGGAGAGGGAGGGTCTCCAGTACTGCCTCAAAGTCTAAACATCTTGGGTTTAAGTTTTTCACTGTCAGCCGTTTTGAAGGGAAAGTCAGAACAGTACTACACCCCCTCCCCCTAAAAGCACCTGTAAAGTCATTCTGTCACTGAGTACAATTTCATGCAAAAAGACAAAGCAACCCTCACCAGGAAATTCTGCCCCCCCCTACCCGATTTCTATATTTGTGGATTTTATATGTAATCAACTATGTCAGATAAAGGAAACCTTTATTGAATGATTCAAAAAAAATTTAAAAAGTGATTTAAAACAGAGGAATTTATTATGCACAGAAAAAAATGTGTCTTGTATCAAATATTTTTATTAAAAGAATGTTTCATTAATGCATTCATAAGAAAACTAAGTTTGTTGTGCGGGATGTTTCTGGTTTCGTTTCAAACGACTAAGTTCCTACTGCTGCTTGCCCTGAGGACCTGGCTCAGTTATGGAGAACCCCTGATGCCCTTGCCTCAGAAGCAGAAGACCAGGCTAGTGCTTGGGGTGACCCGAAGTGCTGACTCAGCCATAGCCTGCAAAAGTGGTTTATTTGGGGTTGTTTTGGGTTTTTTGTTTTGTTTTAGCCTTCGAGATGTTTTAAAGAACATGTTTAACAAAAATGAAAAAAAGAGAACCTAGGGCTCCTGCCGTCAAGATTTCTGTGAAGGAAACCTTGTTTGAGAACAATGTTAATAAAATTCTACTGCAAAATTCTTTTCTAGAAAAAAGAAATAACACACAAAAAAAAAAGAAATTCCAAAGTAATAAGAACTTTTCTTGAAACAGACTAAAAAAAAAATGTTTGCTTACTATTTGATTAAATAAATTTACTTACGTTTCTTTAAGGTATTTTAATTTTTTTAATGTCTCTGTGGAGTATTTGTATGATACCATAATGTATATTTCTGTAGAAACAAATTATATAAACAGGATCAATATCATTATAGAAATATAACATTTTAATGTATATTGTTCTAACCAATCATATTGTGAATCGTTTTGAAGTTCATTATAGCGATATTGATAAATTGTGAACTTGTCTTAATGTTTTTTTTTTTAAATTAACCAACATTATTTTAAACCTGAGATTCTCACAATCATCAGTTGGTGAGTTTTGAAGAAAAACTAAATTTGATTTCAACTGACAAATGTACATGGTTTTAGTTCAGTGTTGAAGAATTTTAATACAATATTAAATTACTTGAACTGAATAGTTCCTTGTATATATTTTGCCTATTCACTGTTGATATGTATGTAGTAAGGAAGAGAATAACATTGAAATATGGTACCAAAAGGAGCTTGTACTGGAGCAAAGCAGCCAGTAGCTTTGCTGAAACGCAAGCATATGTGTAAATAAGCTTGGGCTTCCAGTTATAAATTTTGTAATTTTTGTCATTATTTATATCCTATATTTAAAAAAAAAAAAAAGCACACAAAATAAAACATAAGTTGCACAGTGGCTGGTGCCTGGCATCCTTCTATGAGCACCTCCCCACTCCCCCTGAGGAGCAGGACCAAAGGCCCAGCCCTCTCCACAGATAGAGAGACTTGTTTTCAATTGGCAACATCAGTGAGGGAAAAAAAAAAAAAAAAAAACTTGCTCATTTCCAAGCTCACGCAGCCTAAAAAAGAAACACTTTCTTCTGAAGCTTGCATTTCAGCTGTAAGCCGCCATGTTTTTGCATTGTCTATTTTAAAGTCGCATATAAGGGGGAAATCGGGAAGGCAGACATTTCTAAAACAGAGGGGAACACACACACACACACACACACACACACACACCAGACTGCTTATGTAGCATTACATATATAGCTTGCTTGGGAAAGCATCCCCTGCTCATCCTTGTACATCCTTGAGTCCATTCATCTTTTTTTCTAGAACGTGCACCTGCTATAAAGTGAGTGATGGGCTAGTCAGAGCTACACTGATCCTGTGACCACCATGCTGCACGCCCCTCCCCCTCCGTCACCCATTGCCCAGTCCATGACTGCTACCCTTGAAAACCCAAAGCAGTCTTAGGGTGCTCTCTGCCTGTCATTCAGAGGCCTGAAGCTTTGAACCCCAAAGAGCTAAACCTGTAAAAAGCTGGGTTGAAATGGGCCCTGGGTACCTCAGGCGGGGGTTTTCCACTCCAATGCTTCCACTGGGCCAGTTTGTTCACTTTGATTTTATCTTGTGTTCATCACCTGCGTGTTTGTATCCACAATAATTCCAGCATGAAGTACGTTGCACACTCCAATTAGAAAAATTAAGACACAAGACTAGCATCGTGGTGAGAGGGGATAGTCTTCTTGCTCTGTCACCAGCTTGAAGGAGCAATAAGGACAACGAAAGCCATGTGGCAGAGTTAGACCCCTCCAGACCCGAGGTACAAGAGCCTCAGAGAGAAAGGCAGGGGTAACCCTGATCTCCCTGCCCATTCTTCACCCAAACCTAAGGTTGGGGCACAAGAGCAGCCCATGGCCAGAGCAAGGCAGGGAATGAAAGGGACACACCTGATGCAAAAAAGCCAGCTCAGGCACGGGAGATCGGATCTATAGCTGACTTTGTTTAAAGGAAAGCCTGCTATTTGATAAATGCAGTAACCAGTGGTTGAGAGTGACAAGCCCTTAAATGCTGACATTAATCAAAGGAGAAGTTAAACGGCCCCCTTTACAGAAGGACTTGAATTCAATCGATCCATTTAATTTTTCCTTATTAAATGGTGTTCTGTAATAAATCTGGATGAATGGACCCTATGAAAATTCTGCTCAGCCTGTTAATAAGTCATGGGAGTGGTTTTTCTCAAGTTGGACTGCTTGGGAATGTTGCCAACCTATCTAATATTTGGATAAGATGGAATAGACACTTAAGCTTAAAGGGCGTGTGGCCACATTCTCGAAAATCAGTCAACATTTGCACTCGGGCTCCAAGTAAATGTTACTCTGGTTTCTAAAATGAATTGAAGATTTGGGGAGTAGTCTAGTTTCCGGTGAGCTAGAAGGTAATGTCTACGTTCAGAAATCTGTATGGAATAAAGCCTCTTTACTGACATTACATCTTTAAGCTCTCTGTGTCTACTAGCCATTCAACGAGTTACCTTTCCTATGAAAAGCAGTATGGTGGTTATAAACACTGTCTTAAGAGAAACAATGACCAACCAACACAGGCCAGCAGTGTCTCTTCAGCAAGCCGACCCATCATACTGGTCCCCATCATACTGTCCCCCACAAGCCCACTGAGTCTCAGGAGCAGAGCCCTGTTTCCCTCAGAAGTCCCAACACAAAGCAGAATCTGTGTAGAGGGGTCAGGCCTGTTGTCCAGTCAACATCCAGCATACAGGGGTGTTCCCCTGTACCCACAGGACTTGATTGAACCTTCCTGGCTTCACCTCAAGTCTCTCTTCTTACTTTTCCTTCCTCCTGCTTCTGTACATCATTCCAGACTCAACACACTGTCTTCAGTGTGTAACTCAGAGATTCACTGCTATACGTTACAGCTATCTATTGTCAGAACAGTTTTGCCTTTCTTATCCTAGCCCCCCAGAGACCTGTGTTTATAAAAGCTGCCAGGGCCTTGAACTTTCCAGGAGTAGGTCATGATGGAGGGGAGGAGGAAAGGAGGAGAGGGGGGCATAAGGCTAAGCAATCCCATGCTGCTCATCTCCAACGGGGTCACCCAGCTGTCCCTGCAGCAGCTGCAGCTTCATGAGTGGCCCTACTTGATTCAGCCAACCAGAGAAAGGTGAAGTCGGGAGATTGACATGTAGGGTCCCCAGAGTTCAGAAATTTTCTACATCATCTTATTGACCTAGTGAAAGAACTGAGACAAGACAGGCTTACACACAAAGCTCACAATATGGCGATAAAAGCTGTTGAAAGCAACCCATATTCAGTACCCAATATAACTGTCCGCCAAGGTCTCCGTGACTCAGTCAAGCAGCTCCTACAGTGCCAGAGCGTGCTATTCTCCCTCACAAGGCAGAACGGAGGAAAAACTGAGACAGCTCCAGGAAGAAGCTGTTTGCTGACTTCAAGATTCAAAATTCAAAAGGCTGATTTCTCCAGATGCCTCAAAAGTACAAATCCAGTTGGGTTGGTTTTTGGTTTGGTTGGTTGGTTTTGGCTTTTTGTTTTTGGAAAGAGAGAGAGAGAGAGAGAGAGAGAGAGAGAGAGAGAGAGAGAGAGA
>JANHMN010000021.1:13044167-13066645 GCA_030674055.1 Rhabdomys pumilio
AGAGAGAGAGAGAGAGAGAGAGAGAGAGAGAGAGAGAGAGAGAGAGAGAGAAGAGAGAGAATGTTGAGGTTGAGTTAGGAAACAGAGGAGAAGAAAGGCATTCTGTCATCAGCCTGTCATCATGTTTTATCAGCATTTCCAGGGTGTGCTATTGTCAGAGACCCTGGGTGATGAGTGTGATGGCCCTTTAAGAGGCAGCTGTGCCTGAGCTCCAACCGGTGGTCAAGAGTAGAGAGGATGACCCTACAACCACAGGCTTCTTAAGAGAGCCGAGTTCTCCTGGGAAAACGACACATTGACACATTTTGAAATGTTGGCAACTAACTCTTTGTCCAAAGGTAGTGTGGGGTCAGTGAGATGGCTTGGCAGGAAAACCTGAGTTCCATTCCTGGACCCACCTCAAGGTGGAAGAGAACTAATGCCGTAAGTTTGCCCTCTGACTTCCACATGCACATGGCCCCTGACAGTGAGGGGTTTGTTGCTGTATGGGAGCATCAGTTATAAACTGCACTTAGTGGTGAGAATGCCCGACATAGGCATGGCTTCTATAAGGGAGTGGCTGAATTTTCTTTCATGTAACATGAAGGTCAGAGATGGATAGTCCAGGCCATGGTTGCAGGGACTCTGGCCAGCTTGAGCATGGCAAACGTGGCTCTGGCAGGCCTTGCCCTTCTCCCATATTCCTTCTGCCTTGATTTAAAAAAACAAAAAAGTTAAATCACATTTCTAAAGCTAGTCACCAAGGTCTATTTCCTTATTTGGCCACTTCTTCATCTTGAGGCTGACTACCAAGGTCCAACTATCAAAGTATTGACGTCTAGCAATCAAAAGCCCCCCTTTGGCTCATATAATTAACTAATTAAAATTAAGCACCTCATCCTAACACGGGGTTTCTCCTTGTCTCTTTATAAACTGTCATTTGACTTTGAGCCACATCTGTCTCCTCTCTATCCAGAGGCAGCCCTTTGTCCTCCAGGACAAACACCCCTCCCCCCTCCCTTGCTCTTTCCCTTGTTCTCATCCTCTCCCTCTTGTTCTGCTCTCTCTCTCTCTCTCTCTCTCTCTCTCTCTCTCTCTCCCTTTTTTTCCTGTCTTTGTTCCTTACCCATGCCCTCTGTCCCTCTGGGGTCAAATAAATCTCCTCTGTGCTGAGAATTTGCTCTGAGAACTCCGTCTTGGGAGTCCTAAGCCAATACTTTTCCCTTCGGTGGTACTTCCCATTCTTCCTAACCCTAAGGCTCTTCTACATTCTCGCACTGCCAACCCAAGCATGTGGCTTCTACCCTTGTTGTTTCATTGTAGCCAACAGAACACTGTTCTGAGTATTCACGTCCCAGGCAGGAGAAAAGACAGTAAGGACTAAAGAGAGAGTGGTATTGCTGCCTTGATGACCAAGCTTTAAAGAACTTTCCAGAAAGCTCCACTCTCTGACTTCATAAGGCTCACTGGCCAACCCCTCTTTACTAGGAAGCAACAAAAGGGGGTGGGGGGAGAAAGAAAGAAAGAAAGAAAGAAAGAAAGAAAGAAAGAAAGAAAGAAAGAAGAAGGAAGGAAAGAAGGAAGGAAGGAAAGAAAGAAAGGAAGAAAGGAAGCTAAGCAACATAAGGGTTGTTAATGAAGAAAGGGGGCGGGGGGACTGGATTTGGCGGCATCACCACAGGAATATGTAAAAGGCAAGCTCACACAGGTGAGAGGCTGGGACAGACAAGGCAGACTGCAGGGGGCGCTGGTGAGGACCCTGGCAGAGTTGCTCCTTGAAACCCAACTCGGGTAAAGCCCTAAGTCCCAACCGGTACTGCCTGGCTTCTGAGGTTGTGAAGGCAGAACAAGCTTAAGGAGCAGTTCACACATCACAGGCGCGTTCAGCTGTAGTGCTGAGGATACAGGCCTGGTCAAGCATCACCGACAAGGACAGAGGAGATCCGCCTTGACTTCCACTACATACCGGAAGAACATGGGAACTTTAAAAGTTATTGCCTGGGTCCCATCTCCTGGGACTCGGCGATGTTGGGTTGGGGGTGATTCTAGATACTTCAGTGAGAGAAATGAGAAACAGGGTCATCCCCAGAATTGCCCTCACCCTCCGAAGCAGATCCTTAAGAATATTAAACTATTCACTGGGTCACACAGCTAAGAACATTAGTACAGACAACACTGTTCACTGGCCAACCAAGCCAATCTGTGCGGGCACCCCCAAGTCACATGCCAGGCAAGCCCAGAGTCTTAAGTACCCCTTATTCCCAACCCTCCATGACTGCTCCATTGAAGCACATACAGCCCAAAGGGGATGAAGTTTAGAACAGTTGGGAAGAGAGCAGATGACAGAGGCTGAGCAGAGGCTCTCTTGAAAGTCAACAGCCACGGAGGGGTAGAAGCACAAACTGCTTAGACGGAGCTGTGTTTCCGGGTGCAGAAGCAGCATCAGCCTAACCCATAGATGAGGAATCCTGCACGGGACAGGAATGAAGTTTGCAAACAGTGGCAAAGAGAATTACTGGGTCATCTATTATGACCTAAGAACATGTTCTTTGCTTTCCACAAGCCCAGTGTAATGAATGAGGAGACCAAGGCTCTGAATGGTTACAAACAAAAGGAAAAATTAAAGCAAGGAGTTTCAAAGCGTGGGCTGGGGAGAGGGCTCAACTCATAAAATGCTTTCTTTGAAAGCTTTGAGTGTGTGCCCCAGAACCTAGGTAAAATACCAGACATGGTGGATTAACCTGTAATCCCCGTGTAGAGGAGGGAGGGACAGGTAGATCCCTGAAAGGTCACCGGCCAGCCAGCCTAAGCTTGTTGGCAAACTCCTAGCCAGTGAGAGACCCTGACTCAAACAAATAAAAACTAGATGGCTGGAACCTAAGAAATGGCATGTGACATTGATTGTTCTCTGGCCTACATGTCCAAACATGCATGCACATGTGCATATATGCTGCACACACATAAACATGTGCACACATAGTATCAAATGACAAACAGGCCCCTCGAAGGGAGAGTCAGGGTGATGGCTAACAACTCTCCACCCTCAATGCCGCCATCACCTGAGCGCCAAGAGGAGACTGGGCAGCTGCTGGGTGCTGGCAAATTCAAAGCATCCTGGCCTCTGTTGTCCAACAGGCTTCTATCAGAGTGGCCAAAGAACATACCAGTGAGCACCGAGAGGGGAAAATCTGACTACTAGAAGGTCCTTGGGAGCAAAAACTGTCATCTGATGTTGACTCTGGAAGCAGGAAGCTGACTCATCAATCATGCCGCTTAGAGCAGACACACAAAACGAACGGCCTGAATACCAAACTGAAATGATGCTTTCAAGAGCCTCCTGCCTCCCAGCTTCTGCAGGAGAATCAGGCTGAGTTACCAAGGGAGGCAGTTAGATAGACAATCTCCAGTCCCCCGACGTGCGTATGTGCGTACGCGCATGCATGTGTGCGTGCGTGCGTGCGTGCGTGCATGCATGCATGCATTTTCAGACAGGTATTGTACACCTTGCGGCACCATCTTGAGATTCAGTTAGATCATGTGTAGAGAGCACCTTGCCCGCAGCATGGCCCTGAAGGCACTCTCAGAAAGTACAGCTCTCCATTCCTTTCTCCTAAACTGTATTTGTTATCTCAGGAGTTAGTACACACACACACACACACACACACACACACACACACACACACACACACGCATGTACGCAGCTGGAGATGTGCCCAGTTGTTAGAGTGCTTGCCTAGTATGAAAGAAGGCCTTTAAAACAAACAAACGTTGGCACTGCATTAAAAAAAAAGATACATACCTGAAATCCCAGCACTAGAGCAGGAGGTTCAGAAGTTCAAGGTCATCCTGGACTATTCGAGTTCAAGGCCAGCCTGAGCTACTGGGCTACATGAAACGCTGTCTTTTAAAAAACATGTTTGTGGACAATGAGTCCATGGTGAGGAGAGTGGTACCACTACCATACAAGGGGAAGAGGCTAGTGTCACGGTAAAGCGAGAGGGCAGAAAGAACATCTCAATCACACAAGCTGGTGGATGACCTTCCCCAGATACTGAAACTCTAGCCTGTGCCCACACCCACTCCCCACCCTCAGGCTGTTCATCGCCATGAAACCCAGTCACATCACACCTGAAAGCAGAGTTACTCAGTCCAGTGGGTCTGGGCTTCCCATAAAAGGAAAACCAGGGTTGGATGCTAGCCCCAGCTTCATCAGTGGTGCCTGGGGGTTAGTTCTTCCAAAAAAAAAAAACCTGGGTGATGTACCAATATAATCTAAATACTTGGATGATAGAAGAGAATTGAGAGTTCAAGAAAAGTCTGGAATGAGTCCTTGTATCAAAAAGGCAGAGAATAGCAAGATGACTCAGTGAGTAAAGACGCTTGCTACCAAGCCTGATGATGTAAGTTCTAAATTCAGTCCCCAGGACCCACTGGTGAACTGACTCCTGTCCTTTGACCTCCACACTCAACCCACGGCATAAGCATACACACCCACACACACATTCATGTTGGTTAGCACACACGCACACATCCATGCAGAAGTACATGTGTATAGGTACATATACCAAATAAATAAACATAATAAATTGAAAGACTGGGAATGCCTTGCCTGCAAATCTCCAGCTCTGTGGAGATGAAGTGAGGGTGACCCATGCCTGGAGTGTACAGGAGGTGCTTCTGAGGGTGATAATCTGATGTTGTCTAACTCCTCAGAGTATCTGCCAGTCACCAGTCAAGTCCCTTGAATCTACTGAGTGCCCTGAAATCTACTCAGCAGCTCAAACTACACACCAGACTCAGGCCTCAGATGCCCCTAGTCCAAGGTGATGGAAAATAACAGAAATACATCTTCTATTCACCTGTTCACTATGTGTGATCTGCTGTATTCCCAGTCCTGACGTTCTGACCTCATGAATGAATTTACAATGGACACCGACAACTCACTTTCTGGAATTGTAAATGAAAATTCCCCAAATTTCAGTCTCCTCGCACTAGCAAGGAGACCCAGGAGCAAATTGCCATCCAATGCTAAGTGACTTCAAAGGCCTGGTCTCTGATGGGCACCACATTTGATCTAATTCTTCAGCCCCTTCCATTCGAACAGATGCCTGGAAGACTATTTCTTCTGCAGTTAACCTCATAGCCCCAGAGTAACTAAGGTTCTCATTCAGGTACCTTAATAACTGCTTAGCACATCCGCAGACCTGCAGGGAGGAGATGTGAGCAAGGAATCTATTCCAGTGGCCATCTTCAGAGACTAGGAGCTATTAGAAAGGCAGATCTCCTTCTCAAAAGGTCACCGAGAAAATTATAATACAGAGCATTTGTTGAATAATAGATGGCCTCTCCTGCAGACTTGGACACTCTGGGGATATGTTTATTCATTCCCTATAATTTAGCAGCAAACCTCTTTTATCCAAGTGAAGTTTTACAATCCCCTAATGACGTTTCACAGGAAAATGATAACACAAGACCAAAAAGAAAACTCTAGTGCTACGTTACAACACGATCCATCACCTTTGCAATAACCTCGTGGATGGGGGAGCACAGAGAATCTCGTGTGCATCCAGGCACTCGAGAACTTCAATCATGTAACATTCACTGAGGCTCTAATTGCAGGGCAAGCTACATTCAGACTGTGGTGTTATAGCACAGAGTCTATAGATCTTCAAGAGTGTATGATCTCAGGGCTGGAGAGATGGCTCAGTGGTTAAGAGCACTGACTGCTCTTCCAGAGGTCCTGAGTTCAATTCCCAACAATTACATGGTGGCTCACAACCATCTGTAATGGGATCTGATGCCCTCTTCTCATGTATCTGAAGACAGCTACAGTGTATTCATAATAAATAAATAAATAAATAAATAAATAAATAAATAAATAGTGTATGATCTAATTCAAATAAGCAATGTAAGTATTAATAGAAGTGGCGACCGAAGAACATCAAAAGAGGTGGGACAGACCATCAACCTGTGAAGGTTGTTTCAAAGAATATGCAAAAGACGATGGCAGGAAAAAATAAAGTTAGGGGCTCAGAAGGGCGTAGAGAAGAGAACATTCCACACAAAGCTACTGAACCAAGAGAGCACCCAGCACACAGGCCCAGAGTCACAGATTAAAGTTTATACAGAGACGTTCAAAATTAAGATTAGGAATTGCCATGGAACCAAGCACAAATGGGGGCCAGGAAAGATGGCTCATCACTTAAGAGTGGATACTGCTCTACCAGGCCATCTAAGCTTGGTTCCAGCCCCATGATGGATGAGTCTACAGAGAGCATTCTGTACTGTGTAAGTGGAGGCGAGCTTACAGGCAGCAGACACTCCTTGCTCTCTTCTCACTGTGGATATAATGTAACCAGTTTTTTCAGGCCCCTGCTGCCTTGACTTCACCACTATGGTGGACTATACCCTGAATGGTGAGCCAAAATAAACACTTCTTAAGTTGCTTTTGTCCATATTTTCCCACAGCAACAGGAAAAGTAAACAAGATGGGCTAGATTCAGTAAGAAAAGACTCAAGTCAAGAAGGAGGAAAAGGAATCTCAAGAATGAAAAACAGATTTCTGGATAAAAGCCTACGCCAGCAGAATGTGGGTAGTTGTGATGGTTTGTATATGCTTGACCCAGGAAGTGGCACTATTAGGAGGTGTGGCCTTGTTGGAGGAAGTATGTCACTGTGGGTGTGAGCTTTAAGACCCTCATCCTAGCTGCCTGGAAGCCAGTCTTCTCCTAGCAGTCTTCAGATGAAGATGTAGAACTCTCAGCTCCTCCTGCACCATGTCTGCCTGGACACTGCCATGCTCCCACCTTGATGATAATGGACTGAACTTCTGAACCTGTAAGCCAGCCCCAATTGAATGTTGTCCTTATAAGAGTTGCCTTGGTTATAGTGTCTGTTCCCAGCAGTAAAACCCTAACTAAGACAGAAGTTGGTACTAGGGACTAGGGTATTGCAGTGATAGGCCTGATCATGCTTTTGTTTGGAAGAATGTGGATTTTGGGACTTTAGATTTGCAAAGCAGTGGAATCCTTTAAATGGGACTTAATGAGCCATCCTAGTAGGAATATGGAAGACTTTGTTGCCTGAGAGTGATTTGAACTGTGCAGACCTGGCCCAAGAGGTTCAGTGGAGACAATTTCAGTTATGTGTGGTATTTTGGTGAAGAATGTGGCTGCTTTTTGCCACTGTCCAAAGAGTCTGCCTGAGGCTAAGATGAAGAGATTTAGATTAATTGCTTTGAAAAAGGAAGTCTCAAAACAGCCTGGTATAAATTCTGTTGTGTTATTACTAAGGTTCACTCTTATGAAGAGTATTTTAATAAAAAGGAGCAAGCTGAGAAAGGAAAAATATAAAATACATGGTTCAAGTATTAAAGGGGCACTGGAAAGTAGAATGGAGCTAAATCCTACAATCTAGAAGATAACAGATTAAGGGAGTGAGACTTTAGGGCAAGATCCCACCCAGCAGAATCTAGGTCCAGGCATGGTGTTTAAACAGGTGTTTAAATCCAGTAGACAAAACCAAGCAGATCTCAGAGTTCAAGGCCAGCTGGGGACAGAGCAAGTTCTAGGTGAAGAAAAACTTAAACCCCGGTATGGTGGTACATGTCTTTACTCCCAGAAGACAGAGCCATGCAAATCTGTGAGTTCAAGGTCAATCTACAGAGCAAGTTCCAAGAGAGCCAAACTTAGGCAGTGAGGGAGTGAGAAAACAGAAAGCTAATAACAGAATAAGGGGACCATGTTCCAGCTCCTGTAAACAGCAGAACTCAACAGCTTTAGCCATGTGGCTCTGACTTTAGAGTCCAGAATAGAAGGGACTACTGGACAATTGATGCTGGTTAGCTGGAGCTAAGAAATTAGTGGTGATTAAGAAGAGACTAGCATCATTGAAGTGAAATCTGGGAAGCATTTTCTGAGAAAACAAAGAAGCTGTGTTCCAGAGATAGCCAAGATTGTACCTCATGCTGCAGCTGGACTTGGTAATGTGTAAAAGTCACCCAGGTGGTACTGGTTTTTTAAAGTATGAAGGGGTCATGGAGAGCAGCTGAAGCTTGGCACTGTGAGAGGCCAGGGAAGGCCATTGGTGAAGGTGCAGCCTCAGGTGCAGTTGACAGCCCAGGACTGAAAGGGTCATGCAAAGAAGTTGAGGTTTGTCACCATGAAGATAGCCTATGAGAGGCTATTGGTAAAGCCTAGTTGCAGCAGAAGACCCAGCATATTGAAGATGCCAGTACCATAGGATGATCATCAAGAACAGCAGCAGCAATGGAGTCAACCAGAGCCTAGATGGAGATGTGACCCAAGCCCTTTGGAGAAGGCCAGAAGATCATGTGTGGATCTCAGACATTGGAACAAGAAGCTTTAATGTTGAAGTTGCCTTCAAGACCAAGATATTTGAAATGTTAGAATCATGGGAGATCTGTTAAAGAAAGCTAACAGGAAGTGGAACCAGCCCAGGAGAAAGAAGTTTGTTGCAATCAACAAAGATGGAAAAAAAGTGGAGATCTGAAGACCGCTTTGACATCAGACATGGAGATGCAGAGTTTGGAGTTTGCCCTAATGGTTTCCTGTCTTGCTTACAGTTAATTGACTGGATGAAATCTCAGAAGTGACTTTGAACTTTGGACTTTTAACAATGTTGAGACTGCTATAGAGTATGGGGACTTTGGAAGTTAGACTAAATGTAGTTTTTTATTATGCTATGGCTAGGTATGGTCCCCATAGACTCATGTGTTTGAAAAGCCTATGGGTTCCAGGGAGTAGAATGTGATGGTTTGTATATGCTTGGCCCAGGGAATGGCATTATTAGAAGGTTATTGGCCTTATTGAAGTAGGTGTGTCACTGTGGGTGTAGGCTTTAAGACATTCAACCTAACTGCCTGGAAGTCAGTATTCTGCTAGCAGCCTTCAGAAGATGTAGAACTCTCAGTTCCTCCTGCACCATGCCTGCCTGGACACTGTCATGCTCCCACCATGATGATAACCTGAACCTGTAATCCAGCCCCAATGAAATGTTGTTCTTATAAGAGTTGTCTTGGTCATGGTATCTGTTCACAGCAGTAAAACCCTAAGACAGCAGTGCATACTGGTAGTAGGCAAAGGCTCCAAGAGAGAGTTCTCCAGGGTGAACAAGCTAAGGGACCGCCTCATGCATAAGGAAGCACTGAGGGAGGACAGAGAAAGCAGATAAATAATCAGAGTTTAATGCACGATATGCACATAGAAAACTAAGCAAAATATGGAAGACAGAGGATACACACACACATACACGGTATAACTTTTGCGAAGTCACAATGTTTTGTTTTCTTTAAGTCACAGTGTTTTAACAGCCCAAGAGCCCACAGCTCTAAACTATGGGTAACAACTGGTTGAGTTCATAAAACGAACTTCTATGAATGTGGCACAACCCTTGCACAAATGTGCAAACCCTCCAGGCTCCTACAATTGCTAAACTGTTTCAGAACTTCCTTTGTCTGAAGACTCAAACAGCAGAAATGCATCAGATTTCAAATTCTTAGACCCAGCTCTCATAGACATAAGTTTGGTCTTTTATTTCCCTCTGTAAGGAATTTTGCCTTTATTTTTCTTCTGGGAGTGATATGAGAGGCCCCTGGTCCTCAAAAGTATCTTGACAATCTCAACAACTACACAACAGGAAAATGGCTAAGAAATCATTTTGGAAATGTTCAGCATCCTTAGACATCAGGGAAATGCAAATTTAAACTACACAGAGAGTTCCTCTCACCTCAGCCAGAAGAGCTAAGTTCAAGAAAACAAATAGAAACAGATGCTAGTGAGGATGGGGGGAGGAGGGTTCTTATCCACTGTTGGTGAGGGCGCAAACTGATATAGCCACCAAGGAAATCAATGTGGGGCTTCAAAAAAAAAAAAAAACTATAAATAGAACTTCCAACATGACCCAGATTTACTACTTCTGGGCATATAGCCAACGGGTTCTATATCCTACAACAGAGCTACTTGCAAAGCCATGTTCATTGCTGTTTTATTCACAATAGTTAGCAAATGGGAGCAGCCTAGGTAGCCATCAGCTGATGGATGGTTATGAAAATGTAGTTCATACAAATACAGTGGAATTTTTTTTTCATTTTTATATCTTAAAATTTCACTTTGTGCATATGAGTACTTTATCTGCATGTACGTCTGTGCATCGCATGTGTGCCTGGTGCCCATGGAGGTCAGGAGAGCACTAGGTCTCCTGAACTCTAAGTGCTGGGAATCAAACACAGATCTGCAAGAACAACAGGTGCTTATAACCACTGAGCCATCTTTTCATCTGCAGACTAGAATTTTATTCAACATAAAGAGAAATAAAATTACTAAACTCGCAGGTAAATGGAGCTGGAAATAATCATTTTGAGTCTGGCAACCCAGGCCCAGGAAGACAAGCACCATATGTTCCCTCTCCTATGTGGATCCTAGCTTTGAAAGGTCAGAGGAGGGGAGACAGGGAGAGATACATGGGAGGGATAATGCTTCTTTCAGACATCACAGGTTATCAATCAAAATGGCCAGCACCAGAGTGTGCGACTTCCCCGGAGTTGTTGGTTAAGGGGATTCCATAGACTCCTGCATAGTACGGCTGTAAACAATTGTAATTGTTCTTGGAAACTTATCAGAACTTTATGGTAAGACTACATACTTGAGTCATGAAGAAAAAAAAAAAAAAAAAAAAGCCAGCTGGCAGTGACCTGGAAGTTTCCTCCCTACTGCTAAGAGTTCACAGCACTGGGAGGTGTTATGCAGGTTGCTAGGCAGTGGGGAGGGGAAGGTGTGGAGTTGTTGCCTGCTGATCCGACCAACGGACACGGGTTCTTCTTCCCACTACGGTTTATTCAGGAACCTTGAAGTACAGCAAAAGGCCCACGAGCCCTAGTTCCCAGCCCTTAAATCTCTGTGTCCTCTCCAATCAGAACCTGCCACGAAGTCATTCTTGATTGGTGCTGAGCACATACGTCACATGGCCCGATCTTATGTAATGATGAGCAAGCAGAATGCATGCGCAGTAAAGCCTAGCCTACGTGCCACCCAGGCTTCCTGAAATGATGAGCCAACATTCTAGGGGCATCTGGCATTCAGCCAGGCACCATCTTGAGTTGTGCTCCCTATATGGAGTGAGGGAGGGGAGAGTCCAAAACAGTCTCACCAAGTTGTAGACTACAAGCCATAGCAATGGTAACATAACAACTTGTCTGGCATGCCAGTCATTGGAACCATAGTGACATTAAATGCTGAAGGAGTATCCAGCTGCTTTCTGATTAGGTCTAAGATCTATTCCACAAGACAAGACAAGAATTCATGCTTGGTATTGTTAACTAAGCTAAGAACCCTTGGCTAGGAAAACAGAACCTACAATTATTTTGCTAAGTGTATCAAACCATCTTCTAAAAACTTATCTTTATATTCATAAATTAATGCAGCTCTCACCCTCATCAGCGAAGCTGCTTTTGGCAGGGGTTGGTGGTTAATATAAAGATTATGGAGTGCTGGGCCCTAAGTGGGACATATACATCATGCTCACTACCCACAAGACTCAGAGAACGTGGGAAAGTGGCGGAAAGACTGAAGAGAATCACTGGACGTGATAGTGCATTTGCACACATGAATTACCAACAGCTGTGGTTGCGTGCACAAGACCTGCACAAGATCAAGACAGTCAAAATCCTAGCATGACCGGAAGAAGGGCTCAAACTGCTCCCCCTTGCTTAAGTGCTGTTGGCAGTTGATTGCTGCTGGAAGAGGAATACTCAGGTTTTTTTCTGGAACGTGGCCCCCAGTAAGTTGACTATGTTCTTGAGCATGGCCCTGCACCCATGCACCTAACTAGACTAGGTGGGCTTTTAAAAAAGTGCATAAAGCCAGTCATAGTGGCACCTGCCTTAAATCTCAGAACCTGAGAGTCAAAAACAGGCAGGTCTCTGTGAATTCAAGGCCACCCTGGTCTACAGAGCAAGATCCAAATAGTCAGGATGACACAGAGAGACCCTGTCACAAAAAGAAAAAAAAATGTAGATTAAGTTAGGAGAGGAACATGGGTTCTGATAAGAGCTGGATGGGAGAGAGTAAGAGCGGATTTGACTAAAATACTGTATGTGTATATGAAATACTCAAAAGAATTTAAAAAAAATTTAAAGTACTTTGGATGGGCTTACAGGAGATTAGGATATTTAGGGTTTTGACTTACTGGTTGGAACAAGGAGATGTACTACCACAACTTTTGTAAAGCAAACTTAGCTAAGTGTAAGTAAGTTACAATTGTTCCCAAGACTGTATTCTATTTTTACGAAAGTATTATTGGTTTATATAGTGCATGAAGGTTAGATATTTTAATTAATACAGAAAAAAGTTTCATAATTCACTAACATGATCAAGCAAAGACAATGATTCTTCTTTTTTTTAAGTTATGATTTAAAACGTTTTCTTGGGAGCATGGACTATTTTTTAATGTGTAAGTTATTTATCTGAAAATTAGCTTCTGGTTGCTGTTTAGGGCTCCAGCAATAAGAATGCCAAGGAAATACATGTCATTGTCCTAATATTCACTGTTTGGTCTTTAAACATATTAAGATCATTGATAGCAATACCATTATTTCTGGTAATTTTGTGATATGCATTTGAAATCTCAGAAATAAAATGAAGATACCAAAGGAAAGCTCACACAATACGAAAGTCCTTAATACTACCATTGTTAATGGGAAAACAGAATAAGAAGTATCCACCAGGGAGAGATAATAATGTAAGAGAGTCAGAAGTTGAACTAAGTCAGACTTAGAAGTCAAAGAATGGCTAACGGGGTCAAATACTAATGAAAAAAAGAGAAGCCAAGGAAGAATAATGTCAAAAAGAGAAAAACTCAAGAGACAAAAACAGGTTGCACAATAAAGACCATGTCAACAGATAGCCCTGGTCACAAAACTGTATAAAAAGACATGATTTTGAGAAAGGTATTTGTGTAAGGTTTCGAGTGAGAGAGGAGGAAGGAAGATAAGAAAAGGTGAAGCCAGGCAGTGGTGGCATATGCCTATAATCCCAGCACTCACGAAGCAGAGCCAGTCAGATCTCTGAGTTGCAGGCTAGCCTGCTCTACTGAGTGAGTGCCAGAACAGCCAGGGCTACATAGAGAAACCCTGTCTTGGAAAAGCAAAAAAACAACCAAACAAACAAAAACCCAAAAGACCAAAAGAAAAAAAAATGAGAACAATCAGAATGCATATACATACACATTTGAAATTGTCAAAGAACAAACTTACCTAATTAAAAAAAAAAAAGAGTCAAAATAATACTGAAAGTAATTTTAAAGAAGACAAAAAGTGGGAGTAAGAAAGACAGAAATCATACAATCATCTCAATACACTCAGAATCTTTCTTCATAATAAGAAATAAGTGACAGAGTAGGAGTAGAGAAAACAGGCATGACTGTATGGGAGAAAATTCAAAATATATCTAACAAAATCGGGAACTGAATAAGGGTGACCACTTTCTCTAATTCACTGTGGTGCTTGACATCTCGACTGGAGCAATAAAACAAAAAAGAAAAGAAAAGGCATATAAATGGGAAATGAAGTCAAAGCACTCTTATTTGGAGATGAAATAATTTCACCAGAAAATTCTCATATCTAATAAACATGTTCAGCAAAGAGAAGTGATACAAGAGCAACACAAAGATGAGTGGACTTCCTCTACACCAATAATGAACACTCATGAGACATGAAGACGAGAAAGAGATCATGGAATAATTACCATTTGCAATTGCCTTAAAATTAAAAAAAAAAAAAAAAGAAGAAGTCAATAGGCTAATGAAATGAACAGTTTTCAAAGAATGAAATATAAGTAACCAATACGTATATAAAAATGGTCAACCTTGTCAAAACAGCATCCGAGAAAGGAGTCATGTGAGAATTCTGAGTGCTTGTGAAGAAACTCCTGTTGAAGTAATTATATTAAAAAGGCGGCCGCAGGTTAATCCAACTGTCTAGGCTGCAGCGGCTCTGGCTAAATCAGCCATGTTCAGTAGCCGGAGGCCACTGGGCACCAGAAACACCAGCCCTAGCCACTCACAAGATGCCAGTGTGGGAGATGGCTGGGCCAATCTTCCATGCTGTCTCTGCAAGGCTGGGCATTGCCCAGACCATCCTGCCAACTACACAGGCTTGGTACAGATGAGACTCTAATGCTTAGATTATCCAAAGGCTTATATATTTAGTAATGATCAGTAATAAGATGCCCTGCAATCAGAGGTTTAACCCAATACCCAATCTAGATATACCAACTACCTTTGACTGCTACAGACAAGCGAACATCAGCCTCCATGTCCCCCTCTCTCACTCTCTGTCTCACCCTTAGCTCCTTTTCTTCCTTCCCCTCTTCCTCCCTTACTCCTCCTCCTCTCTTTACTCCTCCCATCTTAGCTCCTCCTACATATCACCTTTCCTGTTAAAATTTTAAAAAAACTTTCTCTCAAAATACAATTAGAGCATAACTATACCAATTTGTATCAGTAAGGTACAAGATAGACCTAATACTCAGTCCATCATTTTGTTGACTAACCAGAACCTCTGTCATCTCTCCTAACTAAAAGACTTAGTTCTGAACCTGGCTTTTTTCTTGGCTTTTCAGAATGTCAGCTGAAAACCATCCTCTTAAATATGTTTTCTCAAAGTAAATAGCCGGGATTGGCTATGAGACTGTAAGTCTTCAACCCCATCAGAAATCCAGAATGACTGAATTAACTGAAATTATGGGAAGCACAAAGCATAGCTTCTAAAACTTAGCCAATTTATAGAGACCGCTGAACACCTAGACAGTCCCTATACTACAAAACATTGGAGCATCCAATCTTCAGCCTTCTGGCCCAGGATCATCTGACAGACCAAGTAATGCAAAATTATTAAGGGCTGATTACTCTGTCTTGGCAGATATAATCAGTTGACTATTCCATAAGTGTGTCCTTTTCTGGATAGTAATTTGTCTGTAGATGAAAAGAGGCAATTCTTGCCTAGTGGCTGTCTCACCACAAGTAGAGTAACTCCAAAGATGCTCAATTTCTCTTAGAATCCAATACAGGGAAGCTGTTAGGAGCAGACAGGTCTCTAATCAAAGTGAACATTAATACAGAAATGTTTATAATGTCAATTCTGTGGACTTCTGACGTTTTGAAAACCAACTACCTATATAAGGCAATCTGGACTGTTGTCCGTTAACTCCTCTCAGCTATTTCTAATTGAAATATAGAAAACACCCTAACAATAAACTCAGAGCCATGAATTTGCTATAGGCCCTTAACTCACAGGCTAACCATCTCCGTCCCCAAGCCCAGGGAATAGGGGCACCTACTTTTCATTAACTTCTTCAAGCTGATTATGGGCATTTGAGATATTAGAAGAGGGACGGGGGGGGGGGGGGGGGAGGTAAATTGATAAGCCTCTGATGTCTGTGTCTTCATTGCATTCAGCTGAAATTCCAGGACATCAGAGGTTCAAGCAGGTCTGCTCAGCTTGCTTGATGAGTAGATTCACCAAGGCTATGTATTCTGCAATATACAATTCTCAAAACAAATTTTAGTATCAAGAAATTTTTTTGTTTGAATTCTGGAATCTAGTCTTCTGGTGGCCTGCCTCTGTCATGTCTAATCCATATAATTCTGGAAGGCAGAAATATCTTAATCATCCCTTCTGAAAACACACAGACAAAATCTTTTTCCCTAAACAGAATATCCTTGTGCCAGTAACCAGAAAAACCTTTATCTTGACCTCCTTCCCAGAGGAAAAATATAACCGAAAAGCTGAAAATCACATCCATCTTTTTTCCCTATTTTGCCAAGCAGGAAATGAACCCAGAATTCCCGTGGGGCCCACATTAGACAGAACCCGAGTCTCCTGTGAGGCAATATAACTTTATATCATTTAAACACACCTGATCTACACTCTCTTTCTGTTCGGCCCTCTGCCTAGAACAGTTTTTTATTTATACCGTCTATGTGTTTGGCTCTGTACTCCAGAGCAGCTTCCACTTGTACACTGTACTCTCTACTCTAGAGCCAGTGGCAATTTTCCCTATCTAAGTTCCAAACTGAGGGTGATAATCCCCACATGATTCAGACAAATCTATTTACAAATTTTTCCTAAAAGCAAATAATCCCTATATTTTAACTTTATATTTAAATCAGTAACTGCTCCACAACAGAGGCTTATTTATTTGGCTATCTTGGCTCAGAGCAGCCTACAATTTCTCTTAGCAGAGGACCTGCCTGGCAACAGTTTTTTGTTCACAGGTCCCACACTGGAGTCACGTGACTCCTATCAGTGCCAATCTCTCACTCATTTTCTTTTAAAAAAAAAAAATACAACTTTTACTCTCAGGTGAATAGACTTAAATTTCTAGCAAATTCGTGCCTGAAGTTGGTGTGCCACTTTGTTGAAGTAATTATTTTAAAATCGGCCACCAGAAAACACCATCCGAGAAAGGAGTCATGTAAGAATTCTGAGTTCTTGTGAAGAAACTCCAAGAAAACGAGAAAGAATCCTGTGACCTCAATTCCCTCAAACACACAAAATTGTTCTTGAAACGTGCTCTCGTGCCCCTCCCAGGTGTAGCTGATAGGACTGAGTTTACTTCAGATTATTCATTACAACTGGCTGTTTGTATCTGTTCTTGTGCCCCCTGTTTTTGCTACGAGTGACTTGTCCATGTAATTACTCAGTTTACTCACATGACTTTTCTTAACCCCCCGGAGTATAAACTGCCAGATGCTCTGAATAAAGTTACCTATTGCATGAAAGCTCTGAATAAAGTTACCTATTGCATGAAACTTCAGCCTGCCTCATTTATTGGCTCCACTCTCCCAGGTACCACCTTTAGATCAGTGACACGGCCTCACAAGCCATCAGAGAAAATAGATTTAAGTTACAATGAGATTCCATCTCATCCCAGTCAGAGTGACGATAATTAAGGAATTTTAAACAACACACCAGGTGTGATGGTGCACACTTTTAATTCCATCATTTGGTAATGAGGCAGGTAAATCTTTGTGAGTTCTAGATCAGCTTAGACAACACAGGAGTTCCAGGGCTACATAGCAAGACCCTTAGTCTCAAACTAAACTAAACAAAACAACAAATTCTGCTGAGAATGTGACCAAAAGAAAACATAATACACAGCTGGAGGGGATGTAAACTAAACCAACCACTATGGAAGATTCTCAAAAAACTAAAATAGTAGGTAGGTTACAGACCAAACCTAGATAGCCACATTTTCTTTATCTATTTTATTTTTGGACATGTGTACACAATAGAATTCTTCACAGCACCAAAGAAGAAAACTATGTTTATAGAAAAATCGATGGACCTGGAGATAATCACGGTAAGTGAATTAAGTCAGCTCAGGACAAATGTTGTCTCTCATTGTGGTATCTATATTTTATATATATATCTCACATATATATGTGTGTGAATGTATATATACATGTATACCTGTATATACATATATGGTAGATATATAGAGACAGATCTCAAATGTAGCAAATCCATATATGGCATAGACGTTCTAGAAGAAAAATTTGTTAAGAGAATAAAGGGGACAACATGAGAGAACAGAAGTGGTGAGGGAAGGGCAAGGGGTCTGCAGTGGACACTCAACATACATTGGATACTTGTATTAAAATGTCCTCATAGAACACAGCCTCATGTGCAGTAAATACACACAGTAACAATTATAAATAATAAACAAACATGACCACAATTTCCCAAAACTCGAGAATATGACCCAGAGATTGACCTGAGAATACATGGAGCAAAAGTTGAGATCAAGAGCAAACGAAGTATTTAAAACATGTATTTTATATAGAGAAAATTCCCCAAACCTCAGAAATGATGTTGGAGCACAAAAGCCATTCAGAACTCTAAATAGACATGACCACAGAAGACCTTCTCCTCCACACATTAAAGACGTTAAAAGAAACATACGGAATGCTGTGAGAGAAAACAGCTCACACAGGGAACCCAATCAGAACACGACCTCCTCAAAAGAAAGGAGAAAAGCAAGCCAGCACGGAACAAAAATCCTTCCAACCAAGACTGCTTTATCCAGCAAAGCTGTTTTAAAATTGACAGAGAAATAGAGACATCTCAAGAAACACACAAACTAAAGCCATTCCTGGCCACCAAGCAGGCAGGAAGGGTGTGTGTGTGTGTGTGTGTGTGTTTACATGTAAGTAGGTTCATGTATATGAGGTCTGAGAACAATATCAGGTGTCGTTCCTGCTTGCACTTACCTTATTTTTGGAGACAGTGTCTCTCTGTCAACCTGGAGTTCATCAAGCCAGCTACACTGGCTGGTCAGCAAATCCTAGTGCTTCCTGCCCCTGCCTTCCCAGTGCTGAAATTAGATGCTGTTTTGTGTGGGTTCTGAGAATCCAACAAAACTCCTCATGCTTTTTTGATTGCTTGCTTTTTATTTTTGGTTTTTTTGAGACAAGGTTTCTCCATGTAGCCCTAGCTGTCCTGGAACTCACTCTGTAGACCAGGCTGGCCTCTAACTCAGAGATCTACCTGCCTCTGCCTCCTGAGTACTGGGATTAAAGGCATGTGCCAGCACCACCTGGCTACCCCTCAAGTTTATAAAGATTGAACCCATCGCCCCAGCCTACACCTGAAGGCTATTATCAGTCTTTTGCTTTATCCAGCAAAGCTGGATAACAGCAAAAAAAAGAGGCAAGGATGGAGCCTAAAACCAAAATGTTTTTCCAAAAATTTCAGGAATTTTATTTTTGTTTTTAAAATTCATGTTTAAACAGTATTCCAAGGCAAAATAATAATAACACATGTAAATTATAAATACAAAAGTCTTCAAAGCACATAAAACATGATACAAAACCATCTTCACATATATAAAGTCCAATGTAATTTCTCACATAAAAAGTTCAGAAAGGAAAGGGCTTCAGGTGGTTATCTAGGCTATCAGGACTACAGGCCAGGCCTTGTCCGCAGCCCAAGAGCTGTGGTATGAGCTGCAGCTGGCTCCTTCCTCCAGTTACTTTGTCTTTCTCTCCACATTAAGACAAAGACCACGACTTTTTAAAAACTGACTTTTTAAAAACTGATGGTTACTGTTTCACTTCACAAAGCCCAGCTACAGGAGAGACAAGCCACCAACCTTATCTGAAAATCAAAGTTTGATTTGTTCTCAGCAAGTTCTAGGCAAGACATACTTCTCCAGATATGTTTTATAAAAATTAAGATTTTCACTTATCACATTGGCTTATATCACAGTAAGTATGTAAAGTAGTTCCTTAACCTAACAAAAAAGATCATTAAAAAAAAAAAAACTTAACTATATACAAGATTTTGTTCACTCTATTTATAGCTCCTAAAAATGCCCTGTGGGAATATCTAATCTAAAATCCACCTAAGGGCTGGGCATGGAGCCCAGTGGTAGAGTGCTTGTCTAGTGTGCGCAAGGCCCTGGTTTCAATCATCAGCACCAGAAAGAAGTAAAATCTAAAGCACACAAGTGCCTCATTCTCTCTGCCCACAGCACAGCCGACAACAGAAACTGCTTCACTGACAGTCAGCTATTAATGCTGAGACACATGAATTCCTATTGCAAAATGAAGATATTTCAATTTTTATTTTCTATGAAAGCTACATCTACTACTAATTTATCTCCATTGTCCTTAACATTTCAGGGGACAGTGATTAGACTTAAGCTTCAATCAAAAATCCTCAAAGGAGGTTAAAAACAAAACTAGATACTGATGTTGATGATCTGCATCAAAAGACACCTCTCCCAGCTACTTAGGAGTCTGATGGAGGAGGATCACAGTCGTTGCACAATACAATAAGTTCTCATTTCCCAGGGAGACACGAGTGTATGGGGGGAGGGGTTTCTGTGACTCCTGAAAGTCATAAAGAGAACAGCACTGGTGGTGACTTATAAGTAAAGAGATCAAAGGGGAATTGATTTACAAGTAAAGAGATCAATGATCGCACGTCATTGGCTTACTAACACCTAGCTATAGACAAGAGGCTAAAAGAGGTCAAGCTTAGTCAACTAGTAAGTATCAAACTGAGAGAGACAGGTGGTGGTGGCACATGCCTTCAATACCAGAACTCAGGAGGCAGAGGCAGACTGATCTCTGAGTTGGGAGGCTAGCCTGGTGTACATGTTGAGTGCCAAGATAGCCAGGACTACATCGACCCTCTCTTTAAAAAACCAAACAAAACAACTAAGAGAGTGCAGGGTGGTTGGTGCCCAATTCAAAGGCACTGGCAACCAGAGTCCAGTTAAACACAGCTATCATCTGTTACAGGGAGAACTCTCTCTAACACCTGACTAGCTCATAGAACTGTTGGAATCCAATGCTCACTGAGTTATCAAAAGAAATGTTGCAGACTGCACCATGACGCAGTATCTTAAACCAAATTTAAAGAGTGCAAATAAGCAACATGATTTATTTGGAAAACCATACCCCCTGGGGGTAAGTGTGGTTCAAAAAAACCAACCATTCCACCTTGCGGCATAGCCTGCATAATGATAGCATCAACATAGAATTCCTTCAAATGATTCTCATTAATTCTGCCAACCGATTTGAAAGCATCAAGGAAGTTTACCGATAGCGTAACAAGGTACATATTTACATTTCATTTGCATGTTAAGGGCAAATTGTTAATAACAATGATGACTATATTTTAAAAAAATAGAGTAGAAGTGTGTTCATTTGCGGAGATATACTATGATTCACCCAGCTATAGACATTATTGATCCAGCTGTAAACACTGTTGTAATGTCCGCAACACTGCAGTACAATTCACAGCTTTATAAAAAGTCCACGTACGGAGTTTCAATTTTTTTTTTCCAATTCAAACTTAAGGAGCTGAACTACATTAACGCTTAGCCATTTTACTCTAAAACCTGTAAAATGTATAAAATACCAAGATTATCAACAGTTACGTATGTTCTGAAGTCAGGGGACACATGTATTTTCTTGAGGTTTGTTCCATTTGTGTAGAAGGTCTGTGAGGATTCCCCAGTGACAACATTCCACCACTGTTCAGAGAAAAAGAGAACGTTTGTTAGACTGGTAATTCCACCACATGGTAATTTATAAAACCAGCTTCATCCCTTAGTGACTTCCTGATTCTCTCTCTCTCTTTTTTTTTTTAACCAGGAATCAAAGATTTATTTGATTCAGTTTAACAATAAGATACCGGCACGCTCTGCAGTACATTTTTTAAAATTTAAGATTATTTAAAATACTTGATGAAAACTGAGATCCAGCGGTTGACTATGATATTAAGTTACAGGGCTCCTGTAACTTACTGATACTAAGTTAAAGTGGCTCCCAGGGACTGCTTTCCACTCTATACCCTTTTGTTCTCATGACGTATTAAGCATGGCAATTAAACACGAGTACTGACCCGTCATATTTTGAAGGAAGAGTGACATTTAACAATCATTCTCAATGAACAACAGGGCAGTGGCAGCATCAGCACAACACATCCACCCAATTAGAAGAAACCGGTAAACCACCACTGTGTGAACTGTGTGCTGCCGCCTGAGCACTGCACACTGCCTCAGTGCCTACTCTAGGGCCACGGTAGAGAGGTAGGGCTGTGGCTGCTGAACGTTATGGTGCCTGCCCTTGAGCCAAGCAGTAACAGGAATGACACCTGAGCAGGATCCTGCTGACGATGGTACCAGCGGTCCAGCCTTGTTGACTAGCCCTGGTGATGACCTCGCAGCTAAGTCTGCACCCAAGGCCACTGCACCCAGGGCCACTACACCCAGGACACTGCACCCAGGGCCCCTGCACCCAGGGCCACTGCACCCAGGCCATTACACCCAGGGCCACTGCACCCAGGCCATTACACCCAGGGCCACTGCACCCATGGTCACTGCACCCAGGGCCACTACACCCAGGACACTGCACCCAGGGCCCCTGCACCCAGGGCCCCTGCACCCAGGGCCAATGCAAGGCATTCCAGAGAAACAACAGGCACTAGAGAGCTGGTTACACAGAGTGCATTGTGGAGGGTCTTCTCCATGGAATGGGCACGTGACTACTTCTCTTCACTAAGACACCCTTCTATAGCCATGGGCTATACTCCAATAGATACCCAGACTATTCCCAGTACAGACAAAGAAGGAAAAGAAGGAGAGCGGTATTTCTAGAGAAGCTCTGTCACCAGGAGTGATATAGGCTATTTATGTGACAATCTATGCTGAATACTGATCACATCAAATGAAGCAGGTGCTCTGACCACATCCTTCCCTTTCCATCACTGAATTCATCAAGAGTATAACACTTTTACCAAATGGTGTTCACGGAACTTGCGGTCCCATCTCAGAGCTAAAGTGAGGGCAAGAGACAATGCACACAAATGTGGTTTAGAAAGGTGTACAGTGCGCCAAGAGCCTGAGATCTCAACCAGAACAGTGTGCTCAGGACACAGCCTGGCATGGCAGGACAGATGCTCACCTATG
>JANHMN010000021.1:13073384-13118513 GCA_030674055.1 Rhabdomys pumilio
TCTCTCTCTCTCTCTCTCTCTCTCTCTCTCTCTCTCTCTCTCTCTCTGTTACATACACACAAAAATAATAACAAATTCTTAAAAACACATGGTACAGTATGCAAACCAAATCTGTGACTATCCTGTCTTACACATTGTTTGGACTCATATTAATAACCAATGCTGTAAGTTTTACACATGGACACTTCAAGTGATTAACTGACCTTGGCAGTCTTATCAGCAGAAGTAGATGAAAACTTGGTGGCATCAGAAGAGATAGCACAGGAAAGCACTGTGCCCTGATGACAAGTAAAGTCTCTTTCTATTCTTCCAGTAATGACATTCCACACCTGGGGGGCGGGGGGGAAGTTAGATGACACTTTTAAGAACATTTTTGTCATGCATGATGGAACACAACTGAAGCCCCATGGTAAACAGGAGCAGAAACAGGGGACAATAAGTTCAAGGCAACTTAGGCTACACAGGACTGCAAGAAAACAAAGGATGGGGGTGTAACTTACTGGCAGAATACTTTTTAGGGTGTGCAAAGCCCTAGGTTTGATTCCTGGAATCACAAAACAAGGAGAGGGGAGGAGAAAGAAAGAAAGGACATCTTGGACAGAGAAGGGTCAATGAGAGGACTAAAAGGGCTCAGTGGTCGAGAGCACTGGCCACTTTCCCAGAAGCTCCGGGTTTGGTTTCCAATGCCTACAAGGTGGCTCACAACCATCTATCTCCAGTTCTAGGAGACCCAATGCTATTGGCTTCCATGGGCATTGCATGCACACAGTGCACAGACAAACATGCAAGCAGACACCCATACAAATAAAACTTTTTAAAGGAACAAAATCAGCTACGAAACATACCCCAAAAAAACAAGTTTTAGAACAGCCCAAAAAAACAAGTTTTAGAACAGTAGCTGTTCTAATCGCCTAAGCTTCCTTTAACATAAATGCTTACAAACATACAACAGATGAAGATGACCGCACTGAATAGAAAACAGGCACAATACTGAAATTTTTTTTCATTTAATTACTCAGCATTCATGTGCTTTAAAGCTGTCACACTATAATTACTGCAACATCAGAATGTTTTCTATAAAAGAACAATCTGGGGCTGGGTATGGTGGTGCACATGCCTTTAGTCCCAGAAACTCAGGAGGCAGGTGGATCTCTGTGAGTTCAAGACCAGCCTGGTCTACATATCAAGTTCCAGACCAATCAGGGCTATACAGTAAGACAAATTCATGCAAGTCAAACACCCATACTCGTAGTAAAATAAAATAAATTTAAAGAATATTTTCAAAATAGTTCTAAAAACAAAAACAAAACATTGTTTTTTTTTAAAAAAAAAATCTGGCATGCAAATTACCTTCACCGTTCCATCAAATGACCAAGAAAGCAATCTTGAATCTTTCAGGAGCCTGAAGTCCTTTACTGTTTCCTGATGGGCTTGCAAAAATACATAGTCCTCTGTCTGCCAATTCCATACCTTAATATCAAAGAAATAAGTCTGTCACAAACCTTCCCCAATAACGTCCCACTGGAAAGAGTATACATTCTGTTCTCTGGTCTTTTATCATCATAGTATTTCAAATAGAGAAGTAACAAAGAATATTGTCTCCTCATTTTACAAAGAGAAAAAGTTGAAGTTAATTAGCTTGATAGGGGGCAAAATAAAACACTTTCCTCCTAAAGAAAATTTGTTTTCTTCAGTTGCTTAGAGAGTAGTTAATTAAACCACAAGATAGGAAAAAAAAAAAAACAAACCTACAATATGCCAGTGAGCTCACTATCTGATTAAATTTTCCAGAGAAAATTGTCCCAATTATGTATCTGCAGATTTGCAAGCCTGCACATTGGGTCATGCTACAGACTGTCTCCAGGAAAGCTGCCCTACTGCCCAGAAAGGTCAGTGAGCCAGAGAGGTGTAAGAGCAGGTCATGGAGCGTCTGAGCTTCCAAAGTCTGAGATAGCCCTTAATGTAGTCCTCAGTATACAAGAAGAAGGCTTAGGTCCTGTAATTCACATGCAGCTTGGGGAAGACTCTCTTAGCCACAAGAGAGAGGGAAGAGTTGAAGCAGTGCCAGCAACTGGGACAAAATAACAAACACGAACAGCTGAAGCACAGCAGTGAACAGAAATTTCTATGTCATGTCAATATGCGAAACGTCCATTACTAAATCAAAGCAACAGTGTTTGCCAGCTTTTAATTTCTTAACTTCAATTAATTTAATAAACATGTTTCCAAGTCAGGCAAATGTGAATCAAACACAGTCGTACCATGAACAAACCTAAGAAATGAGACATTAAAAAAAAAAAATCCTTCACCTGGCAAATTCTTCATATTCCTTCAAGAATATGACGATAATAACTACTAAAGTAAAATACTGTGAAATTCAAAACAGTGATTCCTTCAAGACTATTTGGTCAGGGCTCACAGGAGTTGGAGTGGGAAAGAGAGCTCAGCACTTAAGCACTGACTGCTTTTGCAGAGGACTTAGGTTCCATTCCCACATGGTAGTTCACAGCCAATCACAACTCTAGTTCCAGGAGATCCAGTACCCTCTTCCGACTTCCAAGGACACCAGGCACACACATAACACATATCCATACATGCAGACAGTCATTTAATAAATGTTAAATGTTTAACATTTAACATTTATTAATTAAATAAATGTTTAATTAAATGTTTAAAAGTTAAAAAAAAAAAAGATTCACAAATGAGAATGCATACTGCATTCACAAATGCAGTGAATGAAAAAAGTGGAAAAGAATTGCAAGAAACAGTCTTGAGAGTCAGAGACCAGTGGATCTGGGTAGTCAGACAGCTTGTGAAAGAATATGAAGAATTAAAGCAGCAGGCACCACACGGTCTGTGACACATTATTAACATTCTGGCTGTGGTCTGAGCAAATGTCAAACAGTGGAAGCCCTTTGCTATCGAGATAGGCAAAGCTATAAAACAATGTCACTGTCATGTCTTATTTGCCTTTCTTTAGGCTCTACCAAAATAGAAGCCGTCTTCCCCACAAGGTCTTGGTTTTTGATCTCTTCTGTCTTCCAGCTTGGGGCATTCATTCAAAGAAGCAGGCACACTAGGCATAGGATCTGCTATGCGAGAGTCACTGCAGAAGAGGAACTGGACGTGACAGACAGTGCTCTAAAGGAGCAAGGGTGGATGAGAAATTTCAGTATTCTCAGAGCTCACTGCTATAGTCTTGTGGGCTGTTCTGGCTCCCCAGACCATACTATAAGGTCATGGTGCACTGTATTGCAAGGCATAAACACCCCAAGCCATTTCCGCTATGAATGTGTTGGCTCTCTCCTTCCTTCCTTTTCCGGGCTTGAGCAGACTTGGGGATCAATGGCTACTCTTAACACTCTTCCAGTCTAATCAGCCTTGGCTGTGCCTAATTCAAAGATCATCCTGACTGAGAGGTTCTTGCTGCCCTCCACCTCAGGAAATCAGAGAGCCTTCCTGAGAGTGTGCTACAAAGAGTCTCCGAAAGGCGATGACAATGGTGCTTTTAACTGGACTCAAACACGCTGTGTCAATGGAATCACGTTAGTATAATAGATAAAGTTCTTGTAGCATTAACCAAATGCATTGAAGTTGAACTTGGGGATGCCTACCACTAGCAATCGTTTTGGGGAATGAATATACTACAGAGTTTTTCCAGTTTTTCCAGTTTTTAAAAAGCTGGCTGGGCATGTCTGTAGTCCCAGCACTGGGGAAGGGTGGCGAAGAAAGATCACAAGTTTGAAGCGAGACTCCAACAGAACAACACAAAAGCAGAGTAAATACCTGATTTCTCATATCTATAAGAACTAATATATTTTTATGCATCAAGTAAGCATAGCTAATACTTTATTGACCCCAAGGGAGAGTGAAAAAAGCTACTAAAAGAGACCAGTTTTCATGAGGTTCAATGCTATCATCAAGCGGGTATACTCTTCTACATGTAGCAATAAGTAACTTGACAGAGACTCACTAGACCTATATCTCGGGCTGGCGATACAAAAGGATTTAAATGAACCTTCATTCAGTCACTTACTAAAAGGAATGACAGCATACACCTGCAATCCTACCCAGCACTGGTGCAAAAGAGGCAGAAGAATCAGGAGTTCAAAGCCAGCCTCGGTTACATAGTGAGTTCAAGAACAACATAAGCCACATGAGACCCAGACTTAAAAAAAAAAAAAAAATCAAAAACACAAACAAAGAAAAATAAATCAAAAACCTCATTCATCATTTTTTTTTTTTTTTTTTTAGAAAAAACAGAGTTTCTTTACATGAGACACTAAAGCTCTTTACATGTTGCTTGCTCTGGCAACACACATACTTACTAAAATTGGAACTACATAGAGATTAGCATGGAGCCTGTGCAAAAATGACAGGCAAATTCATGAAGCAGTCCATTTTTTTTTTTTTTTAAAGAAAGTACCTTTACGTAGTCCTGGTTGTCTTGGAACTCACCACATAAACAAGGCTGGCCTCATACCCACCTTCCTCTGCTTCCCAAGTGCTTGGATTAAAAGTGTGCGCCACCACACCCTGCAGCAGCCCATATTTTTAAAGCCTCACAGTCTAAGTTGGATCCCTGGAATCCCCACGGCAGAGGAGAACCATTTCCTGCACACTGTCCTCTGACCTTCACGTGACTCCATGATAAGCATGTGTGTGAGCGTCCACATGAAGCAAGTATGCCTTAATAGCACTGTCCATATAAAAATCATTCTAAGCAGACCACAAAAAGAAGATAAAGTATAACTTGTATTTTTAAAAATAACTCCTATTCTAAAAATATTTCCAAAAATGATGTCTCCCTCTGGCTGAGAATATCTCCAAACAGGTCATAAAACCCTATGAATTTAAGTTCACACCGTATACAATGTCCCAACAGGATTTATCTGATGTAGTTAAATTTCCTCCATCTCAAAGACATCTGGAGAGGAAGAAGTGTGAGTATTATATGAATTTCACAGTTAATAAAGAAGCACCGTGGGAGCTTACAATAAAGTTTCTGTGTTAAAGCCAAATTTCATTCCAGTCCTACGCCTTCTCAAAGACACAACACAGCAGAACTGGTTTTCCGAGACAGTCTTCAGTGGGATAGTTAAAAGCTGCCATCATGAGAAAGACGAAGTAATATAACTAGGAGTGTGAGCCAGCAGTAGAGCACTTGTTAGGTCGGGAGCAGTGATGCACGCCTTGAGTCCTAGTGCTCAAGAAGCAGAGGCAGGCGGATCTTTCTGAGTTCAAGGCCAGCCTGGGCTATATAACAAGTCTGAAGTGAAGCCTGAGCTAGATAGTGAAAGACCTATCTCAAAAACAAACAAACAAACAAACCACCAAAAACAAACAAAAAACAAAAACACAAACACAAAAACAAAAAGAAACAAAAACAAAAAGAAAGAAAAGAAAGAAGTTCCTAGACATTAAAACTGTAATGATTGGGGCTGGAGAGATGACTTAGTGGTTAAGAGCACTGGCTGCTCTTCCAGAGGTCCTGAGTTCAATTCTCAGCAACCATACGGTGGCTCACAACCGTCTATAACAAGATCTGATGCCCTCTTCTGGCACAAATGTATATATGTAAATAGAGCACTCATACATTTAATAAATAAATATTTTTTAAAAACTATAATGACAGACATAGAAAAAACTGAGTAAGAGGGTTGGAAATATAAAAGCTGAAGAAAATTTCAGAATATGAGGCACAGTGTAGAAAGTTTAAATTCAGGGGAGAGACTACAAGTGTTACGGTACATGTCTAGTCCCAGGAAATGGAGGCAGAAGAATCAAAAGGTCATCCTCAGCTATGTGGTAAGTTCAAATCTAGCCTGGGCTAAAAAGGACCCTGCCTCAAACAATAAACCAAAAAACGAGGACAAGAGGGGTAGCCTGGGAACCAATATACAAATAATCAGTTTTACAAAAAGAGAATCAGAGTGGACTGGAAAAGGGAGAAGACATAACTTAAGTGGAGTCTGAATTTAAGAGGGAGTTTCCTTGAAAGAAACTCCCCAGATGAACAAAATGGAAGGCAGCAGGCGCACACCAGGGCACATCATGAAACTTCACAACTCTGAGGGTCCAAGGAAGATTTCAAAATCCTCCACAAAGATCTGAAAGCATGAACGGTGGCGCATGTCTTTAGTCCCAGCACTGGGAGGCAGAGGCAAGAGGAGCGCTGTGAGCTCAAGGCCAGCCTGGTCTATAGAGTGAGTCCAGGCCAGGCAGAGCTACACAGTGGGATCCTGTCCCAGTAACAAAACAAACAGACACAGAATGACTTCAGACTTCTCAATGGACTTGGGGCAAAAAGTGAATACCTTTAAAGCTTTAAGGGAAAATAATCTCCAGTCACACATATTTCAAAGACTGAAATGTTCTAAACTATTATTATGATAGGATTTCCAACCACAAGGTGTGGGGTACGTGCTTGTAATCCCAGCATTCAAGAAGTTAGGCAAGAGAACAGAGTGCAAGACCACAAGCATATGACATATAGCAAAGTTCGGGACAGCCTGGCTACATAGGAGAGCCAATCTTAAAAAAAAAATTAAATAAATAAAAGACAGGAAGTACATTCATGATACTGTCGGCTTGGTCAAGCTGATGATGCTGAAGAGCTAAACACAATTCTGTCACAGCCCTGTGACAGCGGGTCCGATGAATGGCTCTGGGTGCATGTATGCATGCTCGTGTGTTGAAGACAGGCGAGGTGGGAAGAGAACAAATGCTGAATCTTCACCACTGGGAATTCAGCAGTTCTCCAAGTGGAAAATTAAAAATAGCACGACAAGCATGCCATATGGAGGCATGAAGGTAAACACCAGAAGACACAATCTCAAAGATCTAAAAATACCTAAATATCTAAAATCTACCAGTGGTGGATCTGAAGAATAAGCAATGAGAAGGGTCTGTTCTTCACAGCAAGCCTTGTAATAAATACCTTACTGGCTTAAGTGTGTGGATTAGGACTTACTAAAAATTAAACAAAGTTTAAAAGAATATAGAGTAAGCTCAAAGTCTCAATATGTATAGTTACGGCAAACTACTTATTTTGGGGCAGAAGGTTATCACCACAACAAACGTTCTTCTTAACAGGACAGGATAAATGATGCAGACTGGAGCTGGGCATGGGGGTACGTGTGTGTAATCCCAGCACTCACATGGCTGAGACAGGAAGATTGGCAAAAGTTCAAAGACAGCCTGGTCTGCACAAAGCAAGTTCTAGGCCACAGAGATCTACATAGTGAGGCCTTGTCTCAGAAAAAAAGAATGGTGGTGGCGCACGCCTTTAATCCCAGCACTTGGGAGGCAGAGGCAGGAGGATTTCTGAGTTCGAGGCCAGCCTGGTCTACAGACTGAGTTCCAGGACAGCCAGGGCAATACAGAGAAACCCTGTCTTGAAAAAATAAAAATAAAAAAATAAAAAAAATAAAAAAATAAATAAATGAAGACACAAAAAACAAAACAAAACAAACATTTAAGACAGAACTTAGTTATGAAAATAAAAGAAATTACATAAAAATGGCAAAAAATATATTTATACAAATAAATATCAATACCGAGCCAGGATACTTAACTCAAAACAAAAAACCTTCTTAGGAGACTGCCAACTATGTGCCACACCTATGGAAAAATATGAAACATGACTGGACTCTATAAAGGCCATGTGTACAGTCAGAATGTAGACCCAAAATAGTATCTTTAAGTGAGCAAGCTTTAGCACAGCGTTGATCCAGAAGAGTTCTGTTGTTCCTCTCTCTAACAGTACAAATGTTAGTTCGTTCATCCACTCACCTGAATCACAGAATCTTCAGAACTTGAAATCAGTGTCTTCCCATCGGCTGTGAACTGGATATGCCGTACAGCTTTCTTGTGCCCAATCCCAGAACTGAAAACTCTGTTGTTTGGGAGTTCTATAATCTTCAAAACAAACAAATAAAAAGCCACAAAAAATCAATACAAAGAAATTAAGCAACACTTAGGTACTATACCCCTGGTAATGTATATACATGTAGATGCCAAGCACACACCAGTCATGCCCCCAGCCCCAATCAAGTATTCACTAGAAAGGCCAATGGCAAGAGGAACCGATGGTTCTTCTCAGTGCTCAAGTACTCAAGCCATCAAAGCAAGTGACAGTCCAGCCTCAGCCTCCATAATAAAAATGGCAATTTATGATGAACGGGGAAGAAGAAAGGATAAAAATCCTGGATAATATAAGGCAAGCTCTTCAGGGAAAACAGAAATGAGGAGAGATAAAGGGCAACAGAGGACACAGGGATATGGAAGGCTGGAGAACTGTGCAATGACAAGCCTTAAAAAGGCCAAACACAGAGGTTCAGAAGGTAGTCACAGGCCTGGTGAGATGGGTCAGTGGATAAGTGCTTGCTGCATTAGCAGAGAATCTGAGTCCGACTGCTAGGATTACACGGTGGAAGGAAAGAACTGACCCCTCCTCCCAAAAAACTAGCCTTAGAGCTCACACCAATACTGTGGCCTGTAAACACACACAGAGAAAAAGGTGGTGTAACACAAACTCAAAACAGGGTGACTATACCAAAAATCCTTTCAAATGAACTCATACAGGTGTGGAGATGTGTGTGCGTGCGCTCACCTCTTTGTGTGTGTGTGTGTGTGTGTGTGTGTGTGTGTGTGTGTGTGTGTGTTTATTTGCCCAATTACAATAATATAAAAGACATGCTGTAACATAAGATTCTAGAAATCTAACCTGTATGTTAAGGGAAATGGGCCCTCAAAAAGCAAAGAGAAACCGTGTGCCTGGGGCCTTCTCAAAAGAGTGGAACAGTCAATACCTCTACAGGGAGACTGGGTAGCATTGATGCTGAGCAATGCATTCAGAGACTTACACCAGAACACTAGGCTCTGCCAACTACTGTAGGAATTAGGAGAGCAGACATCTGTAAGAGAAAAATCACAGCACCCAATATCCAAGACGTTGTATGTCTGAGAGGATCCAGAACAATAAACAGTACCTGCTGGGGTGGACCATTTAAAATTGCCATTTTAAACACTAAAAATCATTTAAAATATCTAAGTGTTGGCATTTTCACATGGTTCCATGCAGCTTTACATTATGTAAGAACTCAGCATGTGATAAAGGTCAGGATATCTACATACAAAATGATTTCCATTGCAATAGCTTTTCTGCATCAGTATCTGTTTCTGCTCATTTACTGGTTGTGCTCGATAGATTCAGAAGGCCGGGTGGTGAACAGGGATACACCTAACATCAAGTGTAGAAACGCAGTGGGCACAGAGGTCCCTGCACCGACATTCTCGAAAGACTAGAAATGACATCACATGGCTATCTCTAAGAGGGAGGAATGCTTTTTGTACAGTTGGCTAAATATGTCTAGATTTTTACTATGTATAAAGCAGCAAGACAACTAGCTAATGAGAAACACAGAAAGCTCAAGAAGCAGGAGACTGTGAGAAGACACTAATTGAGTACGAGGTAGTCTGTGGAACATGACTACTAGGTCCCAGAAAGATCTGCTTAGTCTACAGGTGTGCAATGCCAAGCACATGGTGAGTTCTGAGGCAACAGCTCTGGTCACCGCTCTGTAGACTGAATACCTTAATGGCTCCATCCTCATCTCCGAATGCAACATACTCAAGGTGTGGACTGAGGCAGCAGCAGCTCACTTGAGCTTCAGGCAGGTAATCAATCTGGCCAGTCTTCCCAGCAATGAGCTAACGAGAAAGAAGGCAAGTCAGTTAGCAGGTTGTGTGTGCATTTTTCTGTTGTTATGCTTCGGAAGAGAGGCTTCAACTGCAAAGTAAAAGAAAGCACTGAAAATAGCCAGGAGTTCTCAGGGAGACAACAAAGCCCGATCCTAAACCCGGCAGCTGTATTTAGCACTTTACGCTTTCATTTTATTTCACTTATGTGGCTCAGATACATTTTCATAAAATAAAACAAGCTTTAAAAAGGTTTGGTGTGCAGCTGCTGTGCCCACCGCCTGAGACACATCTGTCTGATACGCAGTCTCACAGCTAGCCCCACATCCTGTCTTTTATTTCTACTCAAAACCTGT
Source organism: Rhabdomys pumilio (assembly GCA_030674055.1). Lineage (NCBI taxonomy): Eukaryota > Metazoa > Chordata > Mammalia > Rodentia > Muridae > Rhabdomys > Rhabdomys pumilio. The sequence goes on from JANHMN010000021.1 coordinate 13,083,443, forward strand.
TTTAATAGGGTTATCATTTGTTATAATACACTTTCCTGAAATCTTCAAAGGGGACGTGAAACAGGCCTGAGACAGACATTACACACAATGATAACTCAAAATTGAAATTTATATACTCCGAGTCACTCACAAAGCAGGATAGATTAAGACTCTTTCCTTCTTTGAGGGTAGGGAAATAAATCTTATAGAAGAAACTTGAAAGCATAATTTGTGTCACTGAACTTGTAATACTTAAACTAAGATTATCCAACTTCATAACTGCTCCCTAATGCTAATGATTAGTTTTTTTAAAATCCAAAAAAAAAAAAAAAAAAAAAAAAGAGCACCTCAATTAAAAGATATGACCTCAGGAAATACTTCTCAAGCTTAAACCAATTATCAGATACCTTTCTAACTTATGATCTAAAAATCTGAATTATTTCTCAGCATGGCACATACAATGAAATTGTTTCCACTACACTGATTGTAAGGTTAATTAATAATATGTAGCTTTCCCTTTATAACAGTTTGCCCAAAATTCTCTGATCTATTAGATATTTAAAATCAAGACTAAATTATAAATTACTTCAGGCTGCTGGAGAAGAAGAGTCATCAACACCCTTCCGTAACTGTGGCCACTTTACACTACAATGCAGACCTGTTAAGTAGATTGGGCAACAGAAGAATGACCTCTATGGGATAGCCTAAGGCTGCTTATATACTACTGCTAATTTGGGGCCCCCAAGACTGGTGCCCCAGAGACCAGAGAGTCAGCACACATGCTAGCTAAGTGGCCCTACCCCCAGTTAGTTGTGATTGGTAAATAAAGATGCCAACAGCCAATGGATGGGCAGAAGAGACATAGTTGGGGTTGAGGTTTTCAGGGCTTTAAGAAGGAGGAAGAAAAGGCCACCATGGGGTAAAGAAGAACATGCAGGAGATTAAGCAGAAGCCACCATGAGTGAGCTGAGCCATAAAAACTGTGGCCCTGAGGGCTGCCCAATTGGAGTCAAGAGCAGCCCAGATGGAACATAGTGAATAGGAAGCAATAACTCCGAGTTATTGATAGAAAAGTAGATTCTAACAGCTTGAAAGGCAGGCAGCTGCCCAGCTATTGTGCTGATTAAGGCTTATTATAAATATAAAGGCTGTGCGTGTGTCTTTCATCCCAGAACTCAATAACCAAGGCCGAGTAGAAGCCCTGGGTTGGGATTTTAAATATTTACTACAACAGATAACCAAGCTCTTTTGATTGGATTTATGGATTGGTCCATAAAGGAAATTTGTACCTGGTACTGTTAACCAAGTGGTCAAAACCTCATGGCTTAGGAGGTCACGGGCTCTAAGCAGGGAACCTACTATTGTTATTTTGCTAAACAGATGTGTTGTCAAACTGCCTTCCAAACAGTCTACACATGTATTTTTATATCCACAGACTAATTCATGCTGCTCTCAGCTTTGATCAAAGACGCTTCTTTTGCAATGGGCAGCAGTTAATGCAGTTAATGGGCAGCTAGTAACGGTGCTGAGAATTTAGTCACTATTGAGCGTTTAGCCTTGTATAGGACACCTATATCTGCTCCTCCAAGGCTGAAAGAACATCATGGAAAGGAGACTACAAGAATGTAAAAACTAGATAATGGAGGTGTGTTATAGATAATGGAGGTGTGTTAGTAAACACTGTCTCCTGGATATGACATGACTGTTGCATTCATGAAATTACAGTGGCTATGGTTACCTCCATAATCTCTCTACATGAGATTAGGTCCTTTAACAAATGCATAATTAATGGGTGAGGGCCTTAGGAGGCACTACCCCTCCACGAGGACCTGTTAGCCAGTTAATGGTTACTGAGAGAGAAGAAGTCATCTTCTTCAGCTGGGTCACCACTGACTGATTGCCACACCCCAGTAACTAACCCCCAATCCCTAGTAACCTCAGTAGGACACACACCCCACATACACAGGAAGGTAGGTAGGCAATCTTTTGGGGAAAAAAAAGGGGGGCTCGATGGAAGTGGAAAAGAGATGAGAGAAGGTAATGGGGTATATATGATCGAAATGCAATATTTTCTTAAAAGACTGAACTACTGAAAACTAATGATCTTCCTCCACAAAACTCAAAGTCAACCCTCTTTTAATTAATAAATTAAAACTCCTGTGTGTACTCTAATGGAACTACTATTTATCACTTAAACTGCCCTCTAAACTATTAAAGATTATGACAATCCATAAAATAACATTTTTATAATCAGGCCACCCTCATGGTCCTTTGGTTATGACAACTTACTGAAAGGTGGCATAGGATGATTTTAAACAGTACAAGCAAAGGGACAATAAACTTGGACAACTATAAAAGAAATCCCAAGCAAAAGACTCGGTCTATTAAAACAAACTGTAAGTATGGGATTCGCATTCAATTTTCTGTCCGAGTTCACACCACAAATACAGAATGATGGTCAACGTATTAAGAAGGTGGTGTGTGGACTTAAAAAATACAAATCAAGACAAACCTAGAGATGCTTTATAACTTGACTCTAAAACCAGAACAGGGGAAGACAAGTTACCCATGGATTCCCAGGTAGGAATCTCATCAACACAAATTCTGCCTTAACCTGGACTGAGCTCACAGACTGCTGAAGGTGACAAACGAGCTTCAGAGAAGTGACAGGGTTCAGTTATCCTCACAGAGCCAGTAGGTAAAGTCTAGAGCTGGAGAGATGGCTCAGTGGTTAGGAGCACTTACTGCTCTTGCAGAGGACCAGGGGTCAGATTCCAGCACCTACATGGTAACTCAAAATGGTCTGTAACTCCAGCACCAGGAAATACAATGCTGGCCTCCGTGGCTACTGCACACAGGTATTTAGGTAAACACACGTGTATATATTAAAAATAAACAAAAAATTGAAAAAGAAAAAGAAAGTCCAACAGATCAGATTACCAGTGCTAATGCCTTCTCTAGAAACTAGTAAGGTGATTCAAAGGTCGGGGGTTTAGTTCAGTGCTTGAGTGTTTCCCTCACATGCACAAGGCCCTGGGTCTGATTCCCATTACCACCACTGGGGGAAAAATGAGATTATGTTTTTCATCTAAGTATTAATGAAAGGCTCAAAGATAACATAAGAAACCATCCCAAGGATTGTCAAGCCTTAGCTATGACAGGATTTTTATTCTCTCTAGGCCTCTCTCTCAAGAGAATCTCGGGAGCAGAAGGTGATCATTTGCTAGTTTATGTAAGAGCCACACTGATACTTGGTCATATTGTCTCTGGCTGCTGCCCTCACCATCCCGCCTAACCACAACTCAGTCACTCGGCTCCTCACAACATCTCCTATGACGGTCTAACAACCAACTGTTCCGTATGGGCGTCAAGTGAACATTCTTCCTGCTGTCAGCACCTCCATTGCTGACCCTCCTTCCAGGACTTCTGTTCAGAGGCCACTTTACTTGGGCCCTCAACTCAGTGGTGCTGACCTACTAGATGACAATGTCCCTCAGGTTGTCTGCTAACTATTACAACCACTCGGAGGTTCAAAAATCCCATTCCTATCAGAGGACCTCTGGACTACTGTCTGTAGCCACAGGGAGATCAGCCTAAGGGAAGCTGTTTGGATCCCTCGCAACACAGTCATTCTAATATTATTAACACAACCTGTACTTTCTCCAGGATGAGTAAGCATTCAAAGATCCTGAACAAGTGTGTGACTAAGTGAATTAATGAGCAGGAATGATTCAGTATGTACAGTCTAGCTCCCTCCACCTCAGCTCTGATGACTGAGACTCTTCCACTTATGATGATTTGTGTTCCTAAAGACCATATTTTTCTTTCCCTGAAGAAAAAAAAAAAAGCTTCAGTTCACATGTTTCCCCCCTTGCCCACCCTGAGACACATCTCAATCACTGCACGTTCAAGCTTGTCTTTGTGAAGATCTCAAGACCAAATCAAAGGATGTAATCACAGACAGCCACATGAGAGAAACAAGGTTAAAGATGAGGAGGGAGCATTGTATTTAATTTAAATACTCGCATACTCAATATTCCAAACCTCAACCCGAGAGCCGTGCAGTTGTTCAACTAATGCCTTGTAGGCAGCTGGTAGGACCATACAACTATGCCTGATTCTGAACCCAAAAACAAACAGGAAAAAAGGATGGGTTCACCTAAACATTTCCAGTATTTTTAAAATATACTCACTTGTAGACCTCTTATGTTGTCAACTGCGAGGACCATCATTTCGTTTTCTTGAAACACAACATCTATCTCCTGCTTTAGCACGATGGCAGAGTTCTTGCATACCTTTTTTGTCTCCCAGACCTGAGTAAGAGACAAAGGAACTAAATGACTGTGTGCTGTCAGTCCTCCCTAAGCTACTGCACAGACAACTCAGTCTGAAAGCAAGGTAACAAATTGTGATTAACAATTAAAATGCATAGGATATAAAACATTCTCAGGCTATAAAACAACAATCAATATGTATTAACACAGCCTGTAGTGCCAAATGGTTACTATTACGTGGGTTATGGGCTCTGTGGTCAAATGTCTCTGTGAATTCTACTTTAACATTAAAACAAACAAACAAACAAAAGCAAAAAGGCTGTGCCATTAGGGAGGTTAACCCAGGCTGACACTGTCTACAGTAAGACACAGAGCTCACAGCAGACTGTAAATCACAGGTCACTAAACAACCTGTGCTTTGGCATAGTTTTCTTCACTTGTTTTATAAACAAGACCTTCTTGATGAGGGATGATTTGTATTCTAGGTCAAGTCTAGGAAGACGGTCCATAAAGTCGCACTGGCCTTTCTGGGCTTTTCCTGAACACAATATTTCATGCTCTTTTCCTACTGTGAGAATTAGCAAGTACACTACTTTGTACAATGTGTGACATATAGTAGCATTAAATTAATTTTAGCTATGATTTGTAAAAAAAACACTGTACTGGATGTTACAAGCACCAACTAGGATTCCTGGACTCAAGCAGCTGGATGTAATTCTAAAATATATAAATAAGTCAAGGGGCAGTGGAACACTAGAAGCATGGAATAAATCAAATTTATATTTTATGTCAGAATTTGATAGGCATCAATCAAAAGTGACACAGAACTACGTAATATTAAGGGAGACAGATATTCCCTTAAACAAAGAAGGCTTGAGTAGACTTAAGATGGTGAAGATTCTGTAGAAAGCTGAAAGTAAGGTTTACCAAGCGTAAGAAGCTACTTAAGGAACAGAACAAGCTCGGTACCTGAGAAATGTTACCTACAGGAATAAACGGAAGGATGGTCTGGGACCAAACAAGACCAAATGGTGGAGGAGCTGGACAGAAGACTTCGAAGACTCTATTTACTTTGATGAGCAAAAAAGCCACTATCTGTTGGAGCAAAACTGACGTAATCATAAATGTGGGTGTGTCTCACTGAGAGGAGGCTCTGGGCTTAATCCCCAACACCAATAAAAAAAAAAAATAACAGTGAAACTGTAGTGTGTGTGTGTGTGTGTGTGTGTGTGTGTGAATACACAGATATACATATATATACATATACATACATATACAAACGTATACATATATACATATATATACATATATATACATATACATATATACATATACATATACGTATACGTATACATATACATATATATATACATACATATACATCTATATATATATCCTAGCCACATCATGTAGTATAGTAAGAAAAGAGACATGTCAGAGCCTAATACCTCTCATGGCAGAAAGGCAATAAATCTGGATATGGACAGTAGGAATGGAAAAGGAGAGATAAATAACAATTGAAAGGAAAATACATGAGCTATGAGAACTATCATGTAAATATGAGAATTCAAGAGGAAGAAGTCAAGCCTTCCCAGGAATCCATGGTGTGCAAGCAGCCTACTCACTGGTCTCGCTCAGCAGCTGGCTGAGTAATGGTCAGTGAGATGTGCAGATGAAGGAGAACGAATCACTGAACAGCACTTCTCCAGGATCATTATGTACCTAGTAGCTTTGTATTTTACCTCCCGTAGGACTTCTCAAACAATTTCTTTCTCTATAAATTTAGTTTAAATGTTTAAAATTAAAAAAAAAAAATCTCAGTATTTCTCACCCTTATTGTTTGGTCATCAGAAGCTGTCAAAAATGACGAGCCATCAGGAGAAAACATGACACCATGAACCCAACTTAAATGTCCTCTGCAGTCAGCCACCTTTATGCGGGAGTCTATGTTCCACAACTACAGAGTAAGCAAAGAACACGGGACATCACATTCATCAACAGTTTAGTATGGCAAACATACTAGAAAGAACAATAATGACCCATAATAACAATGAACAATAGTACTATTTCTATAGATAAAGCCCCAAAACACATTAGCAAAATTTAAAACTGATTACATATACATTATTTATTATGCAATCATATTTTTAATAGTAAATAAACAGAAGTAACAAAAATTGCCATGTTGGTAGAAGTCAGCTGATGCCTCTCACATTTAGTGAGCACAAAGCCCTGGGTTCACTCCACAACATACACACACACATTCTCAAAAACAGTCGTGAATATAGTGTACATAAGGAAAGTACTTTAAAAGCAGCAGGAAAACTAACAGAATGTATTACAATTAATCACATAATGGAATACTAGGCAAAATGGGATGCAAAAAAAATCCCCAAAATTACTAAGTTCTATGATATCTGTTAAAAGAAAAAAATGAAGAACATACAGTATTTTTAATTTAAGAACTAGATGTATGAAATGCTGACACAATAAATAAAAGCATTTAAAAAAAAATTACAAAGTCTGGGGGTGTAGTTTGGTTGGTAAAACCCAGCATGGTGGCAGAAGGATCAAAAGCTCAGAGTCATCCTTGGCTACATAGTGAATGTGAGCCTAGCCTGGGCTACATAAGAGCCTGTCTCAAATGAAAAAGAATTAAAAAAAAAAAAGAGAGAGAGAGAGAGAGAGAAGAAAAATAAATACATGAGCATATAGATGGCTGTAGATGTATGCCTGTACATGCATACAGAAATCCGCTTACATATGCAACAGGATACTGCCTCTGAGACTGAGAAATGAAAGGAGGAAAGGAGTAACGATGCTGAGATTCCTCTGAGAACAACTTATTATAAAGCTTTGAATCGAGAGTCATGCACATGTTTTATCTTTTTTTTTTAAATAAATCTAAAAATAATAGGAGCAGCTTCCATATAAGGATTATCTCTCTAATACTGTAATCCAACCTTCATCTGAGCTGCTGCAAACCCTACGATAAAGGAGCTCACTGCCTGTGGCGTGGACATAGTTCCCTGTCTACCTGGGCTCACGACAACCTGTGGGAGCCGGCCACCATCCTGACAGCACTTGTCCTGGGTTCTGCTGTACATCCCTCACACACTCCAGCCTAATGAAGTACCATGTGCCTGCGTTTCTCTCATTACACTTTGAATTAGACCTACTTTATGATTTCAGAATTAGCATGGACAAAACAAGTACTTCATCTCATGCCCAGCGGTTTTCACTTGCGGTCCGGTTACAAAATGGCTACATAAAAAGCCTGCCTTATCTCTAGAGTGCAACCTGGGAAGGGCAGCAACAGAGGACAGAACTTAAGGTAATCCCTACTCTCACAACGGAGCCGTCTCAGGAGGCCCTGCTCCTCTCTACCTTTAACTTGGCTCTCTCTCAGCTGACACGTGAGCTTCCATGGCAAAGCCCTTATTTCAAGAAGGAAGATACTCATTGTTTCCTGGAGCTTTCTAGAGATGATAGAAGGAAAGGGTCTCAGAAACGACAGGAAGTACAAAATTGCAAACATAAACAAGTCATTCCTAAGCATTGTTTTATTTGTGCTCGGCATCGACAACGTTATCTTAACAAATCAGACATATGACTTCCATCTTACCCTATTCAAATTATCTCAGGGTCTGAACTAACTCATTTGTCTTAAAAAGAATAGCGTCCGGGGCTGGGGAGGTGGCTCAGTGGTAAGAATGCTTGCTCTAGAAGCATGAGAACTTGAGTCTGAATTCTCAGCACCCATGTAAAAAACCAAATGTGTGTAACCCCAGCACTGAGGGGGAGACAGGCAGATCCAGAGATGCCTCACCAGCCAGCATAGTCAAAACAGTGAGCTTCTGTTCAGTGAGAGACTGTCTCAGGCCAATAAGGAGGCAGGTGATGGGGGAAGATGCCCTCAGGTCTCTGCATGTGCACTCTGTCACATGTATATACCATACACACACACACACATATATACCAAACACACACATGCAAGAAGACCCTGTGTCTATACCACTTACAAGATACCACATGTCTATACTGTTTAAGAGTGATCAAAGTACATTATATGCATGCATAAAAATTAACAAATTGCATTATTTCATATAGTAGTACATACTTATTATTTCATATGCTAATTTTAAAACATTGGGTGGGGAGACAAGGAAAAGGGCTCAATGGATAAGAGCATTTTCTCATAAGCATGAGGACCTGAGTTCAAATGCTCATCACCCCTAGAAAAAGCCAAGCATGCCTATGTGTGCCTATTATCCCAACATTTAGGGGTGAAAACAGGCAAATTCCAAAGCTCCATGGCCAGCCACCAGCCAGTGAGAGACCTTTTCTTAAAGAAATAAAGTGAAGAGGAAACAAGGCATCTGCATGTGCTTGCATGGGTATGGACACTCATATGCATATACAACCAACACACACACACATACACACACACACACACACACACACACACACACACACACACACACACACGGAGGGGTTAAAGCAAAAATAAATGCCTCGGAAATCAATGATCATTCCATGGTTTCCTCAGTCTCAAGCACAGGCTAGATATTCAATAAATGTGGGTAAATGGCCTTGTCATTCCATCACTGTAAAATCATGTCTTCAATCACATTAAAATAATAAAGCCAGTCATATAATTGGATACCCCAAAGCTATATGTCATTAGGCTATGAAGAAAACCCAATTTTCCAAGAAAGCACCCTCAGCAGTTACTCTGTCGTCCTTGGATCTCTGGAGACCCAGATTCCATCGAATCAATTCAACGACTCACCTCCACACAGAACTGAGACAGGGCAATCACTGCCAAATGGTCACAGGGGGAGAAGTCGCAGTACTGGATGGTGCTGTGATGACCTGTATGGATCTCTGCCAAAAGGCCACTAGTATGAATATCAAAAAGCTGTCAAAATAAAGAGAAAACACATAAAACCAAAACATCGTAAGTGATACCTGTGCTAAATCTAAATCTATTTTTAAAAGATGCTCCTCCTACCTCAAATATAAAATATAAGTCCTGAAATCCTACAGTTACTGATGGCTGCCATAAATGCTGACAGCCATAAATAAGATGTAGAACACTACATGCATCATTTTAAAATACAGCTCATCATGAAAGCTATCTTCTATAGCGGAAAATTCATCACAGATATTCTTTCAAGCTGGCCTAGAGAAAGCCAAACCTTTGTGCACGCATGAACAGGCCAGTCAAGTTAACACGCAGAGCAGTTCTCCCTGATGTTACTGATTCAAGAAAGAAAATGCATACTCATGAGCAAAGATGCTCAAAATAATATATAGCAAAGCCCTGCAAAAATGAAGTAAGCTCAGTCAATTCAGTTCTCTCCAGAACTACCCAGTTACTCCATTAGAATTAATCATTTTCCCATTTTTAAACTAAAAGGGCTATTTTTTTTTTTTTAGTAATACAGCCTTCACTTTAATTCTTTAAGGATTTTCAAATACTAAATATGTTTTTTCAAAGGTTTTGTCAAATGGTTAGAGTATATTTACTTTATAGACACATAAAGTTGATACAGTCTAGTTATTGAAGACTTGGCCTAGACAGTCCTCAGGAAGGGGACAAAGGCTTCCAGTGGGAACTGTAACAAAGTTCAGTGAGGGCACAGCACGGGGACACACACAGAGCAGAGAAGGCCCGGAACAAAGGACAGGAAGTCATATTTAAATGTTTCCTGGGGCAGGTTGTTTTTAAAAATTAGTGGCTAATGCAGGGCAGTGGCACACCTTTAATCCCAGCACTTGGGAGGCAGAGGCAGGCAGATTTCTGAGTTTGAGGCCAGCCTGGTCTACAGAGTGAGTTCCAGGACAGCCAGAGAAACCCTGTCTCAAAAAACAAAACAACAACAACAACAAAAGAAAAATTAGTGGCTAAGAGTGACAGGGGGAAAAAATTGGCAAATGTGAAATAGAAAATTGTCCCAGTTGGGGATTGACTACAGAGAGAAGGACTGAGGACAGGAGAGGCTAACAATACAAGAGCCTGAGAGAAACAGAGAAAGAGGAGCAAACAAGAGTGAAACCTTGGGGCCCACACATGGGTGAGGGGATCCCACGGTCACTAATTCAGCATGCTACACAGAGATCCTCTATAGGGTTTTTAAACAAGGTATTTTATACAATATGTATTCTCTTCCTTTTCCACTAGAACAGACCTTCTGAATGCTTTAAAATGATCTTTCCCTGGGGTTGGGGATTTACCTCAGTGGTAGTCTGTGCCTAGCACAGGGTTCAATTCCCAGCACCAGTCAGGGAGTTGGGGAGAAGCTTTTTTTCTTAAGCATCCCTAGCTATCTGGAAACTGTAAACAAAGCTACCACCTCACACCTACTTCAATGGATATAAACTCTTAATGAAAAATAAAGAAACTTTTAAATAGAAAATAGTGGTCACTGCTACCGAGGATGTGGAGTTGTTGACAGCATCAGACACTGCTGGCAGAAATGTAAAATGTCAGCCACTGTGGGAAAGTCACCTCTCCTCAAAACCATAACACAAGGTTATCATTATGCTCTGGCAACTCCAATATCAGAGAATACAAAATGCTATTCAAAGTTGGGTCTCCAACAGATCCATGTTCACTACCGTTCACTGCAGCATCGTTCACGGTAGCCAGGAGTGGGAAAGCCAGTGGGGCTGTACAGAGGAGCGTGATTTTAAAAATGTAGTTACTATTCACAAACACATACGGGGGCAGGGGGAGAGAGGAAGGGAAGGAGGGAGAGAAAGAGACAGACACGGAGAAACAGAGAAACAGAGAAAGAGTTTAGTTCTGATACATTCTATAACTCAAATAAGCCTTTAAAACATTATGTTCAATGAAATGAGTCAAGCATAAATAGACCAGTGTTATATAATACCACTTGTGCAATTTCTAGAACAGGCAAATTCATGCAGCATGCTATTAGTCACCAGGGAGTGGGGATAGAGAACTGACAATTATTAGCAGTAATGGGTTTCTGTTTGAGTGAGGAAAACTTTTAGAGACACACAGTGGTAGCCAGGCTGTGGTGGCGCACGCCTTTAATCTTTGCACTCAGGAGGCAGAGGCAGGTGGATCTCTAGTTTGAGGCCAGCCTGGTCTACAAAATGAGTTCCATGACAGCAGGGACTACACAGAGACCCTATCAAGAAAAGAAAGGCAAGGCAGGGCAGGGCGGCAGGAAGGATGGATGGATGGTGGATAGAAGGAGGGAAGATGCATGCAGTGGTAACAGCTGCACAACTCTTTATGAATAGGATTATAATGCCAATTGAGCACATTTAAGAATTGTTTGGGCCGGGCAGTGATGGCACAGGCCTTTAATCCCAGCACTTGGGAGGCAGAGGCAGGAGGATTTCTGAGTTCAAGGCCAGCCTGGTCTACAGAGTGAGTTCCAGGACAGCCAGATCTATACAGAGAAATCCTGTCTCAAAAAAACAAATAAAAACAAACAAACAAAAAAACTGTTTGGGGACATCTTTAATTCTGGCTACTAAGGAAGCTTCTGAAGCAAGAGACTGAAAGTTTGAGGCAAGCCTAGGCCATACTGGTGTGTTCAAGGCTGGCCTGAGCAATTTAGCAGGCTGCTATCTCAAAATAAAACTGAGAAAGAGCTGAGGTTGCAGTTCAATGATAAAGCACTTGCCTATACTCACAAGGCCCTAAAGTCACACCCTAGTTATCAGAAAAGGCAAAAAAAAGTTTAAAATAGCAAATTTCACAGTATATATTTTTATCCTAACAAAAATAAAATTTTGAATCTTCAAATTTTACAAATTCATTGTTTTTATTCTATTTTTACTGACTTTAACACACGGAAGACAAAAGGACATATTTTTCTTCTTAGTTTCCTGCCAGATGGACATAAGTCTACAAGTAACCAAAGACCCAGGTTCACAATTACTAGAGCAGTAAAGACACACCCAGTCCCTCAATGAGTTTATATATAAAAACATGATAGTACCAATGACTTATAATACCTATGTGTCATGCCTTTTAAAATAAGTATTAGGACAGAATGTCCATGAACCACAGGATTTGGTTTTCTCAGTCCAGCTTTGTACAAACCATTGTGTCTACTGAGAGGCCAGCTCACCCATTAGACCACAGCACCACAGCAATCTACCACATCTCTTGAGGGTTTACATTTTAATTATACATGTTGATGAGTGCTCAGACCATGATGTCAGCATGAGACCTACCATTTCCTTTCTTGTCTGCCTTTATTTACTTTAGGAAAATCTCACAGTTTCATTCAGTTCGTAAGGAGTACTTCTCTCATCAGAGCCGTCAAACTATAGAAGGGTTGAAGTCCTCTGAGCGGCTGAAGAGACGACTCAGCAGTTCAGAGCATGCACGCCCTTCAGAAGGGCAGAAGTTCCTTTCCCAACACCCGTCCGTATCAGGGGGATCCCAGTCACTCTTAACTCCAGCTTCAGGGGAGCCAATACCTCGGGTTCCTCCATTCACTCATGTGCGCATGCCCACACCCAGACACAATACAGACACATAATTAAAAACAATTTTAAAGGTATTTTGAAAAATCACCAAAATCAACCTATTTTAAACTTTTTTAAGTGATGAAGAAAGTATCCTCTTTTAAACAAACTTAAGAGGAGGGAGAAACATGGCCCAGCAGTGAAGAGCAATGGCTGCTCTTCCAGAGGACCTGGGTTCCATTCCAAGCACCCTCATGACAACTCACAAGCATCTGTATGTATTAGTTCCAGAGGATCCAATGCCTTCTTCTGGCTTCCACGGCATTATATACATGGGACAAAGACATACATGTAGCCAGAGCACCCATGCACATAAAATAAAAAGTTGAAAATAATAAATTGGAGGACCACTGGACTTGACATTACAATCTGCTCCTGTGGTGCACGGCTTTCCTATGCTGTTTCACACTGTGTGTCTTGGGAAAGTACAAAGTTATTTCTGACCCGTGTGACTATGACCTTTCTCACAAGGTTTCCCATAGCCACCAGAGGGCAGTTAGCAAACCTGCCCCAAATCAGAGAGCTAGGCTAGACACGGAAAAATGTAACAGAGGTTGAAACTTTACATCGAGGTGAATTGAGATGCAGGACTTACAAGGACTTTGTTTTTTGCTGCCACTATTATTTTGTCGCCATCTGCAGACCAGGAACAACATGTGACCATCACCTCCACATCCTCTGGAGGGTCCTCAGAACTCAGGAAGAAGTGCTTCACATTAATGCTTTTCCTCTCGTTTGCTGATCTCACATCCCAAAGCTGTTTACAAAAGACAAAAAATAAAACCGCTTTACTCCCAACGCATACGTCCAGAATTCCAGCTAGATTAAACGTCACACAAGTGTGCTCTACCTAATGGATGTTCTCACATAAGCCTGACTTTTTATTAGTTTTTAAATTAAAAAAAATCCAGCTTCCTACAGGAACTAGACCTAGGTTCCCCCCCACATTTGTTGCAAATGTGCGGCGTGGTCTTCATGTGGGTCCCCTAGCAGGCAGGTCAGAGGCTCGGACTCTGTTCCCTGACATTGGATCCCCTTCCCTTACCTGGACTGCCCAGTTCGGCCTCAGTGGGAGAGGATGTGTCTAGTCCCACTAGGACTAGATGTCCCAGGGTGGGGTGCTACCCAAGAGGGGCTCCCCTTCTCTGAGGAGGAGGGGAGGGAACAATGGAGGGAGAAATTTGTAAGAATGAGATTGGGAGGAACAGAGGCTATGATCTGAATAATAAAGTCAATAAGAAAAAAAGAAAGGAAAGAGAAAGGAAGAAAGAGAGGGAAGAAGGAAAGAAGGAAAGAAAAATAGAAAGAGAAAGAAAGAAAGAGAGAGAGAGAGAGAGAGAGAGAGAGAGAGAGAAAACCCAGCTTCTACTTTGCAAAAACAAACAAAACCCCACAGTCAGTAAAATTAGATAAAAAGTGCTGCACAGTTTGATACATCTATAATGCTATTACTTTGCAGATAAGGCAGGAGGACCATGTGTTTGAAGCCAGCCTGGGCTACATGAAAGCTCATCTCAAAAGGAAAAGAAAGTTAACGGGTCCTTGCACAGTGTGGAAGAGGCTAAAGATTGGTGTTGGCAGGACGGAGCATGGGAGGGACTTCACAGCTGTCTGCTGCTGCCCTCTGCTGGCAGAAGCGGGAGATGCACGTCACATCTACCTCAAGCACAGCAGGAAACTGTACTGGGCCCGGTGCCTGCTGGGCATCCAGTGATAATGAGAGCCCTAAAAGAGAATCCATACTGAAAGCTATACTGAGAAGAAACATGGCTTCCGCTGTGCTGGGTGGGGCTATGCAGTGATACAGAACTAACCGGCTCCTGAGAAATGGGATATGAAATAATACTCTAAGCCTTATTCTGGAACAGTGGTACAAAAAGCAACGGGCCCCTGAAAGATGCACCTTCACTCTCAGACCTGGAGCAGAGTCCTGGTTTCAGAAGAGCCACCATGTCCTGGACCAAATCCTCCCACCACCACCCCCCCAACCCCCAAAAAGCTGCCAAACCCTAACACTTTCCCCTTGAGACACCTGTGTCTACACTGTGTAACACAAAACAAGAGAGACAAGAGGAACTAGCATGGCTAGCCTTCTCTGATACAGAAAGAAGACAGGCACGATGGGTCAGTGGTGAGTGAAAGCCCCTCCCACCAAGCCTCGTGGCCTGTGCTCAGTCTCTAGGACCCACATGATGAAGGGCTAGAGCTGACTGGCCTCTGACCTCCAAACATATGAACACACACGCACATGCACACACTACATAAAGTCATTTCTCAGTTTAAAAAAAAAAACAAATTGCCAGGCAGTGGTGGCACACGCCTTTAATTCCAGTACTTGGGAGGCAGAGGCAGGTGAATTTCTGAGTTTGAGGCCAGCCTGGTCTACAGAGTGAGTTCCAGGACAGCCAGGCTTACACAGAGAAACCCTGTCTCAAAAACCAAACAAAAAAAGAAACAAACAAACAGACAAATCAAGTATCAGACTCTTTGGTCCTACTATCCAGAGTCAATGAGAGGTCATACTGTTAGTAGGACAAACTTAGGTTTGGGAACTAAAAGCAAGCTGACACAATTTAATTTCACTCCACCTACAAACACTTCATGTGCTTCCGCACCCAACTCAACCCCTAGCAAGCAGTGATACAGTTTCACACATCAGGAGATGACTCAGCAACACCACTGAGTCCTGAGGATGTCACTGCACTGTACCCAGGGTCCCTGTGCTCCAAAAGCTCTTGTGTGCTTTAAATAACAATCTTTAAATAAAACACTTTAAGATCGTTTCTCTCTGAGGCCCAAAGAAACTAAATGCTTATCTACATGATACCCTACAAGAAGCACAGAAAATCCCAGAGCCTTTGGGGCATAAATAATTTTATAGCTCTTATTCTCTCAGACACAGCAGCTTTACAAGGCTTTGACCTTGGCATGCTGTTATCTAACATCTGCAGAACCTCTGCCTTCCACATGTCACTGTGCAGAGAGCCAGTGACACTGGCTTAATAGCTCTGTGGGAAAGCCGTCATCAACACTCAGTTCTCCCCGAGTGCAGTGATGCCTGTCCCCCTCTGCTAGTGACACTCACACACGGATATGGAAATCAAACCTGTTGCTGACCAACAGGACATAAAAATTTCTGAGCTCAGGACTGTGCACTGGCCAGGCCACTGTCCAGTAAACAGCATTGGCCTGTGTGTCCACCAGCTGAAGACTACTAATAAAAGTGTATACATATTCACAATGAAATGACGGTGATGCAGAGACCCATAACTGACAACGTGCTGAAAACAGTGATGTCCTAAACAAGACACTCATATCATTCGTCTGTCTAAGGCCCAGGCAACACAGCAGCTGAGGGTGTGGAAAGAATGACCCAGCCAGCAGATAGGAAGAAAGGCAGCAAAGCGCCATCTTCTGGGCAAGCTAAGGCAGTGGTCAATCACAAACTCACCTGCTGTACAGAAACCTGAATGGATCTGCAGGCTAATAAAATGGCTCAGCAGGTAAGAACTCAAACCTAACGGCCAAAGCTCAGTCTCTGGAAGTCACCATGGTAGAAGCAGAGTACCAGCTCCTGCAAGCTGTCCTCTGGCCTCCATACTCTTGCTATGAGATGTACACACTCAGACGCAAAAATAGATAGACAGACAGACTGACAGACAGATAGTGTGACTTAAAAAAGGGAACCTGGCATCAGCCTGCCATAGATGGGAAAGAGACTCAAGGGGCAAACCCCTCACTGCTGAACCATTAAATACTGACAGATTCAAAAGGAAAAGGAAACATTGTCTTTGTTTTATATTGACTGGCAATCCACAAGCTAAAGCTTTAAGATCATTTCTCTTTGAGGCCAGTCACACACAGAAATACACACATGCACATAACTTTAAAAATAAAATAAAAGCTTAAAAATAAAAAGAAGAAAAATCAATCTTGCATATAATTTTGTCATTCTGTTTATCCACTTACCATCGCCCTAACTTTATTCTGAATAACCAGACTATGGAGTATACTTTTTTTTTCTAGTGTTTAAAACACAAAGGCCTAGTATAGTATCTAACATATAGTGAATATTAAATACTCAATTTTTAAAAACTTTTATGTGAAAAGACATATTATATGCCAGTTTCAAGCACAGATGTTTAGAAAGTTACTAAAAGAAATAAAGCTTAGCTTTATGTACATAGGTAAGAACCACAACCCCCTGAATGCCCTTCCCAAACCCATGTAAAACAACAGTAAAGGGATTTTATTTCTCTAGCCACAATCCACAAGATAAAGAAAATGGTGACAGGATAACAAAATTGGAGTAAAGGCCAGAAAGAAGAAAGGTGGGAGGGCTCCTAAAACCTTAATCCTGAGCCTGCAGTGGGAATCAGCCGGACAAACTCACAGTAGGAATCTAAGTGGCTCAGAAAGTGCAGGCTGGCTCCCTCTAAATCAGGAGGGCTCTTTAAAGATCCACTGAATTCCCTCTCCCCCTCTGCAGTCCAGGTAGGCTGTAAACCAAAGAGTTCTTCTATACTTAACCCAGTTATGGGCAGGGTTAGTATACTGAAAATAAGGACATTAAGACAAAGCACATATTCCATCTGCCATCTCTGCCTAGATACCACTGTATACCCCAGTGTCTACAACCAGAAACTGGAACATTTCCCTCAGAACACTCAACCTGATCAAGACAAAAGATTACCAATGGAAGTTCATCATCACAACATGAAAGCCAAGCCTGCAGACAGCTTGGGGTAGACCTGACTCCTGACTCCTGAGCGTCATCCTCCTGCCTCCACACGCACATCATGGAACCTCCACTCTCATACTCAGGCACAAAATTTTTTTTTCAAATATAAAAACCTAAGAACCCTATGAGGAGACCCAATTCCCAGTCAAGTTCGTGGTGTTACACTGTTATACAGAAGCAGATATCCAGGGAGCTGGTACTGAAGTCAGGTTTCTAAAAAGTATACAGGAACCAAAAATGTATTCACATTGGCAAAAAGAAAAAATAGTCATGAAACAGCAGTGTAATATTTTTTTTTTAAAAAAAAAAATCTAATTCTAAGAACAGGTACTGAAAAATCTGTGAATAAAGTTTTAAAATACTGTTGTGGTTAAAATACTAGGAGATGAAGTGAAAGGAAGTTCCAGAAAGGGAAAAATGAGGAAAAGCGAGGAAAAAATAAAAATACAAAAACAAATATTCCAAAAAAAGAAGACACAGGAGAAATCAAACAATCGGAGAAGACTCCAAAAGTGACAGATAAAGCACCAAGCCCTTTCTTTCGTACCACTGTACAGTTCTCAAGACTCTTCAACAACAACAGGACTAAGCTAAAAATAAAGCTGGCAGCCACACGTCCAAGGTAATTCAGACATCTGTGGGGCCAGTCAGCGAGCCTGCTCACCTTCAGAGTCTATGCAGCATCCAAAAAGGACTCGCCTCGCAGCAGTTCCACGAGGATCTATGAGTGTTCACCCTACTTAGCTCCTGAGGGTCCATCTACATATGTGGAGGAGCCAAGGACTCAGCTTGAAGAAAACATCTCACAACTCCACCATCACTGTGAGCTGTATACAAGTTTGTGTCAGGAAATATACTCCCATACTGAACCCAAGGGGGAACACTTTGTCCAGTGGGAAGTAGACAACTATAACTGCCTTGACTATGTGCCTCCTGAATTTTTCCCAAGACTCGGTGTTATTGGCTTTGCTGGTTTTGTTGGACTCCTTTCTGCTAGAGGTTCAAAAATAAAGAAGCTGGCGTATCCTCCTTTTTTCATGGGATTAGGTGCCTCTGTCTATGTCAAGTCATCACCACTGCCCAGATCACGGGGGAGAAGACATATGACTGGGGATTACAAGGGTACATAGTTGTAGAAGATTTGTGGAAGCAAAATTTTCAGAAGCCAGGAAATGTGAAGAATTCACCTGGAAATAAATAGAAAGCTCCATGCTCTGCTCATTTTAATCAGTTATAGGTAAACACTGGAAACCACAGACAGTAAATCAGTACTTCTACAGACAAATGAGAGTATCAGTATTGACTATAGTAAGCCAGCTTTCTTCGGGAAAAACAACACTAAGCCTTTAGGCTGTTTGGGGTAATGCCATATTACAAGCCGAGTAATCTGCAATCTTTCACATGGAAGTAATGTACAAGCCTTAGAACTCCTAATTTTTATATCACTATTTATGTACATAATTAAAGTCCAGATTCCAACAACAACAACAAAAAAAAAAAAAAAAACTGGATTTTACACCCTTCAGGGAAGACAGAAGCAGGTTAACCTGCCTCCTGACTACAGATCTAAAAATACTAGATGAATACGTGTTTAAGATGTAATATATGCTTAAAGTTAAGAACTTAAACTCTAAGTCATAAAGCATTCAAAAATAACAGTCTGACAAAGATTCTCAGAAGCTGAAAGGCAAGCCTTTTCTCTACAAACAGAAAAATGCTCTACTCTGGTTTAGATCTAGAAACCCCACCAAAGGCTGAGGGGATGACAGTGTGCTTCCCAGTCTGTGGCACAGGCACAGGAAGTTCCCTCAGGCTGTGGCGACCCACAGCCATAACATTCATTCCTACTTCACAACTCTAAGTTTGCCACCCTTGTGAATCACAATGTAAGTATTTTGGGAGACAAAGGTTTGTCAACGGCCACTGTGACCCACAAGTTGAGAACCACTGTTTTAGAGCCTTAAGGATGAAGGCTTAGAGAAACCAAGTTAGGCCATCAACAGGTACCCTTGAAGGGAACAATAGGACCCCAGCTCTTTCCTATTTCCTGCTTTGCTTCCAAGACAGCATTAGGTAAGCAATTTCTTTCACTATACATTCCCTGCCACAAGACACTTGCCTTGGCACAGGCACAGAGACGGGGTCAGATTAAAACCTCTGCGACTGTAAACAAAAATAAGGCCTCCTTTTTTATAGGTTGTTTATCTCAGGTTTGTATCACAGCTGTGGAACACCATTACCACCAACAGAAGCTCCTATTCACCCTGGAAAATGAAAGCCCTCTAATGACGTTCAAAAGCTCACCTTTAAAGTGCCATCAGCCGAGCAACTCGCCAAGAGCTCATCGTCTGGTGAGAACCTGCAGTGGCTGACTGAGTTCGTGTGACCAAACATGGTGTTTCGACATTCTTTTTGATTCAAATCCCAGAGCTATTTGGAAAAGGAAAAAAAAAAAAAAAAAAAAAAAAGATGAGTTCAAATCGTAAGAGGGCAACCCATCCTGGAGACTGGTGTGGCGAACGCCTGTAGTCCCCACTACTTTGAAGGCTGAAACCGGAAAATCCCTGAAGCTCAAGAGTCCTAGGCCAGCCCAGGCGTCTGGCCCCTTTGAAACTAACAAGATGGAAAGAGCACAGACTGGGAATGGTGGGTCCAGGGAAAGGGAGAAGGAGTGTTAGGTTGGATATGATCAGGAGACACTGTATATGTAAATCAAATCGCCAAAGGATACATTTTAAGATCTATACTAAGTGGGGACTAGCGAGCATCTGAGCTCCCAGAGACCCAAGCTCAGTCCCTAGCACCCACATTAGGTAGTTCACAACTGCCTGTAACTCTAGCTCCAGAGAACTCAATGCCCTCTTCTGTGGCTTCCATGGCCATATCTACTTAAAGAGACTAAAAACGCAGTCTTTTATAATTCCTAATTACAAGTATTATCAGCTATACATGAGGTGAACACTTTGTTTATATTCCTACCAACACCTTTCCCTCCTTCCTTCTGCATCTGACAACAGCTCCTTCTTCTGAACTGCTATAATGCAAACACATCAAGGCCCCTCCCTTTCTCCCTTTACAGGGCCATACTTGTGACCTGGGCACAGCCCCCTGGCACTGCATTTACAAAACAATGAGCGTGAACTAAACTGAGTAACAGAGGGACTTCTCCAGAATCTGATCTGTAGGCTCTGGAAAAGGACAAGTTGGGACCAACCTGGAGCTGAGGTATTTCCTGTCACATAACAAAGACAGTATGACTGGATCATCAAAGATGGCAGAGACCAGCGACAGAGAGGGAAGGTGGACCTGAGAACACAGCTGAGACATCTGGAATGCCAACAGCAAGATCCATGTTCACTGTGTTCTCTGCAGTTATGTAAGCTAGTAATGCTTTTTTTCCCCTCCATTTTCTGCTTATGGATATGGAATTTAGAATGTGGACATTGCAAGCACTGCAACAATAAACAGGAAAGGAACTGGAGATGCAGCCCACGGGTAGAGCATTTCTTAGCACATGTGAGGCCTGGGGTTAATTCCTAGCAGTGGCGTTAAAATAAATAAAATAGACAGCCAGGTGTACATGACTTTAATCCCAGCACTTGGGAGGCAGAGATAGGTGGGATCTCTGAGTTTGAGACCGGCCGGGTCTCAAGAACAGAGTGAGTTCCAGGACAGCCAGAGCTATATAATGAGACTCTGTCCCCCCAAAACAAAACGAACAAACAAAACCTGGTAAGACAATACACACGAGAAAATCAAAGAAGATATTCTGTCGTGTCAGGAGTTCATCTGTGTAGTTTTCAAGACCCACACTTACCTTGAGGAAGCAGTCACTGGAGCCGGTGGCCAGAAGGTGATTGTTCTTGTTGGTGAAATGGCAGCAATTGACTTGCTCTGAGTGCTCGTCGTAAGTGTGCACTAGCTTCCCAGTCGCAGAGTCCCAGACCTGAAGAGAACAAGAAAATAAAATGTACAACCAAGCACTATTTCCACAGGACAAACAGGAAGAGCAAATGTAGGTCACTGTGCAGATGCTGTCTCCTATGAGGACAGACTTTCCCACTGAGCATGACACTAACGTGAATCCACTCCCTGGTCTCTAAATACAGCACAACTCTCTCACTTTAGAGAGTTAAGCACAGGGCTGGAGAGATGGTTCAGAGGTTAAGAGCACTGACTGCTCTTCCAGAGGTCCTGAGTTCAATTCCCAGCATCCACATGGTGACTCACAACCATCTGTAATGCCCTCTGATGCCCTCTTCTGGTGTGCCTGAAGACAGCTACAGTGTACTCATATACATAAAATAAATAAATCTTAAAAAAAAAAAAAAGAATGACATCATGAAATTAGAAAAAAAATCATTCTGAGTGAGGTCACCCAGACCCAGGAAGACAAATATGGTATGTATTTGCTTATATGTGGATATTGGTCATTAAATAAATGATAACCAGCTGGGCGTGGTGGTGTACACCTTTAATCCCAAATTTGTAGGAGTAACTAACCAATGTCTGTTTTGACTTAAGTCCCACACCTGTCTCTGCTTGAATGACTAGAACCAGAGACTAGATATCCCAGAGACCCCTAGGTCTCTGGATAAAACCAAATACTACTGGTCTTTAAAAAGTAATAGTAAAATGACTCATAATGATATTCTGGTATACTTATAGGTCCTCAGAGAGGCTTCTTCCCTGGAGCAGATGGGAACAAATACAGAGGCCCACAGCCAGACGATATGCAGAGAAAGACCTTGGAACACACAGCTCTAAACAGGATGTCTCCATCGAAATCCCACCCCTCAGAGCTCACAGAAGCCCATGGAAGAGGAAGCAGAAGTGTGAGAACCAGAGGGGATGGAGGACAGCAGGAGAAAAGGGACCTCCAAATCAACTGAACAAAGCTCATACGAGCTCACAGAGACTGAAGCGGCAAGCACAGGGCCTACGTGGGTCTGCACCAGGTCCTCTGTGGAACTATTATAGCTTTCAGTTTAGTGTTTCTGTGGGACTCCCGAGTGTGTGAAAGTGTAGGTCTCTGACTCTTGTGTCTGCTCGTGGGGCTCTTTTCCTTCTGTTGGTTTGCCTTGTCCAACTTTAAAGTGATGGTTTTTGTTTTATCTTATTATATTTTATTTGTTATGTTTTGTTGTTACCTCTTAGAAGCCTGTTCTTTTATAATGAGAGATAGAAAGGCAGTGGATCCGGATGGGAGAGGAGAGAAGGACCTGAGTGGACTAGAGGAGAGGAAACTGTAATCAGGATATATGGGATCAGAAAGAAATTTTTTTTTTTTTTTTTTTTTTGGTTTTTTGAGACAGGGTTTCTCTGTGTAGCCCTGGCTGTCCTGGAACTCACTCTGTAGACCAGGCTGGCCTCGAACTCAGAAATCCGCCTGCCTCTGCCTCCCAAGTGCTGGGATTAAAAGTGTGCACCACCACCGCCCGACAAGAAATCTATTTTTAATAAAAGATGGATGGACAGACTTTAGGAGGCTGACGAATGTCTAGTAACTCTGGCTCCATGAGATCCAACACTCTTTTCTGGATTCTGCAGGAACTGAATTTATATTTGTACACATAAACATACATATATACATATGACTGAACATAAATAAATCTTTTATAAAATAATAATAATGGAAAGAAATAAAGTTTCCAGATAGTGTTCATTTATAATGTGCTGGGGTCTGGCCTCGAAGTTCTCAACTGGAAACAGGGATATCTGAAAGGTGCATAATAAATACGCACAGACAACTTTTCAGGTACAAGCTGACAGGCGAATTTTTTAAGACTTGATGTTGCTCTTTGTGTCTCTCTTTGTGTCTCTGTGTCTGTCTGTCTGTCTGTCTGTCTCTTTTTCTCTGCTTGCTCACAGCTTGAGGCTGCACACACTCTGCATTCTCTTGTGCACTCTGCTTTTCTTTACTCGAACTCTCACACTCCTACAGATCTCTGTACGCTCCCCTTTCATTCTCACACACACCTCACACGCACCACATGCACACACACTCCTCACATTCTCTCTTCTTTCACACACACACACACACTTTCTCACTTTCTCTCTCTCTCTCTCTCTCTCTCTCTCTCTCTCTCTCTCTTTCTCTCTCTCTCTCTCTCTCTCCCCCTTCATGCTTCCCTGGCCTTTAACTTGCCCCAGTCTTTTATTATTACTCCAAAAGCAGGCAGAAAAAAAGACATTGTGTAATCATTGGCAAATCAGATTCAAAAGAATAACCACGTCCCACAAAGAACTAAGAATTACAAAAGTTTCAAGCTTCTCTATTCCCAGGCTTGTGGCCAAAATAATAATAATTGCAAACTTATCATTATTTAAACTTTACTTTTGACTTATTATATACTTCAGAGCTCAGAGCTCCGAGGTCAGCTACATGGGTTTTCCTTGAAGCTCTAATGATAAATGACATGGGCAAAGCTGCCAGGCGGTGGCCAGAAAGAACCAAGTTAACCCTTAACTCAGCAGTTCCACTAGCTTTCTGCTTCTGCACATGGCACACAATGACTCTCCTAAGAGCCCCAGTGTTTTGACTTAGTTTTACCAACGTATAATTTTATGTATTCTATACTTGCTTATCCATATATATTCAAAGGAGACCAGGAACTTCTCTCAAATGTGCAAAACTCATTTCATAACTTCAATAGCTTTTTCCTTTCTTGGGGTCCCAATGTTGGTTCTGCTTCATTTTCTTAATTTATTTCTAAACTTTCTTTGCAAGTCAAACATTAATCTGGAGCTACCATTGTGCCATTACTACATTGTTTCCAAGATGAGAGCACACAGCACGCACCCGGGCCATTAGGACTGTGCTGTGCTGTGCCCTAGGCCTCATTTTTTTAATTGTTTAAGAATCATTACATCAAGGAACATCTAGTTTCACAGAATTTACCAGAGCAGAAGGAGAAGGGAGTAAGAAAGTTGGATATAATAGAATAATTATGCACACCAAGGCCAACGGAAAAGCAGTCATGCACAGATAAAATCTATGCAGCCATTGTCCAGGGCTAAGGTCAGGAGAAATGGGAACAACTGTTTTTGTTTTTTTATAAAGAGCTGATGTGGGCTACTGAACTATCTCCATCCCAGCCTGCTGCGGGCAGTCTCTGTCATGGTACTGGCCCCGGCAATAAAGGACCAAGTTAGTAGATCATTGGGCAAGGGTCCTTTAACCCCACACACTCCTGTTACAGAAAGAACTGTTGTGATTTCAACTCAAAAAGACAATGTTTCTCTACCTTCATTTTTTCTCAATGTATTTTCTCAGTGAGTATTTGCCTGAGTGTATGTATGTGCAGCAGGAACACTCAGTGTTGACAGAAGTCAGAGATGCATGTCGGGTCCCCTGAAGGGATAGGAGTTGTGAGCATCCGTATGGGAGCAGTAAGTGCTCCTGAGCATGGAGCCCCTGCTCCAGCACCGTACCTTAACTTTCCTATCCACTGAGCAGGTTGCTATGTAACTGTCATCTGAAGAGAATGCGCAGCACAACACCTCATCTTCATGA
This sequence comes from Rhabdomys pumilio, assembly GCA_030674055.1. NCBI lineage: Eukaryota > Metazoa > Chordata > Mammalia > Rodentia > Muridae > Rhabdomys > Rhabdomys pumilio. The sequence continues at coordinate 13,108,473 of JANHMN010000021.1, forward strand.
GCTTTGATGTCAAGAAGCTTCTCTCCTGTCTCGGCCTTGAACACCTGCATAACAACAGCAAAGTCTTTGTTACTGTAAACTGCTTATCTGTAGGACATCATTTAATGAAAATACCTCTCGGAAAGTTCTTAATCACGGTTATTTTCAAAACAAAAATGAAATTTAGCAAAATGACTCAAAAGTCAGAATTTGTCAGGATTCCTAAGTCTTTATGTAAGCATACACAGAGAAGTATCCATTGTTGACTTGCTAAGTCTCACTAAAGAGAAGTGGTGAAATACAGCTTCATTTCTTGGGATTACATTGACAAAACCTAAACAACCAAATATGCTTTCTTTGTGGGCTCAAAACCCCCAAATTAGGGCTACAGATAGAATTCAGAGGCTGAGTGCTTGCCCAACATGCACGAGACCCCGAGTTCAATGACAGCACTACTGGGGGAACTAAGGGCAAGATTAACATAATTAGTAATCAAGTATTATAAATATGAGCACGCAATTATGATCTTGGAAAGATTCGAATGTCCTAAATATAAAGGTGCGGAGAAGCAGCACTCTCCACACTTCCCCAAAACACGGGGAGAACGGAAGTACTTTTGGAACCAATCTATCCAATTCCCACACACAGTCAGAGATCTTTCAGCCTCTGACAGTTTGTTTACCCAATGTTTCTTCAACAGCAGCAATGCGTTTCCTATTTGCTGATGGAGTCTGCGTGTTAATTGCTGCCATTTTCTCACAACCCCTAAATGGCAAATGGACGGCAATAAGGGCCAAGGTAAAGAGCTCGTCGCTGTCCCTGGCAAGTCTGGAACCACTGAGAACAGCTACACCTGTAATATTCTCAAGAAGCTCTACGAATGTTCAAGAGTTTACATTTTACCTCTAAACTATCATTTTCCTAAGTTTTCGTATTTAAACATATTCTAATCTGCAAAAATAGGCCACATGCCTCTTCCAGTGTTTTCTAAGAGATATACCTTACCTGTAAGGTTTTATCAGCTCCACAAGAAGCTATTCTCTGACCATCCTGAGAAAAACACGCGTGGTAAACAGCATCTGTGTGGGGGCGGACAACTAAGCGGGACAGATTCTTGATGGTTTTTTTGTTTCTAAAGACAAGTGAAAGATGAAGAGAAATGCAATGATTGCGGATAAAAGTACATTTTCTTTCAAATAATAAGTGTCTTTTAACATGGTTGCACCTCCCCCAAATACAAAACTATTGAATCACTAACATGCAAATGACAGTACAGAACACCTAAAAACAAGTAATCTAAGAAAAGTGACATTTAAGAGAAATAGTGTCTTATATCAAGCCACCTGGCATGTGTTACAAATGCCACTGAGTTAAGAGAGATGTACTTAACCAAACATATGCCGCTTTCTATTTTCCCTTTTTAAAAAAATATTGTATTTTTATGTGTTTTGTCTGCATGTGCATATGAACACCATGTCATACAATGGCCACAAAAATCTGAAAAAGGCACGATATCCCCTGGAACTGGAGTCACAAATGGTTGTGAGTTAGCAGGTGGGTGCTAAGAAGTAAGCCAGGTCTTCTGCAGCTAGTGTTCTTAGCCACTGGGCCATCTCTCTAGCCCCTCTATTCTTTTTTTAAATATACATTAATATATGTAAGCATGTCTTTTTTAAAAAACATAATTCTAAAATTAAAGAAACCACTGCAAAATAGAGCTCACACTACATATGACATTGCACCTGTATGACACCACTATATGATATACTTTTAAAATGTTCTCCTCTAACCCTTCACAGAACAGGGGTGTGGGGTTGGGAGATGGAGACAGATAAAGCAATGTCATTGTCTTCCTATATTAATTCTACAGAATGACAAGTATGCCACTAGTATGGAGATTATATTATTGCCTGTAGTGGGTTGGTCTGATGCTGCTTGTATTCTAGTGCTAAATACTGGCTCCTCAAGGTGCAGTTGTGCCCAAGATCCTCACGTTCCCAAGTGGTGCCATGTAAACTCTCTCCCTTAACTGGTCAATAAAAGGCTAGAGCCTGTGACTGGGTAGGGGAGGGAGACAATGGGACTGGAAGTCCCAGTGAGGGTTGCAGATGGAGAGGGAGGAGAGGAAGATGGAGAAGAAAGAAGCTGCCATGGACCAGAACCACATGGCCAGGAAAAACAGCAAGTAATAAGAGACTTTATAGCTGGGGAATAAGTTAGTATAGCCCTAGCTCCGCCCAATCTAGGCTTACAGCTTGTAAATAAAATACCTGGATGGTGTGTGTTTTATATAGGCTTGTTAGGGTTATAAATTCCTACAATAATTGCCCATAGGCTCAAGGGTAAAGAATGTATGTGCAATAAAAATAGGACCAAGTATTGGAGAAAAGCCAGACTAGGAGCCTGTGTAGAAACAACACTTCACCAGAAGCGATAAGTAGGCATCACAAGAATTCAAATTATGACAACCTGTAAGGGCATAATACATGCTACTTGCAAAGTTAACAGGACTACATTAAGACTATAATCTTTCCACCTAGATGCAGTGGCACACACCTATGGTCCCAGGTATCGGAAAGCCTAAAGTAGAAGGACCCAGTGTTCAAGCCCAGCCTAGACATCTAGAGAGGCTCTGTCTTTTAAACTCGAGATAAATAAAATCTGTCTTTCCTTTGATCATCTACTCCAATTCCTCAAAACCAAGACAGCGATCTTTACAGAGACTGAGTACAAAGGTAACAAATGGATGCGTGAACAAACTACTGCTTTGAAAATTTAAACTCAAATTTAAGCTGATGCCAACACACCTTTGTACATCTAAAAGGAAAGGTGTCTAGCACTGAAATAAATCATTCTTTATGGTCTGGTCCAAGCTAGGTAAGGAAAAACAGAGCAACGGCTGACTAACCATTCTATGACAGAATGTCACAGGCTGAAATGTAGCTGGTGCAATGGGAGAAAAGATAGCAAAACATGGTAAAAATGTAATGTCTCAGTAACTCCTGAGGGAGAAAGAACTGCATCTGCCCATTTGATCGGGTCAAGTGTAAAGGATGCACTTAAGAGCCTGAGACAGGGCCCTGTTGTTGAAGTGCTTACCATACAAGCTTGAGGACCATAGTTCAGGTTCCCAGAACACACAAATTGCCAGCCTTGAGTGGCAGCCTGCCTGTAAGTCTTATACTCAGGAGGCAAAGTGGAGGTAGGGGTTTCCTCAGAGCTAGCTGGCTAGCCTGAGTAACACTACTGACCAGCTCTGACTTCAACTAAGAGTAATGGGTACAGTGGAGAGATGAAGGAAGACTTCAAATGTCAACCTCAAGTTTGCACACGCACACGCACACGCACACAAATGCAAACAACACACACACATCCAACATGCATCCATCCACAAACAATACCAATACATGTTTCAAAAGAATTTCATGCCGGGCGGTGGTGGCGCACGCCTTTAATCCCAGCACTTGGGAGGCAGAGGCAGGCGAATTTCTGAGTTCGAGGTCAGCCTGGTCTATAGAGTGAGATCCAGGACAGTCAGGGCTACAGAGAGAAACCCTGTCTCAAAAAACAAAACAACAACAAAAAAATTCAGTTAGTCACTAACTAAACAGGAATTTATTCAACCTTCCTGTTATGCTATGACCATGCTATGAATTAGTATAATTAGGCAAGAGAAGTTGAGTAAAATTTCCCTAATGGTACACAACTATACCTGAGAGTTGGAATTCAAGCCCAGGCAATGAAGGGTAAGAATTCTATTCTAATCCCCAAACTATTGTGCACTACAGAACAGATGAACTAATACAGAAGAGAACTGAGTAAAAGAATGAACACAAGAAAGGCTAAGAGGTAGGAAGAGAGAAAACAAGGAGTATTCTAGAACATCAACAGATCTAACGGAGCATCCATAAGTTAGAAAGCCTGCTATCCTCAGTGGAAGCAAACTTCCATGATGCCTTAACAGAAGTAAAACTTCACTTCTGAAAAAAACATTAAAAGATGGTTGAGTCTGGGAAAGGGAGAAAGGATGTATGAATTTTCATTTTACATCTCTCAATCTTTTAACTAAAAAAAATATATAATTATGTGTGAGTCTATACGTGGGTACGTGCATGTGAGTGCACTGCCCACAAAGGCCAAAGACATCAAATCCCCCTGATGCTAGAGTCACTGGGAGGTTGGAAGCCACCCGCTAGAAACTGAACCTGGTCCTCTGCAAAACCAGTAAGAGTCATCGCCTAGCTCTCCAATTTGTTGTTATTTTAATCAACAAACATGTTATGTATGAGCTGGCACGATGGCTCAGCAGCCAAGCCTAAGGCTAACCTGAACTCAATCCCAGGGACCCACACAGCAGAAGAGTGGACCAATCTCTACAAGTTGTTCTCTGACACCACAGGTATTGCATATCCACCCACACCCAACAACATACACACACAAACACACATACACCAAGTAAATGAACAAAGGTGATTTTCAAACATGAGCAATCTCTCCTGCCCTGTGAAGAGACTTGTTTTAAGATACAGGAGAATTGGGCTGAAGAGCTGTGTCAGCAGTCAAGAGCACTTACTGCTTTTACAGAGGACTCAGGTTTGGTTCTCAGCACCAAATGGATGGCTTACAACCACCTGTTAGTCCAGTTCTAGAGGATGCAAGGCTCTCTGACCTCTCCAGACAGCTACATGCGGGGATACATGTAAACTTAATCAGACACACACTAGACGTAAACAAAAATAAGTATCACATCTTTATAAAAATATGAAGAACCAGGCTGGGGAAATGCCTCAGCAGCAAGCTGACAAGAGTTTGGATCCCCAGAGACCATCTAAATGTGAGGTGGGCATGGCTTCCTAGGGCTTCCACATCCTCATGCCCACACATGCACGAGCACCGCACACCTACAATTACAGTCTCCGAATACAGAGACACACAGGAGTTTCTCCAGAGCAAGCTGGTTAGCAAGATCAGCCATACTAGGGAGCCCTTGTCTTAACTGAGAGATCCTGCCCCAAAGAATAAGAAAGAAGAGCTGGCAGGGAAGATTCCTGATATTAACCTAGGGCTTCCACATCCACACACCCACACACACATGTGCACAGCACACATACTTACAAACATGCAGACATACAGAAGTGCACACCAGACACATATAAAATATGAAAAGAAGAAAAAGACTGTAAAAATGCTTTTTAAAAAAGATACAGAATTAAAATTCAGTGGCATTAAATAAAATCTCTATGACAAAGCAAAGTAAAGGTGACTTTATAAACATCTCATTTAAGTTTTCACAAAAGTAGTATTTACCTCAAAATTATTATTTTCATTTCACACATAAAAAAGTACAGTATGTATCTCATTTAAATTTTCACAAAAGTAGTATTTAACTAAAAAAAAAAAAAATTTATTTCCATTTCACACATAAGAAAGCAAAATAAAGTATGTTCAAAAATCATAAAAGGACTAAGTTTTAGTATGGGGGCTCAAATCTAGGTCTATGGCTCCAAAGTCTATGGTCATCACTACCATACTAGATTACAGTAGCATTTGATATTAGGATGACATATTAAGGATTAAATATTAAGGATGACATATCTGTTTGTTTCTATAGACTGTGATGATATAATTATTTTCCCCTGTGCTTACTTCTCTGGAACTTTCTACTGAGTAGGTGTGGTGGTTTGAATGTGCTTGGCACTATTACCGGGTGTGGCCTTGTTAGAGGACGTGTGGCACTGTAGGGGTGGCTTAGAGACCCTCCCCCTAGTTGCCTGGAAGCCAGTCTTCTCCTGTTTGCCTTCAGGTGAATACGTAGAACTTTCAGCTCCTCCAGTGTCGTGCCTGTATTGACACTAATATGCATCACACCATAATGATAACGGGCCCAACCTCTGAACCTGTGAGCCAGCCCTAATTAAAAGCTGCCCTTTATAAATAAGAGTTGCCTTGGTCATGGTGTCTGTTCACAGCAGTAAAGCCCTAACTAAGATGGTAGGAACACTTACTAAGTTTCTGAAGTAGTTAAGTCTCACAAACTGAGTTTATTGACTACCTGGAAAAGAACAGTTAATAATGGAGTCCCTCAGGTCTCTCTAGCAACTCACATCCACTCCAGGTAAAGCCGCCCAGAATCCACCTCCTGCTTGGCCTGCAGCTTTGCTTGTTGATAAACTTCGGAAGTTTCTGGTTCACAGAGGCCCAGCTGGACAATATTAGGAAATGGCTGTCGTCCAAGAAGGTGTCCATTTAAAGATAAAAACTCTTGAAAATTCTCACAGACTGCACAATCCTAAAAATAAACTGAAATCTGTTAGACACAGAACTGGAACAAAACCTGACATTTCTTTGTTTCTGTGATCTTAACATTTTAAAACTTAAACGAAACTTTGCCTACGCGAACTAAAATATAACAGCAGCCACTAGGCAATAAATACAGTGTTCTCTCTCTCTCTCTCTCTCTCTCTCTCTCTCTCTCTATCTATCTATCTCTCTCTATCTCTCTCTATCTCTATCTCTATCTCTATCTCTATCTCTATCTCTATCTCTATCTCTATCTCCTGACTTGTCTCAACATGCAAGCTCACAGCTACTGCTTCAGTGCCAAGTCTACTTGCATGTTACCATACTCCCAGCCATGATGGTCATGGATACATCCTCTAAAACTGTAGGCAAACCCCTAGGTAAATGCTCTATTTTACAAGTTGCCTTGGTGTCTCCATAGAAAAGTACCTAAGACAGAAGTTGGTACCAGGACTGAGGTACTGCTAAATATGCCTGTCTATACTGTTTTGTTTTTTTTTTGGGGGGGGGGTGCTCTTTGGTTGTTTGGTTGTTGTTTTTGGAAAAATATGGAAGACACTGGGACTTGGAACTCGGAAAGCAGCCGAGTGTGTAAGTGGTCTTAACAGGCCGTCCTAGTAGGACCTTGGAAGGCACACTGCAGAGAGCAGCGAGGACTATGGAGGCCCAACTCAAGAGGTTCCAGAGTGGAACAATATAAGCAACGGGGTTAGAGACCAGTTCTGTGATATTTTGGCAAAGAATGTAGCTGTTTTTGTGGCCATGTCTTATGAATCTGTCTAAGGCTAAATTGAAGAGTGTTAGACAAATTTCATTAACGAGCAGACTTGAAGAGAAAGCAGAGTAAAATGAAATACTGGATCCATGGGTGGGTGGATGGATGGATGGATGGATGGATGATTGGATGGATGGATAGAAGATAGATGATAGTCTGTAAATAGTCTATAGGCAGATAGTCAATAGCTGATAGACAGATAGATAGATAGATAGATAGATAGATAGATAGATAGATATTTAAGATAAAATAAGATAGGGAAGAGAGAGTGATCCTCTTAGACTCAGGTCAAAATTCTCATTATTCACCAGGAATGGCAGCTCATACCTTTAATTCCAGCACTTGAAAGACAAAGATAGGCAGATAGATCCCTGTGAGTTTGAGGATAGCCTGGTCTACATAGTAAGTTCCAGGACAGTCAGAGCTACATAGATTCTGTCTCAAAAACCAAAAACCAAATAAACAAAAATTTCTCATTATCAACTACATTCCTCAACTCTTATTTAAAAAAAAAACAAAAAAACAAGGAAAACCATTCTTCCTCAATTTTCACACTTCAATCTTATGTGTGTTATCCGTGGACCAGGAAGCAATTAACTAAAATCAAAGGTGAGAGCAAGAAGATGATCTCTAGTCTGCTCACTCCCATCATTAAGCTTAGAAGTAAATGTCACAATGAGACAGCCTTTAAATACTAAGCGTTCACACTGATAGATACCTTTTCATCCAATATATGTCTATATTCCACAAACTCGTGAATCAGATGGGCAGGGCCGACAAGTTCTGTTTTTGCTTTGATCCAATCCAGGGAAAACATTAATGCACAAAGTTCCTTAAAAATAAAGAAAATTAGTAAAATAGGGGTACTGTGTAAAACATAAAAATCAAAAATTTCAACTAGAACACCAGTATCCTAACACTACTGAGAATCACTTTGCAGATGTCTAAAACTTAAGACCAGAGGGAAGGTAGTAAAATAAACACATAATTCAAAATAAATACAAAATGTGGCCCACATCTTAACTCAAAGTAAAACTTCAGTTATAAAAGATTTAAATATAAAACAGAAAACTTTTTAAAAATATAAGAAATTAGGCAAAGGAAACCTTTGCAACCATGACACAGAACAAAACAAACACATGTGCATATGCTTACATGTGCAAACATGAACACATACATCTACAAAAAAGCACATGTGCATGTGCAATCATACACAAACGTACATATATAAACATACAATACATGTGCATGTGCTCACATGTGCAATCATACACACACATATACAAACATACAAACACATACACATTTAACTAAAAATCCAAATAGTCTATACATTACAAAGCAAAACTTTTAAAAATACATGAATAAACATTACTGTAACACATAAGTGAGTAGGCTTAATGTGATCCTTTATAGAAAATCATAATAGAACTGAAGCAAGAAAGACGATAAATACCCAACGAGGAAGAAGACAAGGTAAAAGCTGAGAGGCCTCAAATGTGGGGCATACACCTGAATCCTTAGCACTCATGAGGCTGAGGCAGAAGGACCACAGATTCAAACCCAGCCTGGGCGCCACAGAAGGATATAGTGTGGCCAAGGCAAAAGAACAAGAATGAGCACAATTTACAAAATAAATGTATATATGGCCAATAATCAAAATTTCACGAGGAAGCAAAGTGAAAGATTTACCACTCTTATGTTGGCCTGCTGAGAATAAAGAAATGATAAGAATTCTGGCTTATCAGAATTCATAGCTAAGCAGTGGTAGCACATGCCTTTAATCCCAATACTCCAGAGACACTGAGTTCAAGGTCAGCCTGGTCTACTGGGTGAGTTGTAGGACAGCCAGGACTAGACAGAGAAACCTTGCTCAAAAAACAAACAAACAAAAAAAGAGCAAACGCCCTCATCCACTAGTGGTAGTGACATAGCAGAGAACATTCTTCTACGGAACGGTAGAGATTCTACTTAGTCTTTTCAGAGTGTCCTACATCTATGCAAACATCTTGATCATATCCATTTCCCACGCCCTTTGGGTGTCTATAAACACATTTTTCCCTATCTTCTATCAATTTTGTTGTTGTGGTGATGGTGATGGTGATGGTGATGGTGGTGGTGGTGGTGGTGGTGGTGGTGGTGGTGTGGTTGTTTTTAACTAACCTACTAAATCCAGTTAGTTCTCTCCATATGGGTATTAGTGTGGGGCACCCACTGTGGTACAGGCAACCTACCTGTGGCCATACCCCCAAAGAAAAGGAACTCTTCCTCCCTAGAGGCCATCAACTATGAAGAGCTCCTCCGTTAGGGGTGGGACCTTGTTAGCCCATCCCTATCCTGAGCTGAAATTTCTAAATTCTTGATCTTCTGCAGGTTTTATGTAGCCAACAGCCATGTCCTATCCAGTAGGCAGCTTGCATAGTATTGTAGGTAGTCATGACCTCCACTCCCATCTGTGTGTTGATTCTGTCTTTCCCTTTTGTCCATAGTCGTAGAATTCCACGTCTCTTGTCTAGCAGCTTACTCAGTATCTGCCACCAGATGTCTTAGTAGGTAGGTGGATTAGGGCTGAGATAGTAAATGTCAAGTCTCAACCTTCTCCTCTGGCTTGCACACTTCACAGCACACAACTGCAGTCATCTTTGACTCTTCTCTCTCCGTCACAATGCACATCAAGTCCTCCAGCAAATCCAAAGTATTCCTTTTATCATCCCTTCCTTCTCTTTCTGAGTTACTCACTGTCTTACAATCTATGTACTGCCTCTCTTCCCCAAGGACCTAAGCTAATTGAGAGCAGACACTCCATCTAGGACCTAGACTCGGGATGAACAATCCCAGTCTCTAACACAGTGGTTCTCAACCTGTGGGTCTTGACCACTGTGTATATGTGTGTGTGGGGGTCACATATCATATATCCTGTGTATTAGGGGGGATCACATGTCATATATCCTGTGTATCAGGGGGTCACATATCATATATCCTGTGTA
>JANHMN010000021.1:13118523-13131023 GCA_030674055.1 Rhabdomys pumilio
CATATATCCTGTGTATCAGGGGGTCACATATCATATATCCTGTGTATCAGGGGGGATCACATATCATATATCCAGCGTATCAGGGGGTCACATATCATATATCCTGAGTATTGGGGGGGTCACATATCATATATCCTGTGTATTAGGGGATCACATATATATCCAGCGTATCAGGGGGTCACATATCATATATCCTGTGTGTCAGGGGGGATCACATATCATATACCCTGTGTATGGGGGGATCACATATCCTGTGTATGGGGGGTCACATATCATATATCCTGTGTATCGGGGGTCACATATCATATATCCTGTGTATCAGATATTTACATTATGAATCGTAACAGTAGAAAAATTAGTTATAAAGTAGCAACAAAAAAATTGTACAGTTGAGGGTCACCACAACATGAAGAAATGTATTAGAGTGTCATAGCATTAGGAAGGCTGAGAAACACTGCTCTAACAAGTACTCCATAGTATTTAATTAATAAATTAAAGAATATCCTTTCTCACCTTTCACATAAAACTTATAAACAAATCCTCACTGCAGATAAAGGAGAGTTACAGCTCAGAGGAGAAACTGATTCGTTTCTACAGTCACTAAGATTGCCCCCCCCCCTTTTAATCACATGGAAAAATGGAAAAATAGAGAAAAAATCTTACACAAGATATATTGTCACTAAAAGTCTAGCTAGGCAGTGGTGGCACACACCTTTAATCTCAACACTTGGGATGCAAAGGCAAATAGATCTCTAGGTTTGAGACCTGCCTGGTCCACAGCCAGGGCTACACAGAGAAACTCTGCCTCAAAGAACTAAACAAAGAAAGAAAAGAAAGGCTTCAATGGCTGGAAGGATGAGTGAGAGGATAAAGGTACTTGCCACCAAGCCTGTCATCCTAAATTCAATCCTTGGAATACATACAGTGGAAGAAGAGAACCAACTCCCACAAGTCACCTCCGACATCCACGTGTATACCACGCCATGCATGCACTCACACAGAAACACACAAAATAAGTAAGTACATGTAATAAATGAAAATCTTCAAATTCTAATAGGAGAAAGCATGACACCAAAGAAAAATTTTATATAGCATTTAACTATGTAAAAATTTAAGCATCTAGCAAAGTAGAAAATAAAATACAAGAAATAACTCGAGGGACAGATAGAGAGATGGTTAAGAGCACTTGCTGTTCTTGCACAGAACCCAGGTTCTCCTCCCAGTATCCACATCAGGCAGCTCACAACCATTTGTAACCCCAGTTCCAGGGGCCTGGCGCCTCTTCTGGCCTCCTTGGGTATAGCACACACATGCTACAGATACAGGCAGCCACAACATTCATACACATAAAATAGAAATAAATAAAAATCTTTTTAAAAAAATAGATAAATAAACCCAAAGGGGAAAATATTTACAATATATAGAAATAGGAAACTGAAATAAAAAAAATTTTCAAATGTGTCATCTTACTTTGTGCATATTGGCACTGGCCATGTGATACGCTAGGAAGTTGTACCAATACATGCAGTCCTCCTGATCTGGAGATAGCGTATGCGGCTGGTAATACCTCTGAAACTGAGTGACCATCTTCCTGTGCAGATCCTGAAACCCATATCAAACACGTCAGAGGACACAAATAAGAGGATAACCTGAGCAGCAGATTCCAATTCCCAATTCCAAGGTATGATGAAAATCTCCCCCACAAGCTGGATACAAAAGAGAAAGTGAGTAGTTTTACAGTGGAGGAATTATGTAAGCACCCCTTTAACCAAATAATCAACATCTACACTACCCATGAGATACAACAATCCCTGATAGGGTGTCATAAAGACACAGCATCACTTCTATATAATCCTTTAAAAAAAAAAAAAAAAAAAACAAGTGCATGCGTGAATTAGTGCATGTAAAATGCAGGTACCCAAAGGGGCCAGAAGAGGCTGATAGATCCTCTGACACTGGAATTACAGGCAGTTGTGAGCTGCCTAACACAGGTAGGTGCTTGAAACAGAACTTGGGTCCTCTGGAAGAGCAGCAAGTGTTCTTAACCACTGGGCCATCTCTGCAGCCCCTGGCAAATAGGCACAACCTCAAGCCACTCAGGGGAAGACATCAGACAAAATCAAATTAGGAAACAGTGTTTGAACTAACTGGTGAGTGCTCTTCAAACCAGCAAAGCTGGGCTGGAGACACGGCTTCGTGTAAAGCACTTGCCTATATGCGTGAGGCCTTAAGTTTAATTCCCATTAAAGACAAGCACTGAGGCATTTTCACAAATTTGAGAACGTTAGGGAGATGACAATTAGGGAACTCAGATGCTGCCATTATCAGATGCTTCCTGGGATCCTGAATTGGATCTGGACCATAGAAGAAACATTGATAAAGAGGTTGGTAAAATCCAAATAAACGTGTAAATTATTAGCTAATAATAGTACATCAATGGTAATTTCCTAATTTTGACAATTATATTATAGTTATATAAGACGTTAGCAACAAGGGAAATAAGGCAGAGGTTTACACAGAGAAAGTCTACAATATATTTTGTATATCTTTATATGGCAAGTCTAAAACTGTTTCAGAATCAAAAGTAAAAGCACACGTGACCTTTAAGTACCTGAAGTTGACTTCGATTCTTCTCTGTAAGGAAATCTACTTGAAGATCATGTAAATAATAACAAAATGACTTTCCGTTCCGATTACAGAATAAGAGAGACTTATTAACGAACTCTTGCAGGATGTCTTCAACTTCTTCAGTCTCCAAGTCCCAGAGAACACATAGCACCTAAGAAGCATTGTGAGCATTCAGTAGACCACAAAAGTACAGTGAGCAGTAAGTATGGGAGACAGAGGATTTTGATTAATACAGTACTTCAAGGATGTCTCTTGTCTTAAGAGGTTCAATTAGTTCTCAAGATAAAAAGAGAACCTGGATGCTTCTCTGACTTCCCTAGAACTACTGAGAAGACAGACACTCACAAGCTCAATACAGAGCCTTTTATGGAGACTAACAGCAGAGTGACATTGGTGCCCTCACCTCTCACCTCAGTCCAATTATCAAAGTTCACATGCCATAAATACCCAACGATAAGGAGTGCTGGTCGGTCCATTACCTTTGTAGGTACCTTGACATCCTTCTGAAGGATGGAAAGATCTGTGTAATAGTCTTTGATGTCTTCTCTGAGCATTTCAACACTTATAGACATGGCTTCATCCAGAGCCTCATAATCATAAGATGAAGATTTCCTTATTCTCTTAAACTGCTTATTCTGAAGCTGTCTGAGGTAGTATGCCCAGCGATTGGGAAAATCACGTAAAAGCGCACCAATTAAAGACACTACGAGAGGAGAACCTGGGGGGAAAGGTGATTATGTTAATACCACCTTAGTTTAAAATCACCACTAAACAATTTTATTTCATCGTTTTAAATCTCTCTCTCCCTACCACCTCCAAGTGTGGGGAAAGGGTACATGGGTACGTGGAAGATGTAAGTGTGGGAAGGATGGTGGAGGTGGGGGTAGGTGGAGTGTGGGGATGTGAGTGTGTGACGGTCAGAGGACAATTTGCCGCTTCTGTCCTTCCATGCAAACTTGGATGAAACTCAGGCTGTCAGGCTTGGCAGCAAGCATCTTTACCCAACTAAGCCATCTCACCAGCACAGGAAAACAATTTTCAATGCAAGTTACCCAAGGCCTAAGAACATTTATTTCTAGCTCCTGGTTTACTTTACTTCAAGGTCTGTCTTCTAAGAAAATCATGAGAACTAAGGCAGCTTTCACCCACAGATATCATGACAATATCATTGGCTCAGTTATTTGCATTATTCCTCTTGTCCAATTCCCTTGCTACGTGGCTGTCAGTCATGCCTACGCAATGGAGTCCAGCGAGAACTGCAGAGGCTGAACCCATGGAAGAGCTTCTGAAGGCTGCCAAGATGAAGGCGGCACTGGAAGCTCTCCCCGCCTCCTGAAAACTTACCAATATACCTCGTCTGATCTCTGTATTATCCTTTATAGGGCAGAAAGTATGTTTCCCTGATTCATGTAAACTGCTCAAACAAATTAACCAAACTTGAGGAGGGGCTTTCTAGCTGCTGAGTCAGAAGCATGGGTAAAACCGGAAGCCAGTTGACTGACATCTGAAGTTGGAAGTAGAGAGAGGTCGTCATGGGAACCAATCTTTCACCTTGTAGGATGATCACTCTTTCCATGTAAATCACTTCAGAATTAAATAAGGGGACATGCAGCTGGTGAACACTGCAAAATTGATGACTCACGTGCTGTCTGATAAATATATCTACACACATGGTGTCAGAGTCATCTGTGCTGTCAAAGTTTAGTAAGAGAAACTAAGGCTGAGACGGTGGTTTCTTGTTTCCCTCATCCTCAGAACAAGTAAAACTTTTATCTCACACATGTAAGAGGGTAACAGCATTTACTTACCAAATTGAAACTTTTAATTTTATAAAAGTCCAAACCAAGTCATTTTAAAATGATAATATTTTCCACTGTTTGACAGCGAAGGTCTTAACTTTATCTCACCTTTCTCTTAACATACTCTTTAACATATGGTGGGTACTTGTAACATTGTTTGAATTGTAACATTGTTTAATACATACCAAGTGTAGTCACTTAAGGTATCAAAAGTACCTAACCATTAAATACCGTAAAGCAGGTTCTAGTGTTCATGTGCTAAGTTAGCATAGTATTCGGCCTGCTTTATACCAGAGCGCTGGTGTTACCACAGCACCCCACACACAGGCAGTCATACCTTTGCATTCCTTTATAATACTGTGAGCCTCCACTGGCAGGTCTTCTTTCTTCATGTTAACAAAAAGTGACAAGATCTCAAGTCCTTTCTCTCTCCCTAGACCACTCTCCACAGGGACAACATGCTTAGGACCTGAAGCAAAATCGTAGCACAAAGTAAGCAATCTGTCACGCCACATATTTACATGTACTGGATGAAACAGTGCCTTCTGTTTTAATAACTTTACCATAGTATTAAAAAGCAAATTGAAACTCCTTACCCATGACTGAATCTGTAACACTCTTATCTCTGGTTGTAAGAAGAATCTGACACTGATTGTCAAAAGCTTTTAATACCCAAGGATCCCAAACATCATCCAAGATCAACAGAGACCTTAAAAAAAAAAAAAAAGAAGAAGACTAATGACACTTATTTTACACTTCCTTTAAAAACCATCCTAAAACACAAGAAAACTGGTAGACTAGAAGTTTTTTCCATGTATCTCCATAAACAAGAGTCAGGATAGCAAAGGAGAGATTATAGTTTAAGAGAAAAAGAAAGTTTAAAAAAAAAAAAACTGTGATGTTTGAATAAAAAATGGCTCCCTCAGGCTCAGGTATTTGCATGCTTAGTCCCAAGCTGATGAACTGTCTGGAAAGGTGTGGCCTTGTTGGAGGAGGTGTGTCACCAGGAGTGGACTTTGAGGTTTCAAAAGCCCATGGCAGAGCAAGTGTTGTGTTCACTGCCTGCTGCCTGTGAATCAGGATGGAAAGCTCTCAGCTACTCTCCTAGTGCCTGTTTGTTTCCCGCCATAATGACAATGACAAACTCTCTGAAACTGTAACCAAGAATCCAATGAAATGCTTTCTCTTATAGGAGCTGCTTGGCCATGTGTCTCTTCACAGCAGTAGAATTACGTAACTGAGACAGAAGTCAAGGTTGCCAACTGTACAAAAATAAATAAATAAATGTATGCATATACATACACAAGATAAATTTAACGTAAAAATTAAAAAAAAAAAAAAAAAAAAAAAAAGATGGCTCAGCAACTAAAAGAACTGGCCACTCTGACAGAGGATCAGGTTTGGCCCCAGAACTCACAGGGCAGCTAACAATCGTCTGTAATTCTAGTTCTGGGGAAATCCATGCTGTCTTCCAGCCTCCACAGGCACCAAGCACACACATGTTGTATATAGTATATATAGGCAAAATACTAATACACACAAAACAATAAAATAATTTTTCAAAAAAGCCAAAAAACCCAGAAGGCTAACACAAAGGAAAAAAAAAAAATAAGAAATAGTACACATTCCAACACAGCTTCCTGGGCAGGAGAAACAAATCCGAAGGTAAGCCTATCAGGCCTCTGGACCAGACTGGCAATCTCAAGAGAAGCCCACAGCTCTCCCCAGCCTAAAAACTGGCATAGGGATTTGGTGTAGCAGCGACACACCAAGGCAGGCGAGCACTGAAGAAACTAATCCTCTCACTCTGAGTAACTTCTGTGCTTCTGTGCAGCGATCCTGCTGTGTCTAGAAGGCCTGTGTTTGTGCTGTCCTTCATTATTTCCTCCGGCTCTTACAATCTTTCTGCTTCCTTTTCCACGGAGGTCCCTGAATCCTGAGGTGAAGATTTGATGGACACATCCCATTTAGGACTGAGTGTTGCAGAGTCTCGCAGTGAGTCTGATTTTGCTCCCAGCTACTACAGGAGGAAGTTTCTCTGACCATGGCTGAGCAGGACACTGATCTGAGTATTACAGAAGGCCATTAGGAATCATTTTACTGCTATGTTCTTTTAGCAGAACAGTAGGATTTGATTTTCTCCTAGATCCTGTCTCAGGTTCTTGGTCATCTAAACAATGTCAAGGATGGGTTCCATGCTTTCTTTTATAAGAGCTGCCTAAAAGAGCTCCTAAAAGAAGCTTGGTTCAGTTCAGAGAGTTTGTCACCATCATCATGATGGCAGGAAGCAAAGAGGCGTGGCACTGAGAGAGTAGAGAGACCTTTCCATCCTGATCCACAGGCAGCAAGCAGAGAACAATACACTTGCCCTGGCATGGGCTTTTGAAACCTCAGGGGTGGGCCTTAAATCCAATCAGACAGTGGTTGCTCCCACGGGCTTCCTGCCACCAGTGCACCAGCGAATTCTGCAGGCAGGTCACCACTGCAGACCAGAGGGTTTCTAGCTGGGTTGTTCTCCTTCGTGGTGTGCTGATTTTCTTTCCAGTTGCTGCTCTACCAGTGAGTGGTGTGCTTTTGCATGCTTCCATGAGATAGTTATCCTTTCCCATCTAGTGCAGGACTGCCCTAAGAATCCATCTTGTAGGGCCAGTCTGGTAGTGCTAATTAAGTCAGTTCACTTGGAAAGAATTTATTTGTCTTTCATTTCTGAAGAACAGCGGTTCTAGGAAAGTTCTTTTTTTACTTTTTGTTTTTAAGACAGGGTCTCTTCATGTACCCTTGGCTGTCCTGGAACTTGCTCTGTGAACCAGGCTGGCCTCAAACTCATAGAGATCCACCTGCACTCTGCCTCCCAAGTACTGGGATTAAAGGCATAACCACCGTGCCCAAGTTCTTGCTGCTTTTGTATTTTCAGTTATTTATTTATTTTGTCTGACTTAGCACATTTTTATTTATCTACTTATTTATTTGTTATGTGTATGTTTCCTTAAAACCCTTATCTTTAATTCATTTTCAGGAATCTGTCAATGTCACTTTCTCCTATGTCTGTTGCTAAAAGACGTAACAACGTGATGTCGCCTCGGGCATCGAGCGTTTGCACAGGTTTGTGCCCTATGTTGGCATTTGTGCCATATTATTCACATAAAACTCAGAGGACAGTTTGCAGACATCAGTTCTCTCCTTCCACCGTGTGAGACTGAGGGATCAAATTCAAGTTGTCAAACTGGGCACCAAGCTCCCTTACCCACTGGGCCAAACCCCGTGGCTGTTTTACACTTGTCTTTGTCATTAAGACAGAGGCTCAGTGTATAACCTAGGCTATCCTCAAACTCCCATTTTCCCCTTTCTCTGCCTCCTGGGATTACATCTGTGTATCATATATAACACCTGGACCTGGCTGAGTTATTCCAGAAGACTGAGCTTAAAATTCAGAAATCTTTCTTTCTGCCTGATATAGTCTGAGATTCTCAACTACATTTTCTTAAAGATCTTTTAAAATTTATTTTTATTTCATGTGTGTTGGTGTTTTGCCTGCATGTATGTCGTTGTGAGAGTGTTGGATCCTTTAGAACCAGAGTCACAGACAGTTGTGAGCTGCCATGTGGTTGCTGGGAATTGAACCCGGGTCATCTGGAAGAGCAGCAAGTGCTCTTTAACTAAGTCATCTCTCCAGTCCCAGCAATTTTATTTTTAACTAGTTTATTGACTTCAGTGGATTCAACATTATCATGTTCTATCCATTCAATTTCTTATTCAGATCATGTACTTATTCTTAATTTCTTAATTTTTACTCTATATTCTCTCCTATCTCAATGAGTTTCCTTAAAAATCATTCTTTACTTCATTTTCAGGAATCTGTCATTTTCTCCTATGTCTGTTGCTAAAAGGCTGTCATATCTGTTAGGAGGCATCATGTTACCATGCTTTTTCATGGTTTCTGTGTGCCTAAATTGGTATTTGTGCCTCTGGGAATCCAGCTGCCTCTAGCAACTTTCGCAATAGAAGATTCCCTCCTGTGTCTTTCAGGGTTCGTCAGGTGGGCACCCTTGTTCCATGTGGATTAATAGCACAGTGTGTGTATAAACTTCTTCAGCTATAGTCAAACTCTGGATACTTGTGGGCATCTCCGTTACAAAGGATATAGGGTACAGTGGTTTAAATGAGAATGGTCCCCATAGGCTCAGATGTTGGAATACTTAGCCCCTAGTTAGTGGACTGTTTGTGAAGAATTAGGAGGTATGGCCGTGTGGAGGAGGTGTGTCAGTGGAAGCCACCTGTGAAGTATCGAATTAAAAGTCCCAGTGTGCCTCTGTTTCCTGTTTTTGGTAAACTCTTCCTGCTGCCATACCTTTATTCTGCCATCATGGACTCCAACTTCCTGAAACTGTAAGCCCAAAAAGAAACTCTATTCTTGCTCATGGAGTTGTATCAGACAACAGAGAAGTAACTAGACCAGGGATTTGTGGGATTGCTCCAGCCGCTGAGATGCCATAGAAGGGATATGATCACTTGGATCTGCTACACACTAGCCTGGCCAAACAAACTACAAGCTGTGGGTTCTGTAAGAGACCCTGCATCATGGTAATAAGGCAGAGAGCTAGACAGGAAGACACCCAACAAGTGCCTTTGACCTCCTCAGATGTGTTGGGCAGTGGAAGGGTATCCTGGTTCTTGGGTTGTGGGTTCGGCCATGCCCCCAGAACCCAGGTTCCTGACACTGATCTCCATTCAACCTACAGCCTTCAGTCACATAGGCACAGGTAGAGGGCGTGAACAGGCCACAGGCCCCAGAGAGATTTACATACTAATGAGGTACCTGTAGGCCAGGGGGTGGAGTCAATTAAGCATTCCTCCCCAACCCCTCCCCACTCTTCCCTTCCCTATTTAACTCAGGTCCGCCCTAGGGTTTAGGGGTGTGCATCCAGATCCATCCACCATCCGTCATACCAATAAATCCCGTTTTGGAAACCCAAGGACTTCCTTGTGTGTTGGAGCCATGCCGTGAGGAGCTGTGGAGAGGCCTTTAGTGAGCAGCTGGGCCTAACTTCCAGCTGGAGAAACCCGAGGCAGTCCCAGCCAACTACCCACAGTCTGTCGTGAGAGGAACTCTCTGTGTTCTCCAGCCATTTTTCACCTACACAGATGTACATGTGGGTACATAGGTACACACATGCATACACCACATACAGTTCTCAGGCCAGTGGGATAGCTCAGACCTGAGGTTCAAATCCCAGAATCCATGGGAGAAAGAAAGAACCAACTCCTGAAAGTTGTCTTCTAACCTATACACAAGCCTAGACACATACACAAACACACACACACACACACACACACACAAATACAAATAATAGTAATGGATTTTAAAATAAAATAAATCCTTTTTGCAAGGGATATGGCCCAGCAGTAGGACACATGCCTATGAAGTTTTGTGCTCAATCCCCAGCTCCACAAAAATAAGTCCTTCCTTCTCTCCTTTCTCAGTCTCTATCTAGTTTGTGATTTTTTGTTCTATATTTATCCAGTAGAAACAGTATATCCAAAGCAGGAAGTTTATATTTTCTATCAAAAATTGCTCACCAGCTATTAATTGTAATTCTCAAAACCTTGTAATGGCACATAAGAAACAATGCAATCAATAAGATGCAAAAATAAGCAATTTAGACCAAGTGGGAGTCACTTTCCTTTTAAATTATAAGAGAAAACAACAGAAAATCAGCGGCTCTAGGGAAAGAACACGGCATTCTCAGGATGCCAGGAAAGTCTTGTACACTAACTCCATCTGATCATCCATACCTTGGGTGTTTGCGCAGCATCAGAACCCGGAGACGGTCTTTGGCCTCCTCAATATTAAGTGGAAGCCTCTGAGAGAAACTCTCTTCTTGATCCAACCGTGTGCAAAGATTCTGCAGTTTCATTAGAAGCCCAGATTTGTCTTGTTTTCCAATGGAAACCCAGTGTACACCCCCTGAAAAACAACCTAATAAGGGAGAGAAATGTAAGGCCTCTGAACAAGAGCCCCTCTGAACTGTTTTACTGTTAAATGCCAATCTTCTATCTCCTATCTTTACCTTCTCTTGAGTCAAGCTATCAATTCTGATAGGAGTTTATGGCTGAGCTACAAACCTAAATCTAAAAAAAAACTAAAAAAAAAAAAATCTAAAACTGAAACTGATGGTTTTAAGTTAGGACTGTAACTGAGGTTTTCAAGGAAGTATTTTTTTCTTTACCAAGCAAATTCCCATAGTCTTTGTTTCCAGTGATCACTGCTCACTCTCAGAGTCAGTATCCCTGACATACAGGACTGAGTTATCTGTTGGGAGAGACTTTCCCATGTAAACTAGGATGCTTAACAGGCTCCTGGTCCCCACTCTGGAATGCTAGTAGGATTCTCCCAATCAGTACTGACAACCAAAAATGTCTTCAAACACTGTGCAATACCCCTGAAAAGAGCAAAAAAAAAAAAAAAAAAAAAAAAAAAAATCCAGTTAAGAACAAATGACACCAAAGCTGAAGAGCTGGCTCCATGGCTAAGAGTACTAGCTGTTCTTAGAGAGGACCCAGGGGTGGTCCCCAGCCCCACATGCCAGCTCATAACCTTCCTTAGCTTCACTTCCAGAGGCTCTGACACCCTCTTCTGACATCTGAGGGGTTGACATGTGGTGCATGCACATACATGTAAGCAAAACACACACCGTAAAATAAAAACAAATATTGTTAAAGAGAACAAACGACATCCATAGACAGATGATGCATCATTATGGCTCTCTGAGTGCTCTCGGTGTGTCTCCAGTGCTTACCAGCTATGCACTCCTGCTGCACCATTACCCAGTCCTCAAATCTGTTACACTGGAAGGACACTACTCTACTTACAGCACAGCTCCCTAGAGAAATTCAAAATATAAAATGTGATAGGCATGGGGGCACATGATCAAAAAGAGGCAAAAAGATCGCTGTGACCTTGAGGTCAGCCTGGTCTAATAATGAAATGTACTTCAAAAAAAGAATAAGCCAGGCATGGTGGCATATGCTTCTTTAATCCAGCACTCAGAAGGCAAAGCCAAGCAAATGTCTGGAGTTTGACACCAGCCTTAGCTACAAAGGAAGTTCCAGGACAGCCAGGGTTACACAAGGAGACACTGTCTCAAAAAAACTAGCTAAATAAACAAACAAATAACTGAATATCAGGCAGAATTATTAGTGAAAGTCCTTCATAAATATCAAGCTTTAAACTAGTAAGCCCTTACAAAAATGTCTATTATTATTACTGTTAGAATTATTGCTAATTAAATGACATATCTTTTTTTGGGTTTTTTTGGGTTTTTTTGGGTTTTCTTTTTTTTTTTTTTTTTTTTTTTTTTTTGAGATAGGGTCTCTCTGTATAGCCCTGGCTGTCCTGGAACTCACTCTGTAGACCAGGCTGGCCTTGAACTCAGAAATCCACCTGCCAATGCCTCCCAAGTGCTGAGATTAAAGGCGTGCGCCACCACTGCCCAGCAACATATCTTAACATATGTATTTTGTCTCTATATATCCAGAACAAAAAAATCTTAAATCTTCATAGAATATACTTAAGTGACTAAATAATATTTTAAACACATATTTATTTTATGTATATAAATACATTGTAGCTGTCTTCAGACACACCAGAAGAGGGTTGGATCACATTACAGATGGTTGTGAGCCACCATGTGGTTGCTGGGAATTGAACTCAGTACTTCTGGAAGAGCAGTCAGTGCTCTAAACTGCTGAGCCATCGCTCCAGCCCCAGACTACATAAATTTTTAAAAACTTAAATAAAAGAGGCAGGAGAATCACAAGCTCAAGGGCAGTTATAGACTACATACCAAGATTCTGTCCCAAATAAATAAATAAGTAAAATTTAAAAACCTAGCTGGAGTGGTGACCCCCAGCTATTACATAATTCCAGCACTTGGGAAATGGCACATGCAGAGGAGGATGTAGGAGAGGCAGGAAGGCAAACTGGTGCTCTCACTGGGGAAATCACTATGGAGTTCTGTACCATATGGTACAGCTATACCACACCTGGATATACAGCTAAAGGATTCTAAGTTA
>JANHMN010000021.1:13136023-13144950 GCA_030674055.1 Rhabdomys pumilio
TATAAAAGTTGCCATGGCATGGTACTTCTCCAAAGCTATGGAAACCCTAAGTAAGACAGACAGTTACCAGATGATCAATGGGGAAAAGGCGGGCTGAGGAGAGGACCCAGCAGAAAAAAACACTTGCTACAAGCATGAGGACCTGAATTCAGATCCCCAGTACTCATGTACATACCAAGTGTTGAAATGGCTCATTTATAATCCTAGTACTCAAGAGGCAGAGACAGGCTCCGCAGAGCAAACTGACTAGTTACACCCACTTACCCAGTGAGCGCTGAATTCAAGTGAGCAACCCTGCCCAAGCATATAAAGTAGACAATGACCAAAGAAAACCAATGTCGATCTCTCATACACACATACACACTCACATAGGTGGATCCATACACACATGGAAACACACACACACAAACATATACACACACACATACATGCCACACAAATATATGCATATGCTGGATAGTTTTATGTCAACTTGACACAAGCTAAAGTCATTTGAGAATAGGGAACCCTCAATTTAAAACATGTCTCCATAAGACATAAGCATGTAGGGCATCTTCTTAAGGATTGATGAGGGAGGGCTCAGCCTGGATAGCATAGGCCATGTCACCCTTGGGCTGCTGGTCCTGGGTTCTATAAGAAAACAGGCTGAGCAAGCCATGATGAGCAAGCCACTAAGTAGCATTTGTCCACGGCTTCTACATCAGCTCCTGCCTCCAGGTTCCTGTCATTTGCATTCCTGTCCTGGCTTCCTTCCGTGATGAACAGGAAGTGTAGGCCAAATAAACCCTTTCTTCCCCAAGTTGCTTTTGGTCATGGTTATTTCTTCACAGCAGTAGCAACTCTAACCAGGGGAATGCATGAAAGGAAAAAGAAAAAAGAAATATTTATAGAAATAGAAGAACTGAGATCAGAGGGTAAATGCTTGCTGCAAACCTGAGGACTCGAGTTTGATCCTGGGAACCCATGTGGTGGAAGGAGGTAACCAGTTCCCACAGAGCATTCTCGGGCCTCCATATGCACAACGCGGCATGCAAATCCTGTGCAGGCATACATGCAGGCAGAACATTGTATATATAATAAATAAATAAATCTTAAAAAAAAACCAAGACAGAAGCTGTATGCTGTTTACCGTCACTAAGTTTGTAGTACTTTATTACCAGCAGCAACAGGAATGCCTAAAAGCAACAATAACTAAAAGACTACAGTGTTCAAATAAAACCAACATCTTGAAAAGCAGAGTCCAAGCGACAGTAATTGCACTTACCTTCTAAGAGGGAATGATCTCGAACAGCTTCTGCAGCTAATACAGACTTGCCACAGCCTGCCATTCCGTATATGGTGACCCAGCCTGGCTCTCCATTCAGTTTCCACAGCTTCTGCTGAATCGCATTGACCAGCTTCTTTCTAGTGACAAAAACAACTGGCCTCTGTGGCACTCCGCCCTCACACAGCACGGTCCTTACTGCAATCCAAAGCAAGCAGGAATGAACCAAACCTTGAGGCGGCTACTTTTAGAATAGTCCTCCCGTGAAACCCAGGCAAGCAAGGCTGACGGCTTAGCCTCAAAGTTCAAAATACAATAACTAGGATATGAACTTCACCCTTCCACTGTCTCAGAACACAAAGAACAAGAATAAGCACATATTCTTCAAGATCACCACACACAATGGTGGTGCCTGCCTTCCACACACTATTGTTCCCTGACCCTCTAGCCTCTTCTGTCTTTGTCGAATACTGGGAAGGACTAAGGGTACAGTTCAGTGCCTGAGTTTGCTTAACATGTGCAAGGTCATTGGTTTGATCCCAAGAACCATAAAAAGAAAGAAGGGAAGGGAAGGGGGCAATAAAGTGGCTCAGCAGGTAAAGGCACTTGCTGCTAAGTATGAGGACCAGAGTTCTAATCCAGTTGTCCTCTGACTCCCACATATGCACCATAGCACACACTATAAATAAATGTGTTTTAAAAAATGAAACTTTGGGCTGGAGAGATGACTCAGCGGTTAAGAGCACTGACTGCTCTTGTAGAGGTCCAGATTTCCATTCCCAGCAACCACATGGTAGCTCACAACTGTCTCTAAAAAGAAGCCCTCTCCTGTACTGTGGATGCATATGCAGCAGAGGACTCATACATTAAATAAAAGATTTTTTAAAAAAAATATCCAATGCCCTCCTTTGACCTCTGAGGACACTAGGGTATACACGTGGTATATACATGCAAGTAAAACATGCATACACAAAAAATATTAAAGCTTTTTTTAAAGAATACAAATCTCTAAAAATTATTTTCCTGTTCTATAAACTCTATATAAACACACAAATATAAATAATTAAAGCCCTATAAAAGCTCTTATTAGCTCTAAAATTTAGGGTATACATTCTACTACGTCAGCAGTAAGTAGTTCACTGGGCAAGAAAAACAAAATGGATTGACATGAACACAAATAAATATTTAAATCTGAACTTAAAATATTTTGGCACATGCATTGGTCCATGAACTGAAATATACTCTCCAGCAATTTAACCACAGTCAGAGCTGCAGGCACTGTAGTCCTGAGTGTGGCACCATGACACAAGGTTTCAGGGATACAAACCAAATGAAGTTATTCCACCGTCTGTGTCCTTGCCACTGGAAGAAGACACAAGAGGAAGACCGCTATGCAGAAGCCCAGCGAGGTCTTTATAGCCCTCATGTAGTAGGGCGTTGTAGAATGAAATGTAGGCGAAGTTGTCTTTATTAAGTATCATTTTAATTAAAGCAGCGGCTCGTTGATATTGAGTGGCCTGGAAAAAAAAAAAATTGAATAATTGTAAGAATATACCAGCGAATGTGTCTGCAGCACAAATTAGTGGAGACTGGTGTAAATTCAATTCCCAGCAACCACATGGTGGCTCACAACCTTCGGTAATGGGATCTGATGCCCTCTTCTGGTGTGTCTGAAGCACACAGCTAAAGTGTACTCACATACTTAAATCTTTTTTTTTTTAATGTTAAAACAGAATACCTCAGGAACTTTTACCTGACTTTTGACCTTTTCCTCCTCTACTACCGTTAAGACGCCGTTACTGATCATGTGATCCATGATGTAGGATGTTTTGATGTCCTTTTCCAGAGCTTCTCTGTGTTGAAGCAAACAATTGCGGGCCTTTGCATCCATTGTCCCTCAGGTTTTTTTCTGTCCTGGCTGTCGAGCATGAGCTAGAGGCAAAGCGCCAAGATATCTGTCATGACCAGCAACAGGAATGTGGAACCCCAAGATTTTTTTTTAATTATCCGTTAATTAGGGTTTATATATAAAATGGAACATTACACAGCCATTTAAAATCATATGGTGCATATCTCAATGCAGAACACATGCTGACAAGGAAAGATATTTCTGACACTGCTAATCTAAACATTAGAAACAAAGCCTCAAATAACACACAACGCGTTGTGTCACATGAATGTATTAAGAAGATGCTCAAGAGTCTGTTCATCCAAGAGTTTGGGAGACTGATAGCAAGATTCTGGCTTTCTTCCTTTGTATAAAGTGTTACCATTTTTCCAATACATACTTTTTTTACAGTAAATTTTTTCACAGTAAAAACTCTTCCTTTTCTTAGGACGAGGTTCTGTAAAAGTTACTGTAATACTTAAGTCCTAATCCTTTAAAAGGTGTTTCTTTTATCCAACCTGAAAACCAAGTGCCATTGCTGATACTGGCTTCTCAAAGTGGATGTCAGCCCCAGATCTTCATTAGTCAGCACATAGTCCCAGAACCACAGGAAATTCCCTCTGATGTCATTTCTTGGACCAAGGTAACGAACAAAGAATACCTTTTCATTTCCTACCAACTTCCTACAATACAACAAAAATTATTCCATGGGTATAAAGTTCAGTGTTGAATGTTTGCAACTTGTAAAAGCACTAACAAAACTCCCTCCAATGTAGTAAAGTGTGAATGTCTTAAATAGGCTTAATCATTCCTTCAATATTCGGGTGTGTGTGTGTGCTGGGGATTGAGCCTACTACCTGACTATGCGTGGTGAACAAACAATCTACCATTAGTGCTCCATACTCTCAGCCCTCATACATACTGAGCCCTTTTTGAGACTAGAGAAAATTAAGTCGTATCCCTGAATTTACAATCTAGTAAAACAAAACAAAAACAACAAAAGAAGTAATCAGAAGGTGACTGTCCTAAATGCAAAACCTGAGATAGGCACAGAGTAATATACAGAGCGCCTTAGAAGGGTGAGTATCATTCAACTTCAAAAAAATAATTTTTTTAAGTCATCAAATATAGCACTTGAAAAAAATAAAGTCATCCGTTTGTGCGCCCAAAGACTGGAATGAAAATAACTGAAGAAAGAAGGAGGAGGAGGAGGAGGAGGAAGAAGAAGAAGAGGAAGAGGAAGAGAAGGAGGAGGAGGAGGAGGAGGGGGAGGGGGAGGAGTAGGAGGAGGAGGAAGAAGAAGAAATAATGATCAGAAACAAGACTAACATTTTTAGTCTCCTAAAAGTTTCTCAACTTACAGTTATGAAAGGATTTTTGGTTATGTCCAATAATAATAAAAAACGAGTACTCTTTGACAACTGAGTTCCAATTTTCTCTAGCCTTACTGAACTCAAATATATAAGTTTTAAACAACTTTTATCAAACTTTACACAAACTGGAATATTATGGGCAAATTTCCAGGGCCACACCTCTTTGTGGCCACATCAAAACAGAAAGTCAAATTGGTCCAAGATACAGACCACAAAATAAAGGCTAAGTCCGTCCAGGAAAACAGTAACAGTGGTCTACTTCCTCCTTAGATAAATTCTCTTCCTGGTAGAGGAGCAGGGGGATGATTACCAAACATCCCGGGTCCTCTGATCTTTCAGTCCCTGGGAGCTACAACAGAACTTGCAAAGAACCTGTCCAGAGGGGTTTGGGGTGGACGTGAGGGAGGCTGTAAACTTACCCAAGCCTTTGCACCGGAGTTGTGCTCACAGATGAGAATCGATAGAAAGCAGCCCGAGGAGGGCTCCCGCCTGGCTTCCGGGGACCCCGCGCCCCGGGCAGGTCCTGACACCTCAGGTGCCTCACCTGGGTATCGGCCGCTCGGGGCGCAGGGGGGATGCCCGGGATCTCCGAGCGGCGTCGAGGGGTGATCACCTCGGTGGGCTTGCCTCGGGCCGCACCAGGGGAGAGCACCCGAACACAGGACACAAAAGCACGGCGACTCCAGCCGCCGCTTCACCCCTCCGGCCGAAGCTGCCCGGGCGGGAAGCGGACGCCACTCGGAAAGCTGCCGCGACTGTCTCAGATCGTCGCCGGTGGCTGACCGCACACACCTCTCGCTGCCGACCCCCACACACCCCTCTCACACCCTCCCGCGAGCGCAGAAAGCGGTCTGCTCCGCTGGGCACCGCCAGGTCTCTGCCTCAGGACCGCGGATTACTCAAACACCGCTGGGCCCGCCCAGTCCACACAGCGCGCGCCCGCGCACGCAAATTCACTCACCCTGGGCCCGCCGCCGCTGCCGCGCGCGCACGCGCGCGCCCCGCCCGGCGCGCCTCCGCAAGCCCAGGTTGAGCGTCCTCGCATGCGTGGTGGGGAGGAGCTAAGCCGCGGGCGCGCGCCCAACTAGACGTGGCACTCTCGGCCCCGCCCCCTCTCCGCTCCTATCCGCAGCCTGCGCGCACCCGCGAGTTTGAGTTTTCCCGCAGACTCAGTTTGGTAGCGGAACTCGGAGGCGGGGCGAGCAGCTTGGGGGCGGGTCACAGCCTTGAAAGGGCGTGGCCTTCCGAAGCGGCGCTGCGGCCACGTCCCACGGTCCCCCTCTAAAGCCATCCTGGCTTCGAGATCTTCAGGGATCCAGACATGTCCGAAGTGAAGAACCGAAAGAAGCCGGGGCCCAAAGCAGCTGCCCCTGAGCCTGAGAAGCGGACTGATGGCAGGAAAAACCCCGAGGCGCGGGGAGGCGCGGGCTGGGTAGACCCCCGCACTGGTCTCAGCCTGCTGTCCCTGGCGACGAGCCTGGGCCTGGCCTGGTAAGTGCGCGATGCTGCAGGCCGTGGGTCGGGCCTCGCGTGGGCGCCTAGCACCTCGAGCCAACCCACTCTCGCTTGAATACGTTCATTTAACTCTGTTCTGGTAGCATGCTCCAGTCGCTACCCGCTAAAGTCTGGGAACATGTCACCCAGGACTCGGCCCACACTTGATTAAGCATCTCCTGCACGTCACAAGTTTGCACATTACTAAAAACTGCTACTTCCCGTCCGCTCTGCAGCTTTGCGGATGAGGTTGCTCCACCCTCCCCCAAAAAAATGCACGAGTAAAATGTCTGCTGCCTAATAAAAGAGTTCGTTGTTGCTGAGCAACAAATGCTAATGAGGCTTTCTCCTAAGTGTGCCTACGTGAAAACTATGGTCCATTTTTAAGATTTTTGTTTATGTGTATGAGTGTGTCAGTGTATTTGTGCACATGTGTGCAAGTGCGCAAGAATCCCACAAGAGAGTGTCAGATCTGAGAAGCTGGAGTTACCAATGGTTGTAAGACACCAGATATGCATGTTCTTAACAGTTGACTAAAAGACTATATAGTCTTATTCCTAAATTACAAGTTGAACTGTATGTAACACTCTAAAGAATATGTTTCCCCTTAAGACTAAACATTCGTAGTGTTTTGTTATTGTTGTTTTGGTTTTTCGATACAGGGTTTCTCTGTGTAGCCCTGGCTGTCCTAGAATTCACTTTGTAGACCAGGCTGGTCAGAAATCTGCCTGCCTCCACCTCCCTAGGGCTGGTGTTAAAGGCATGTGCCACCACAACCCAGCTATATAACACATATAACCTAACAATATACACATATTTTTACACCTTATTTGCAGTAGTGGGGGCACCACCACCTCATTCAACATTTATAGTTTTGAAACCAAGCGTATTTTGGTGGTATATTAGTGTAATGTGGAATAAGAGAGCTATAAATAGAAGTCAGAAGAGACTCTGGATATCCTCCAGGCTAGAGTACTTTTGATGCTGGTATATTTCCATTTTAGTTTGTTGGTGACACCCTGAATCCTGCAGTCTTGGAGGGTTTATGGTTGAATGGTTGGTTTGGTTTTTTGAGACAGGTTCTTAGGTAGCCTAGGTTGGATTAGAACTCACTATGTAGCTGAAGATGAACCCCTGATCCTCCTGCCTCCACCTCCCAAGCGCTAGGCATTTGCCACCATACCCTGCTTGAGTGCTGGGTTTTGTTTTTAAGTTAATAAAAACTTGTTAAACTGAAATAAGGATCGTTGTTCTCTTTAAGAAGAACTTTCTTCAATGATGGTGTTACTAATTGAAGAATGTATTCATTTTGATCTAAATGTGTTGGAAACGCTGTCTTAAATAAACAACTCATACCTTAAAATGCATGGCCCTTTTTAGGTAAATGGGGACATGGTACATTTTGTATTGGGAAAGAATATTACTGAGTTATTTTTGGTTCTCTCTAGGGCAGTGTTTCTCACCCTATGGATTGCGTCCCCTACAGGGGTCACATATCAGATAACCTGCAGATCAGACTTTATATTATGATACATAATAGTGGCATGGCTTTTGTATGAGTGTGAAGATAAGACCTCAGGTCCACTTGCTTGAGGGGCAAGCATTTTCTTCCCAGCTCCTCCAAAGCTCTTTTAACAAGGAATTAATTCAGGACTTTTTCTCTCATCCAGTTTAACTTTATAAACCTTTTAATATCTTAGCTAACTGTTTCTAGGATTTTTTGTTACTAGTGTTAGTAGAGTTTCACATAAGATATGGCATTATACTTTAAACACTGGTTTAAACATTTAAAAAATGGGTTTTGTTGAGTGATTCGAGAGTTTTGGTTTTTGTAGAGATGGAGTCTCTAGATAGCTAGATGTCTCACTAGATAGCTCTGGCTGGCCTGGAACTCACACGTAGGCCTCCCAGGTGCTGGGAGTAAAGGTGTGTACTATGGTTGACCTTCTCATTTTTTGTTCTTCGAGATGGGGTCTAGCCTCAAACTCATGGCAATTCTTCTACTTCTCCTTCTAAGTACTGGGATTGCACACATGGGCCACCACACCCAATCTTTCCTTGATTTGAAGTAATAGAATCCAGTCAGTGTTCCCTTGAATATTAGGTAACTGTAGGTGGTATGAACTGATGTTAAATGGGAATTGACCCTAATAGTGACCCTGTAATGAACCAGAAGAACCGCTTCCTGTGACTGTTTTCTCTTTCCCAGTACTAAGTTGAAAGAGAGGCAGAGAAATCCTTTAAGTCCTCAGTCAGCTGTCTGCCGCCATGTAAGACCCCCTCAGAGGTGGCACTATGCACCATTCACTAGCATGGGGTCCTAAACTTGCTTGAGGCCTGTGTAGACTGCAGTACCTGTGAGGGATTAAGAATGCATTTGGAAGGTCCACACTGAAAGCCTATCCCTCATGGGTCCCTTTCTCCCACATCTAACACATTTAAGACTTTACCTATGTGATAGTGAAGAAAGCCCAAAGTCCTGCTCCCATAGAGACTTACAAGTGATCGATACATCTATCCTCTACTTGGTTTGTTACCAAATCAGCCCTCTAGTTCAGCTTAGTGTTCAGTGCTAGGACTACGGCTGTGACCAAGTGCAAGCAGAAGGGAGTCCTACTCCTTTGAACAGACAGCCAGAAGCATGTAGAAGAGACGGGAAAGTACACAAAAGGATCCAAAGAGAGCACTAAGGAGCACTTACTTCCCTAACATTCGTAAGATTTGTGTGCCCTCAGAAGCACTTACTTGCCTAGCATTTGCAAGTCCTTGAGTACCCTCAGGACCACAGAAGAAGGAAGAAAGGACAGAAAGGAAAAAAAAAGATGCCACGGTCCTCAGTAATCTAGACACTCTAGACATTGTTCATGTGCTTTTTTTTTTTTTTTTTTTTTTTTTTTTTTTTTTTTTT
>JANHMN010000021.1:13145050-13242572 GCA_030674055.1 Rhabdomys pumilio
TTTTTTTTTTTTTTTTTTTTTTTTTTTGGTTTTGGTTTTTTGAGACAAGGTTTCTCTGTGTAGCCCTGGCTGTCCTGGAACTCACTCTGTAGACCAGGCTGGCCTCGAACTCAGAAATCCGCCTGCCTCTGCCTCTGCCTCCCAAGTGCTGGGATTAAAGGCGTGCGCCACCACCGCCTGGCCGTTCATGTGCTTTTATAAATATATGATTATTTTATTTCTCCAAAACCCATGAGATATTATCATTCCTGCTTTCTAGATAAGAAACAGTAGCAAAGATAAACTGATCTGGCGAAGGTGGTTGGTTATGTAGAAATGTAGAGCCAAAGGAGTCTAGGTATTTAACCTGTGTAATATGTTGCCTCCCTCAGTGTTAATTCAGAATAAGATCAAGTTTCTGAGGCATGAGGTACTGGCCCATGCCTTTTGTCCCAGCACTGAAGAAGCGGAGGCTGGCAGATCTCTGGGAGTTAGAGGCCAACCTAGACTACATAGTGAGTTCCAGGACAGCCAGGGCTACATATGAGACCCTATCTTGAAATAACAAACAAAAAAAATCTGGGAGTAGAGAACTGGAGATAAATGCTTAGTAGTTATGAGTACTTGCTGCCCTTGCAAAGAATATAGGTTCTGTTCGAGTACCCACTAAATGGCTCACAGTATCTATAACTTCTGACCCCACTCTGGCCTCCTCATGCACCAGGCACATGGGTAGTACATATGCATACATACATTTAGGTAAAAACTCAAACATTAAAAAAAATAAATAAGGGAGTTGGAGAGACAGCTCGGGGGCTGGAGAGATGGCTCAGTGGTTAAGAGCACTGACTGCTCTTCCAAAGGTCTTGAGTTCAATTCCCAGCAACCACATGGTGGCTCCCAACCATCTATAATGGATCCTGTGCCCTCTTCTGGTGTGTCTGAAGGCAGTGACAGTGTATTTACATAAAATAAATAAATACAGCTTTAAGAGAGAGAGAGAGAGAGAGAGAGAGAGAGAGAGAGAGAGAGTGCTCAGCAGTTAAGAACACTGGCTACTCTTACAGAGGACCTCGGTTCAATTCCCAGGACCCATATGGCAGCTCACAACTGTCTGCAACTCCTGTACCAGGGGATCCGACACCCTCACACAGACATCCATGCAGTCAAATCATCAATGTGCATAAAATGAAAATAAATAAATTTAAATAAAATCTTAAAAGTAATGAATTCTAAAGATTTTGAAATTAGAGATCACCAACACCCCAGCCCTGAGATGGTCCTTAGTTGACTCTAATTTTAGGCCTTTGGCAACCTTATCTAATCAAGAAGACTGAGAATTGCTTCTGTCAGAATCAGAAGATGAATAAAGATGCCTCTCATTCATTAAACAGGATGAGGCACCTTGGACACGAACCTGATGCCAGTTCAAGAACGTGATTCTTCAGGGCTCACGCAGCTCTCTTTGACATACTTTCTTGACTTCTGGGAAACATACCATTCTCTTCCTCAATTTCAAATGAGTGGATATTTATGAAGTGCATACAGGTGGAAATAAAGTGTACTATAACTCATCAGTGCCGTATAAACCACATCTTCTTCTTCTTTTTCATCTCTACCACTAAGTTAGAGAGACATGCTGCTTTTAGTACAGAGCCTGTAATATCCACTAGTAGCAAGAGTGACTCTTAATTTGGTGAGAGGCTAACCTAAAGGATAAACTGGGGAAAAATAACAACAAAGTATCAGAGGTGTTTCCACTGACATTGCTTAATGCTTAAACTTGAAGAAAAATCCAGCCCCAGACAACATTAAAATGTCTAGTAAGATCAAAAGCCTCAAATATGCCATCTCTGTCTCTTGTCTCTCTCTCTCTCTCTCTCTCTCTCTCTCTCTCTCTCTCTCTCTCTCTCTGTGTGTGTGTGTGTGTGTGTGTGTACGCATTGTACAACATTGTTGGGAACTGAACTTGGATCCTGAAAGAGCAGCAGGGACTCCATCATTGAGCCATCTCTCCAGGCTCAGGAAGGCATTTTTATAATGGACCAACTTTTACTCAAAGTCTCCTTGGAGTACTGTGTTTATTCTGAGTAACCTTGCTCCTCTGTAGGATAAGTTTATGAGAATAAATTCATGAAGTAACACACGCAACAACAGATGATAAAACTAGTCATTGAAATTAACTCGTTTTTTATGGGTAGTAAGCCTAGTCTACAAAAGAGGAAAAAGCTTAAAATGTGTAATACAACAAATAGAATCATGGGGACGGAGCCCAGCAGTGGACTACTCCCCCGTATGACCCAAGCTCTAGATCTGTTCCTAGCAACAAGACAAAGGGTTTAAAAGAGGTGGAGGGGAAGAAAAAAATGTCTAACCATCATCCATCTTTTAAAATTAAGAAAAGAATACTTTTTAACTTGGGTTTTGTTTAAAAGTCCATATTAATACACAGAAGAGTTGATCTCGACTAATTTTATAACTTGTGTCTCATATGATAGACATCAGCATGCATATCAAAGGAAATTTATTTCATCCAGCAATGTAAATATTTGTTTGGCAAAAAATATCCATTTCTGCTTCCCCATCCTACAAGTAGTTAACCTTGAGATACCACTGTAAGTTCAAACACAACTCAGCTGCACTTTGAGAGGCCTCTCACCTCTCCATGGATCTTTGGAATCCTTTGTCTTCCCAGGGAAAGGTTATAAAATGTGATCAACAAGTGAACCTCAGCTCGGCTGCATAGTCAGATTACCTGGGAAGCTGTTAGAATATCCAACACCCAAGCCGTATCCATGACTAAGTAAATAAGAATCCCTGTAAATGGGGTCCCAGGTGTGGATGTGTTAGAGCTGTCTGGTGATCAAGACCAATAATTAGGGAA
This sequence comes from Rhabdomys pumilio, assembly GCA_030674055.1. Lineage (NCBI taxonomy): Eukaryota > Metazoa > Chordata > Mammalia > Rodentia > Muridae > Rhabdomys > Rhabdomys pumilio. Next base: position 13,147,914 of record JANHMN010000021.1, read on the forward strand.
GATTTGCAGTCACTAATCTAGATCCTATGACGTAAGCACTTCTCATGATTCTGCTCGGTTGCTTTTTGAAAACTCGATGCATAAAACACATGAAGCCTGGAGAACTGACTTACAGTAGATAACTAATATGATATTAAGCCTGAGGCAGTTCTTCTGTGCCTAGTCATTTCAAATCTTCTCCAAAACCATGTTCGTTTATTGTCTCAGGAATTAGGAGAAGGGGTCTGGCTAACTCATTCAATAAAGCATCAGATTCTTAAAGGTTGGGATAGTTGGTTCTTTTAATGTGTATGAGTGTTTTATCTACATATCTATACATCACATGTGCTTGGTGCCAGTGGAGGTGAGAAGAGGGCATTAGGTCCCCTGGGACTGGAGTTGCAGACTGTTATGAGCTGCCATGTGGATGCTTAAGATAAAACTCGTGTCTTTTAGAAGAGCAGCCTAGTGCTCTTAACCACTAAGCCATCATCTCTTCAGCCCAAGGGCAGTTGGTTTTTGGTTTTTGATTTTTATTTTAAAGATTTATTTATTTATTTATTTATTTATTTATTTATTTATTTGAGTATACTGTAGCTGTCTTCAGGCACACCAGAAGAGGGCATCAAATCCCATTACAGATGGTTTGTGAGCCACCATGTGGTTGCTGGGAATTGAACTCAGGACCTTCGGAAGAGCACTCAGTGTTCTTAACTGCTGAGCCATCTCTCCAGTCCCAGCTTTTGGTTTTTAGTTTGTTTGTTTTTGTTTGTTGTTTTGGGTTTTTTTCCTTCTTTTTCTTCTACCTTTTACTATTTGCCAGATGAAGAGAGCATTCCAATTTTGTTTGCTTATATGTTGGATCAAACCTGGGGTCTTTGACATGTCGGGTAAGTACCCTTCCTACCACTGAGCCATACATACCCTCGGCACTAACCTTACTTCGTTGTGTGGCTGTGTGAGTGTGCATGTGGGTGCATGCATATAGAATCCAGAGGTCAACCTCTGTCATCATTCCTCAGGAGCCAGCAGTCTTGTTTCTGAGACAGGGTCTCCCACTAAGATCTGGGTTGGTCTCATTAGATTAGGCTGATTGACCAACTAGCCTAGGAATCCTGGTGTCTCTGCTTCTTATTATCCCGTTCTGGGATAATAAATATACCACCAAGCCTAGCTTTTTATGTGGGTGCTAGGGAGCAGACTGAGGTCCTCATGGCTAGTTATCAACTGAGTCACCTCCCTTTGCCCTAAGCCCTCATTTCAGAATGACATCTACACTGTACCTACGAGTATACTGTTGAGTATAGGCAAATAGAGCTGCCACACTCTGCTTTGCATACGTATTCTATTACTTTGACAATGGCTCTCTTCTGTATTTCTGTCTCTTCCTAACTTCTTTTTGAGACAAAGTCTCATGTAGCTCCAGTTGGCCTTTAAGCCTTTGGCTTACTGTGTAATAATAGAGGATGGCATGACCTAGAACCTATAGTCCTCCTGCCTCTGCCTCCCTGAATAATACAATTACAGGTATACATACCATAGTCCGGATGATAGTTTGGGGGATGATAGCTTGGTAGTGTTGGGTATTGAACTACTGGCCTATAACCTCAGAAGAGATCCAAGCTTTGATTCCAAAGAGTTCAACCCTGGAGTCTTCCAAAACATTTCTTTTTCTTCCATCTCTTAGAGATGTTCCTCTGCCTCACTCCCTGAACCATGAGCTCTAAAGAGAGGCGGTGTTGATTCATCTTTGCAGTGAGTTAATATGGCCGCCTCCCATATAGCAGGCCGCCTGGGTGGTGGCATCATCTGACTACTATTGCAGCAGCTATCCGGGAACACGTATTTTTCTCACCAGGAGTGAGTGATAGTCATTATTTTTTTCTTTTCAGGCTTGTATTTCAACAATCAGAAAAGTTTGCGAAGGTAGAAAAACAATACCGGTTACTGCAAACAGAGAGCAGCGAGTTTCAAGGACTCCAGAGTAAAATCAGTTCAATTTCCAACAAGGTAATGTGTTAATCAACTTATTTAGGGGAGGTCTCCCCTCCCCAGTACTACCATTCTCCTACTTCACGTCAAAGTGTCCTTCCTCTGCCTTCAAACTGTCACTATTTTAACTCCTGAGCAGACTTTCTCCTTCTTGGCATTCCCCCTGTGATCCAAGTTGGTTCCTGGGAAGTATTGCTTCGTCTGGGCTTGATAGTACACACCTTTAATCCCAGCCCTCTGTGAGTTCAATGCTGGTCTGGTCTACACAGCAAGTTCCAGAGCAGCCAGGACTAAACAAAACAACAAAGGTGTGTTTGATCTTTAGATATAAAGTTACAACATGGGACCAGCCAGATGGCTTAGTGGGTAAAAGCTCTTGTTGCTAAGATGGATATACTCAGCTCCATCCAGTCAAGGAAACCTAACACTATTACTAGTTACAAGTGTTTCTCAGAACTTGTTTTTAAATGAACTTCTGTGTTGTGGATACATGCATGTATTAAAGTGGCTTTTAGACATTTCAGAGTGGTCTTCTTTTATTAACTAGTTCTGTTATATACGTGTCATCTAACCCCTGGATAGCACACTGTTTCACCTATTACAGAGAGCCTTCATTCAGATGGTCCCAGAAAGCTGTTGTCATACTGAATTCCCTCAGGGGTTTTTTTGTACCTCCCTTATGTCAGATACTGTCCATGTTCATTAAGAAGTGTGTTCCAGCCGGGCAGTGGTGGCACACGCCTTTAATCCCAGCACTTGGGAGGCAGAGGCAGGTGGATTTCTGAGTTCAAGGCCAGCCTGGTCTACAGAGTGAATTCCAGGACAGCCAGGGCTACACAGAGAAACCTTGTCTTGAAAAAAAACCAAAAAAAAAAAAAAGAAAAAAAAGTGTGTTCCGGGAGCTGGAGAGGTAGCTCAGTGGTTAAGAGCACTGACTGCTTATCAGAGGACGCAGGTTCAGTTCCTAGGACCCACATGGTGGTTCACTTCCATCCTTAACTCCAGTTCCCAAGGAGATCCCAAGCCTTGATCTCATGTCTGTAGCACTACATACATATGGTACACATGCATTCATGGAAGCAAGACACTCAGAACATTCAAAAACTAAAAATGTTAAGGGAGGAAAGAAGGAAGGAAGGAAGGAAGGAAGGAAGGAAGGAAGGAAGGAAGGAAAAGAAAAGAAAAAAAGGAGGAAGGAAAGGTTTTTCTGAAACTCTTAATATGTAGGGACAAAACCCACCACTATAAAACTGGAAGGAATGTGGACCTTTCAGCTCTTCACCTGGTCAGTTAATCCTTCTGTTGAGGCAGATTTCAGTCACGTTAGGCTTTCCCACTTTACTCTCCTGCCTTCTCTCTCTGAGCTTTCATCGTGCCTTGTGTTGAGTCTGTCATCATATAATGTCACCAGTTCCTGATTTGTTGTCTCCCATACTCCCCTTTAGAACAAACACTGCATCTCCTGTTTCTCCAGCACCTAGAAATGAAGCTAGCTCACAGAGGATGGGCAGTCGCTCTCATCAGGACCCGAGTGTCTGATACACAAGAGCCAAAGCATTGTCTGCTCCATCACATTGATATTTTTTAAAGATTTATTTGTTTGTTTTATATATGTATATGTGAGTACACTGTAGCTGTCTTCAGACATGCCAGAAAAGGGCATCAGATCCCATTACAGATGGCTGTGAACCAACATGTGGTTCCTGGGAATCGAACTCAGGACCTCTGGAAGAGCAGTCAATAGCGGTTCCTGAGCCATCTCTCCAGCCCCAAATTGATATTTTATAACTAGCATCTTGTACAAGGTCTGGAAAAAAAAAAAAAACAAACACTCAAGGAACTACTCAAGACAACTAATAATATAACAGGTACTGCAGACATCCTGACGGTTGAGGCTAAGGCTGTGGCCTTGCCTCACAAGTGTCAGGAATCATCTGAGGGTTTTTAGTGGTGTCGCATGGTGTGCTTAGCAGTTTTCAAAGCCTTACTCTGGTAAGTAGTGGGTAAAGGGATTTAGAGAGGACGTGATTATCAGATAGTGCTTCTGGAGGAATTTGCTTGGTCACTGAAGTCTGGGTCAGGACTCCACTAAGTGCCCCCATGTGTCTCCCTTGTTAGAATGCATGCAAGCTGCTCTGCTCCCTGTGTAAACCACTGAAGGGCAGAACTGAGTCATGCTCAGTGTCCTGTCACAGGACCGTGCTGCAAACACTTCATAGCTTATTAATCATTTCTAGGTTTTCTCTAAAGTATTCATGTATGTGAGGATAGAAACCAGCTAAGTCCGTGGCATAGCCTTCCCAATATCCCAGGCCTGTTCCAACAGGTCCTAGGAGCCTATCCTGATTTACAGATAAACACTGTGCCATTTGATGTCACATGTTTCAGCTATTTTTATAAGACTTCATTTTTGCCTTTTTACAATCAAATTTTAGTTCTTTCTCTGCAAGAGGTTAGCAAAAATAATGATGAAGATTCAGCCAGAATCTTACAAAGTCCTAGGACTTAGAGGAGGTAGCAAAGTCTATATTGTTATAATTTCCTACAAGTCAAATAGCCATAAAAATGACATCTAGTTTCTTTCAATGTTTTGAAAAACTAGGATTATGAGTTCAGGTTTACATTTTTCTAACATAAGGCTGCTCTATTATATTTGTTTAAACTATTAATAATAAATGTTTCTGTTAATGGGATTCAGATTGCTTACATATTTTAGGAAACTTCAGAATTTGAACCTTGTATATGTTATGCTCCTGACTGCTAAAGTATATCTCTCTAATATAAAAAATGAATAAGTAGCTCAGGGATTGTTTTGTGTTATAAATACAGCTTGAGTCTACTGAAAACACCCTGCAGGAAGCTACATCATCCATGTCTTTGATGACCCAGTTTGAACAGGAAGTGTCTGGCCTCCAAAAATCCATACGTGACATTGAGAATAGTGAAGAGATGCTCACACAAAAGATGCAAGACCTTAATGAGAAATTCCAGAACATTACAGATTTCTGGAAGAGAACACTGGCAGAAATGAGCGATGATACAGCCGTTTTCAAATCAGAAGCGAAGAATACACATTCTGAAGTTACCCTGAAGATTAACTCCGCTGAGCAGGAGATAAAAGTGCTCAGCGAACGTCTAAAAGATTTGGAAGACAGCACACTACGAAACATCAGAACAGTGAGCAGGCAGGAAGAGGAAGATCTTCTACGGGTAGAGGCGCAGCTTAGTTCTGACACAAAAGCAGTGGAGAAGCTAGAAAAAGACCAGCACACGCTCCTCGCCAGAGACGAAGATCTGACCACTAAACTTTCCAGCTACGAACCCAAAGTAGAAGAGTGCAAGGCACACTTGCCAACTATAGAAAATGCTGTCCACTCTGTCCTCAGAGTCTCTCAGGATCTGATGGGAACAGAAAGGAAGCTGGAAGAGCTGACTGTGCAGATGTTCAACATGGAAGACGACATGCTGAGGGCAGTGTCTGAAATCATGGAGATGCAGAAGACCCTTGAGGGGATTCAGTATGACAATAGCTTATTAAAGATGCAAAATGAACTGGTTGTTCTAAAAGGAAAAGTTCATGACTTCATAGCATATTCAAGTCCACGAGAAAAGGGGACTCTGGGAGAATATAACCTAGAAAATAAGGGAACTGATGGTTATTAAATTTACTGCACATCTTCCAGTGGGCTATACTACTAAGCGGGAATCGGTCAGGCCTACATTTCTTAGTTGTTACGTTCTGCCTCACTTAACCTGAGAATGAGAGGAGTATGCACCAGATGGAGTATGAATCTACTCAAACTCTTATCTTCTTAAGCTCTAAAACTTACTCTAACTATTTTCATAGAAATACTTCTAAAATATATATTGCTCTACTTTTTAGGCAGTATATTTAATATTTACATGTCTTTCCAATAATTAATAGACATCATTATGAATTGAATTTTTGTAGCTAGCTATCTATTATGGAGATAGAGAGACAGATAGATAATCTATAGCCAACATTAAAACCTTTTACCATTTCACCGTGACCCTCGTTTTCTAAGCTCTGTCTGTTTCTCACAATTTGTCTGTCACCTGCTGCAGCAGCCAGTTGGTAACATGCCTCCCTCTCCCAGGTTTTTGGAGCTTTTTTTTTTTTTTTTTTTAATTTTATTTTATTCAGACAACCAAGTTCATAGGAAATGTACGTAAAATAAAAGGTAACTTTCCTGCAGGAGAACCAAGGGACTCTCCTGTGAGGTAATGCCACATTATGAAAACTATGAAAGCTGAAAAGTATTTTCCGTTTTGCAAAGGTTCTAAACTGTGTTACAGATACTTATAAGAGATTTCAAATGTGAGTAAACGTGTTCTTATTGTGTCCTCATTAGTAGCCTTTTCTATTAACTGGATATGTTTTGAAGTAGGAGTTTTTGGACTATTTTTGTGTACCTGGACTTCCATTTCTAAAGTTTGAACTGTGTGACACTAGAGTTTACTGAATACAATTAATAGATACTTAAAATAGAAACATGTTGATAAGCCTGTTCCTATTTTAAAGAAGAAACAACATAGCAATAAATTGTGATAATAATGACATATTTGTGTCATTTTTAAAAGACTCTCCAATGTATGAAACTAAATTTGATTCACATATTAATTTTAAAAAAATTAGGGCTGAAGCTAGGCATGGTGGCACATGCCTTTAATACCAGCACTCCAGAGGCAGAGGCAGTTGGATCTCTTGAGTTCAAGGTCACCCTGGTCTACATAGTGAAACTGTGTCTCAAAAAAAGAATATAGGGCTAAGAGATAGCTTAATAAATGAGAAGCTCACTGTGTAAACACGAAGACCTGGATTTGATACCAGGCACTGACATAAAAAGCTGGGTCTAGCATCACCTGCCTGTAATACCAGCTCTGGAAAACAGAGACATGAGAAAACTATTGAATATGTGTCTCTGTGTATTCCTTTGCTAAGAAATTTGCTCTGGGACTGAAGAGATGGCTCAGTGGTAAGAGCACTGGTTGTTCTTGCAGAGGACTTGAGTTTGATTCCCAACACCCACATGATGGCTCACAACCATCTGTAACTCAGCTTCCAGGAGATCCAGCACAGCCTTTTGATTCCCGCAGGTACCATGCATGGCATGCATGTGGTGCACAGACATATATACAGACAAAACATTCATATGCATAAAATAAATATATATTTAATTTTCTATTTGGCAAAATAGCCATTGTAGCGATCTAGATACATTTAACGAATTTTCCTTTGTTTCTTTCTTTCTTTGTTTTGGAGCTTTTTGTATTGATTTTGAGACAGGGACTTGAGATGTAGCCCAGGTTAGTCTTAAGTCACTGTCTTCCCCCACGTTGCATTTCAAGCAACGGGGGACACAGGTGTATAAGGCACAGGGACTCATTTTGTTGTGCTTTATGGCAAATTACCAGTATTATAATCCACACTTTTGTATCTTTGTAATTGATAATAAATTTTATATCAGTTAACTTATAGAGAGTACTGTCCATTTATTTAAAAAATGTCAGCACACACAAAGCAGGTTTACAGCCAGGCATGGTGGTACATGTCTATAATTCCTGGTTGTAGCAGAAAGAGTCTAAGTTCATGACCAAGCTGGTCCACTTGGCAGGACGCTAACAAAAGTTTTGCAAAGTGAGAGGCTAAAGAGATACCCCCAGGTTAAGAGTGCATGCTGCTGCAGCAGAGAGCCAGAGTCAGTTCCCATCATCCACTCAAGGCTGTTCACAATCACCTGTAATCCCAGCTCTAGGGGACTCAGTGCCCCTCTTTCAGTCAACCAGATTCACACACACAAACCCACACACAGATACAAATGCACACACATAATATTTAAAAAAAAACAATAAAATAAGTTTCACAAAATAAGCACTTAATTCTTTTTAAGCTTTTAGGTGTGGCTATTTGTTTTGTTTTGTTTTGTTTTGTTTTGTTTTTCGAGACAGGGTTTCTCTGTGTAGTCCTGGCTGTCCTGGAACTCATTCTGTAGACCAGGCTGGCCTTGAACTCAGAAATCCGCCTGCCTCTGCCTCCCAAGTGCTGGGACTAAAGGCGTGCGCCACCACCGCCCGGCTACTGACAGATTTCTGATGCCCGAGGCTGAGCAGTAGCAGTCTGTGGAGCAAGTGGCAGGTGGGTGACCCTCAGCCTCTGGAGTGGGACAGGTCTAGTAGTGACTGCAAAACTGAATTTAAAGTCTTATAACTTTTATGTGTGTGGGTGTTTTGCCTACATGTACGTTTATGTAACATGTGTGTGCCTTGATGCCTGTGGAGGAAACTGGAGTGATAGATGATTGTGAGCCACCATGTGGGTGCTGGGAACCGAACTCAGACTCTCTTTGATAATAATAAGTGTTCTTAACTGCAGGGTGACTCTCCAGTTCCTGATGTAACTATCGCTATAAATACATTTTAAAACGTCACACCTAGGCCGGGCAGTGGTGGCGCACGCCTTTAATCAATCCCAGCACTTGGGAGGCAGAGGTAGGCGGATTTCTGAGTTCGAGGCCAGCTTGGTCTACAGAGTGAGTTCCAGGACAGCCAGGACTACACAGAGAAACCCTGTTTGGGGGGGGAGGGAGAGAATCAAGAAGGCTATATATAATTCAGCTACATGTATTCTTATATCACAAATAAGCTAAACTGTAAGTTCTGTAAATCTGCTAACTGTGCTCAAAAATTCTTTGGGGTTTGACATAAGGAATGGGTAGATGTTGGAGGAGAATCCTCACATTTGAGAATCTGAGGAAAGGAAATCATGAGTCCAAGGATAACTTGGGCTACATAGTGAGCTCCAAGCCAGGCTGAGCTACAGGGTGAGAGCCCCCAATGAAGTTTCTGAGGAGCTGACTGGCCCACGGATTGTTCCCTGAAACTGTGGTGCTGTGCTTGTAGATAAGGACATATTAAAAGTTACGGGGGCAGGGCTGGAGAGATGGCTGGGGATGAGAGCACTGGCTGCTCTTCCAGAGGACCTGGATCTGATTCCCAGCACCCACATGGCAGCTCACAACTATAACTCCAGTTCCAGAGGGATTCAGCACCCTCTTCTTACCTCCTCAAGCACTAGACTTGCAACTAGTGCATAGACACACACGTGGGCAAATACCCATACACATAAAATACTAAAAATAATTGTTAAAAATTACAGGAGGGGCTGGAGATAGGGCTCAGCTGGTAGAGTGTCTGCCCAGCATTTCTGAAGCACTGGGTCCTAGCTCCAGCACTGCATAAAACCAGGCCTTTTGTCACAAGCCTGTCATCTAACACTCAGGAAATGGAAACTAGAAGATCATAAAGTCAGGGTTATCATCAACTACATAGAGAGCTCAGGTCGGCCTGGGCTGCATGGAACTGTCTATACATATGCATATACATATACATCATATGCATATACATATACATATGCATGCATGCATACAGACATACATACATATATACATGCTGCATGAGGCTGTCTCTACATACACATATATACATGCATACACATATACATACAGGCTGCATGAGACTTTGTCTCTACATACATATACACATACATACATACATACAATTCAACAATTAAAGGGATAGCTAGGGATGTAGCTCTGGAGAGTGACTGCCTGTCATGTGCAAGGTCCTGAAGTTGATCTCTAGCACTGAAAAGCAAGGAAGAAAAGGAGAGTGGTGGGATGGGGGGTGGGGGGGGAGGGCAGGAAGGAGAGTGAAGGGAAAAGGACTTAACCATTTCTAGTCTGTTAGCATGTTGTATTAAGTTTCCATTTTCCAAGTTCATAATAAATCTTCACAATAAACCAGGGAGAGAGGTCAGCAGGTAAAGCTGAGACGCTGAGTTTGGATACCTACTACCCACATAAAGTTGGAGTATAGAGGGGTGTAGATGGCTCAGTGCTTAAAAGTCCTTACTGTTCTTGCAGAGAACTCAAGGTCGGTTCTCATCACCCACATGGAGGCTCATGACTGCCTGAAGTTCCATTCCCAAGGTATCTGAGGCCCTCCCCCAGCCGACATGGGCTCCTGATCTGTGTAGCACACACAAACTCACACAGGGATATACACATGTTAACATTTTTTAATGTTTTTCAAAAATTGGTATAGAGTGCATACCTGTAATTCCAGCTCTTGATGGAGACAGGATGAACCCAAGAGCCCACTGGCCGGCTAGTCAGCCAGTTGGTGAGCTTAATTTTTATAGACTTTGGAAAAAAAAATTATAAATAAAAAAATAAAGTGGTACCTGTGTGGTGGGACAACCCTTTGATCCCAACTCTCAAGAGGCAAAGGCAGATGGATCTCTGTGAATTCATGGCCAGTCTGATCTACATAGAAGTGTTCAGGCCAGGAGTAGATGGTGAGACCTTGTCTCTAAAAGAAAGAAAGAAAAGAGAAAGAAGAGAAAGAAAAGAGAGAAAGAAAAAAGAAAGAAGAAAAGAGAGAAGGAAAGACGGAAAGTAAAGAGCAGTAGTAAAAGACACAGGTGCTGGAGAGATGGCTCAGCGGTTAAGAGCACTGACTGTTCTTCCAAAGGTCCTGAGTTCAATTCCCAGCAACCATATGGTGGCTCACAACCATCTGTAATGAGATCTGATGCCCTCTTCTGGTGTGTCTGAAGACAGCTACAGTGTACTCACAAATATAAAATAAATAATTCTTTAAAAAAAAACATAGTAGAAGACACGTGAGACGCACATTGATGCCCACACAGACAAATAAACCACTCACACACATACACAGAAGACTATTTTTCCTTAGAGAAACTATATCTTTAGCTACCTAATGTGGGTGCTGAGAATTGAACTCAGGTCCCTCTGGAAGAGCAGCAGCATTCTTAACTGGCGAGCCATCTCTCCAGCCTCCCAGTTATATCTTAATAAAGCATTTTTTAAAATTAAAAAGCTTGCACTATCTTAATAAAACTATCCTTTTTTTAAACTGAGGAATCAGGCATTTTTCACCAATCTGGACTGCATAGCAAGACTGAAGACTTTACATATATATATTCAATCAAATAGAATTTAGAGATCTCTTATCTTCTCTAGCTATAAAGAACACACCCCATCTCCTTTAGCTCATTCTGTTACTATGTAAGGGACCAATGATATAAGAACCATCAAAAAAAAAAAGTCATTTCCAATAATGTTTTATGAAATGTCCTGGGTAGGTTTCTTTTTTTTTTTTTTAAGATTTATTTATTTTGCCGGGTGGTGGCGGCAGCGGCGCACGCCTTTAATCCCAGCACTTGGGAGGCAGAGGCAGGCGGATTTCTAGGATTTCTAAGTTCGAGGCCAGCCTGGTCTACAGAGTGAGTTCTAGGACAGCCAGGGCTATACAGAGAAACCCTGTCCCGAAAAAAAAAAAACCAAAAAAAAAAAACAACAACAAAAAAAAAAAAAAACCAAAAAAAAAAGAATTGAACTTGGGACCTCTGGAAGAGCAGTCAGTGCTCTTAACCGCTGAGCCATCTCTCCAGCCCCTGCATAGGTTTCTTATTTATTATCAATATACTTAAATGATTTTAATTTTCTTTTCTAATTCCTTTTGTGGTTTTTTTTTTTTTTCCTTCAGCTGTGGGATTTAAAACCCAAGACTTGCTCTTTCAATACTATATTTTACCTTATGCTTTCCCAAAGAGCAGTAAAATCATAAGGGAGAAAAACACATGAAATGTGAATTTTAAATGTTAAGTTTTGACTAATTTAATCACTGTGGTATTGTATTTCCTCATAGTATCAGAAATGTGAAGCTCTCTTGGAACAACTGAAGACTTTCCGAATCGTGGATCATCTAAAGCTCCTGCAGGAAGAAATTCATGAGATGAAAACATGGTCTAACAGGATAACTGAGAAACAGGGTATATTGAATAACACATTAACAAGTCTTTCTGAAGACATTATAAAAGTAGACCAAGGTACAACTTCCATGGCCAAAGATATGGGCCTCAAGATTACAGGTGTGAAAACAGATGTGCGGCGCATTTCCGGTTTAGTAACTGAAGTCGAATCATTAACAGATGCCGTGCAAGCACTAGAAGATAAAGTCAAAAAAGTAGAAACAGCTACGGTAGAAAACATAGGTGATCTCCTCTCCAGCAGCATCGACCGAACATCGGCACTCCGAAAGACCGCAAGCGAAAATGCAAAAAGAATTGACTTGGTCACCCAGAGGCTGGCTGAGCTCCAGGGCGATTTCGATGAGCACACAGATAGGTTTCTAAGCTTGGAAAGCGAGAGGGCTAAAGTTCTGAAGGCAGTGAGTTTTGCAAACGATCTGAAGCCAAAGGTGTATAATCTGAAGAAGGATTTTTCACGTTTAGAACCACTGGTAAATGACCTAACACTACGCATTGGAAGACTAGGTTCTGACTTAATGCAAAGAGAGAAAGAAATTGCTTTTTTAAAGGAAAAAATATCTAATTTAACAATAGTCCAAGCAGCGATTAAGGACATTAAAGATGAAATAACACATATTTCAGATTAGTTTGATATTATGTAAATTAGAGGTAATTTTTTTTTTAAATTGCTATGTGAATAGACTGACAGGTCTGATATTTTGGAATAAATGCCATTTTGTGTTTGATACTACTTTGCTCCTTGATATTTTTTTTTTAACTTATTTACAGGCTGGGTGCCTGTGTAGGCCTGAGAGTACATTAGATTCCTGGAGCTAGAGTTACAGACAGCTGTGAGCTGTCTCACGTGGGTGCTGGGAACCGAACTTGGGTAGTTAGTTGTTGAACAACCTCTCCAGCCTGCAGTAATAAGTTGAAATAGATTGAACATTTGAATTTACAAAGTAATTAAGGTGAAAGTTGTCACGTCCCCCTGGCAGATAACCCTCTGAATTTTCTACAAAGGCATTTCCAGAGATCCATAATGAGTTGGGAATGTCCACCGTGAAGAAGAGTCACCCCGTTGTCTGGGATGCCTCACTGAGGAGAAAGAAGTGAGTAGAGCAGTGGTCCTCAGCTCTCTGCTCTGGACCTCACACTTCCGCCAGCTGTGCTTTTCCTACCAGGACAGACTGCACCCTCCACGAGTGAGCCAAAGCAAACCTGTCCTCCGTTCTCATTGGGTATCCTGTCACAGCGATCAAAAAGACCATCAGGTCCAATGGCCTACCTGCCACTGACCTGAGTTCAACCCCACAGGACTCACCTGAGAGCCAACTCTCTCAAGTTTTCCTCTGACTTCCACACATGTACTGAGGCAGACACAAGCCCACACGAATTCAGACACATGCTCACATACATAAAATATAAATTAATAAAATGTAATAATTTTAAATGAGTAAGTAAATAAATCAGCTATTTAAAGATCTGAGAACATAGCTCAGTATGCATAAGGCCCTAGGTTCAGTTCTCAGCACAGAAACAGAAAGAAAACAAAAACCATTAATAGACATTTGAGATTCATTAAAAAAAAAAAAAAAACCCATAATGCCAGACAGTTACGGCACAAGCCTTTAATTTCAATACTTGGGAGGCAGAGGTAGACAGACCTCTGTGAGTTTAAGGCCAGCATGGTCTAGAGTGAATTCCCGGAACAGCAAGGACTACATGGGAGAAAACCTGTCTCAAAAAGATTAAAACAAAAATATAATTCAAAAATTAAATTAAAATTATGATTAAAAATAATAAAAAGACAACCCCAAACAAAAGTTTTTTTTTTTTGGCTGTAATTGTTTGTTTCCTTCCTTTGGTTTTGGGCTTTTTTTTTTGGAGGATGGGGTACAAAAGTGGGTGGTCTTGGGAAAAATAGGAAGCACGTGTGATCAGGGGCATTGTATGAAACTCCCAAATAATTAATAAAAATATGTTGGGGTAGAAACACAACATCCTGGGCAGTATGTCTCCACTACAGCCCAGCTGTCACATCAGAGCTAGGAGGGAAGATGATACAGTAGAGAGAAAGAATGTGGAGGGAGACAGCTCGACTCCAGGGGCATTTGGCGGGGGGGTAATGGAAACCCAGTGCAATGGAAACTTCCTAAAATATATGGAGGTGATCCTAACGAGGTCTCCTAATAATGGAGGATATGAAATCTCAACTGGCCATCTCTTGTCACCAAACCAGGCTTCCAGTATCGAGACTGGGTTGCATTCAATTAAACTGTTGGCCAAAGGAGTCCCATGAAAATCTCCAAAGAACCCAGGCTGTTGCTACGACAATGGGTTGCTCTCTGCAAACTGAAAGGTAGGCAGAACACTGTCGCGGACAACACCCACACAACTCATTGAACACCAAGAAGTCCAGCTCGTGCCTACATGGAGGCTTGACCCCTACCTACCGTCTAGTGTCTTTTTGGTCATTGAAGGTACTCAACAAGCTACCAAAAAAGAAACATAAATATCAACCCAGCCATGAAACCTCTGACATTTAATCAGTCCTGACTGCCAAGTATGCTAGGGCAATGGTGGCACAGAACTTGGGGAGGCGAGGGGAGCCAACCAATGTCTTATTGATGATTTAAGGAGTTCACTCTATGAGACAGAACCCATACTTGACACTGCTTAGGTGACCAAGACCCAGAGACTAGATAGCCCAGAGACCTAGGCTAAAACCAAATATTACAGGTCTTAAAAAATAAGATTAATAAAATGATTTCTAATGACACTCTGCTATATGTGTACACTGGCGCCTTTTATTTAGTCATCATCAGAGAAGCTTCAGCAGACAGGAACAAATACAGAGATGCACAGTCAGACACTACTTGGAGAGTCTAAATGGGATGTCTCCATCAAATCTCTCCCCTCAGAGCTCAGAAGAAGAGGCAGAAAGAGTGAGAGGGGATGAAAGACAACAGAACAAGGCTCTCTCAATCAACTAAGCAAGGTACGTGCAACAAGCAGAGCCTGCATGGTCCTCTACGTATCTATTACAGCCTTTCAGTTTTTCCAGACTCCTGAGTATGAAAATGACTGGGCCTCTGACTCTTGTGTCTGCCCTTGGGGTTCTTTTCCTTCTGTTGGTTTGCCTTGTCTAACTTCAATGTGATGGGTTCTGCTTTATCCTATTATATTTTACTTTGCCATGTTTGGTTGTCATGTAAATAAAAATGGCCTAGAGCTGGAGAGATGGCTCAGCAGTTAAGAGCACTGATTGCTCTTCCAGAGGTCCTGAGTTCAATTCCCAGCAACCACATGGTGGCTCATAACCATCTGTAATGGGATCTGATGCCCTCTTCTGGTGTGTCTGAAGACAGCAACAGTGTGCTCACATATATGAAACAAATAAATCTTTAAAAACAAAAACAATGGGCTAGAGAGATGGCTCAGCAGTTAAGAGCACTGACTGCTCTTCCACAAGTCCTGAGTTCAATTCCCAGCAACCACATGGTGGCTTACAACCATCTGTAATGGGACCCAATGCCCTCTTCTGGTGTGTCTGAAGACAGCTGCAGTGTACTCATATAAATAAAAATAAGTAAATCTTAAAAAAGAAAAAAAAAAGAAGATGCCCCCCATAGGCCCATAGAGAGTGGCACTTGTTAAGAGGTGTGGCCTTGTTGGAGGAGCAAGTGTGGGCTTTGAGGTCTCAGATGTTCAAGCCAGGCCAGTGCCTCAGTCTTCCTACTTCCTGAAGATACTGATGTAGAACTCTCAGCTCCTTCTCCAGCACCATGTCTGTCTACACACTGCCATGCTTCCTGCCATGATGATAACCGACTGAACCTCTGAACCTGTAATCCAGCCCCAATGACATGTTTTCCTTTGTAAGAGTTGCCATGGTCATTCACGGTGTCTCTTCACAGCAACAGAACACTTAGCTGTACTCTCTAATGAGACAGGAAGTGGATCAGGAGGGGAGGGGAACTGGGGGTGGAGGGCAGGGAAACTAGTCAGGATATATTGTATGAGAAAATAAGAAGGAAGCATGGGTTAAGATTTATACGTACGAGTGTCTTGTTTTCATGCATGTCTGGTGTCCTCAGAGGTCAGAAGAGGGAATTGAATTTCCTGCAACTAGAATTATGAACGCTTATAAGCTACCTTGGGTGCTGGGAATCAAACCTGGGTCCTCTGCAAAGACAAATGCTCTTTATCACCAAGGCTTAACTTTTTAAAAAAGATTTATTTTATTTATTTTATGTATGAATACACTGTCACTCCCTTTCATACACACCAGAAGAGGGCATCAGATCCCATTACAGATGGTTGTGAGCCGCCATGTGGTTGCTGGGAATTGAACTCAGGACCTCTGGAAGAGCAGCCAGTGCTGTTAACCACTGAGCCATCTCTCCAGCCCTCAAGGCTTAAATCTTAACTTTATGTATATGAGTGTTCTGCCTGAACATGAGGGAGCGAGCTAGGCACTGAACCCAAGTTCCCTAGTGCTCTTACACTGAGCTGACACTCCAGCCTTTATTCTTCTTTGTGAATTGGTACCTAAATGCTATAAGCAACACAAACTTTCTGAAAAAGTTTCGTTTTATTTTTGGTAGAATGATTCTGTGTCTCAGAGAAACGTTACTGTGACCCATCCTGATATGGTATTGTATCCATGGTGATACACTTAGAAGTACTGTGTAACTCCCAAATTAACAGCAGGATTCTGGCTGAAATCAGCACATCTTAGACTCCTCCCTAGCATATCGCATGTTAATAAGCCCAGTTAATATATGGCCAAAACATTTCTTGAAGCCTTTAATTTACTCATAAAGTCACTTATCAGTTTGATAAGTGCACCAGTCACACAGAGCAAACGATCTAGCAAAATCTGCCTTTGAGACTTAATCACTCTTAGAGGTGATTATATGTGAAGCTTCTAGAAATTAGTCATTTGTCTCTCAATTCCAACAGAACCTGCCAATCTCATGCACTCCTCACATGGATGTCCTAGTCACATGTCTACACTAGACATGTGAATAAATAAAATGTAAAAAAAAAAAAAAATCAAAATATCCAACATATGTAGACTTGAATACTTAGTGCACTTATTTATTGGTATATCTGAAACTCGAAGATCTCAAACTAGCAATCCTCCTACCCATATCTGGGGTTACAGGTATATACCCACTGAATTAAACTTTCAGGGGTGGGTTTTCCCAGAGACAGGGTTTCACTGTGTAGCTCTGGCTGCCCTAGAACTTGCTATGCAGATCAGACTGGCCTCAGACTCAAAGAGACCCACATGCCTCTACCTCCTGAGTGCTGGATTAGAGGTGTGCATCACCACTGCCCAGCTGAATGAATACATTTTTAAGTGGACATTTTACTTGGGTTGAGGAACAAATGTTAGTGCAGCAATTAGAAATGGCTTTGCACTCTCTAACTGGATAGAGCAATTGTCAACAGCTTAAACATGGCATACTTTGTACCAACACCTACAAATAAAACCTGTTCAACAAAACTTGAGTCCTGCATATGGCAATAGCCATGCCTCAGCAACAGATAGCTAACTGCGTACCCTGAATAGATTTAAGTTCCTGATCTATTTTGGGTTGGCTGCACCAATCTATTTTCAGTCCCGCTTATTCTTACATTCTGGCTCAACTACCATGTTAGCAAGAAACTCAGTCTTAGGCAAGGTGTGGTGATACACACCTGCAATAACACTCAGGAAGGAGACCAGCCAAGAGTATATGATGAGGACCTGCCTCAAAAATTTTTCTTACTTTCTTTTTCCTTGTACTTGTGATACTGAAGGTCATATCCTAAATCAACTTCAGCCTAGCTTTTACTGGAGGCCTTAAAAGCTTCGCAAGACCCAGCTGCCCTGGAACCACCATGCAAAATAATATGCTAATACACCAGAAGGGAGCCTTTCTAGCCCAGGCCAATGGTAAGATGTAAAACCCTGACAGCTCAACAGATACTTCAAAAAGCCTGAGACTTCAGGCCATTAACTTTTAGGTGTTTTGTGACATAGCAGTCAGTATAGAATGCATACTGCCATGGCTGCCAAGTATCACAGTAA
Source organism: Rhabdomys pumilio (assembly GCA_030674055.1). NCBI lineage: Eukaryota > Metazoa > Chordata > Mammalia > Rodentia > Muridae > Rhabdomys > Rhabdomys pumilio. The sequence continues at coordinate 13,165,826 of JANHMN010000021.1, forward strand.
CCATCTGGTAAGACCCAGAAATTGCCTAAGTTTCACCTAACGATTTCCTTTCTCTTCAGTACAGGTATAAATTTAACATGCAGCTAACTAGATGCACAACTCTTAAATTTAGTTCAGTGTTCTTAGAAAACAGATTTGTAATGAAATAGAGCATCTCTATATTGGAATCCTAGCAGAAATAAGCTATAGTGGCTACTATCTGTAATCCCAGAAAGCTGAGGCAGGAGTCATCTGACTGGACTCACTGTGGTAAGCTCCAGAGTAGCAGCCAAGGATACAAAAGGGAGACCCTTAAAACAAGAATTCTTGAATCACCCAAGCGCCTCCAACACATGCATGCATGCATACATACATTCATACATCGTATATTATGTAGAGATAGTCAGCCCTCTACAAATAAGCAAGAACTTTAAGGCTAAAATCAGAAGAGAAACTGGGTCTTTGTATTTCTGAATAAAACAAGGAGAAAACTGAACATCAGTACAGCTTTAAAAGGTGGGCTAAACCTCAGAAATATGCATGAAGCTGCACCTCCAGTTTCGCTCAGTTGTCTAGCAGTTTCTCATTAAAATCCAACTGAAAACAGTGGACACTCCATCCAGTCTGGCTGTGTGAAAAGCAGGTCACCTTAGGTCTTTTTAGCAATCCTGCTTTGAATGAGAGTCCTTCACTATCATTCTAACAATGAGCCTAATTTGGGTGTGCTTTTACAAACACAGATCAACAGACCCACTAGCATTGAAAAGTGAACATGAGACAAAAATTTGCTACGCTAAAATTAGCTAGTCAAAAAATAAAACTACAATTCAGTGTTATCCAAACTTAATAACCATGTTTTTGAAAACCCAAGACCAAACCGGGCGGTGGTGGCGCACGCCTTTAATCCCAGCACTTGGGAGGCAGAGGCAGGCGGATTTCTGAGTTCAAGGCCAGCCTGGTCTACAGAGTTCCAGGACAGCCAAGACTACACAGAGAAACCCTGTCTCGAAAAACCAAAAAAAAAAAAAAACCTCAAGACCATTTCCTAAGGCAGGAGCTTCTTAAGTGAGGGGACAATTTAGGACTAGCACCACCAATGGTTAGTTTATACTTTTTTCCTGGGGAGAACAGCTTAATTCTTCTATTTTAAGACTAAATCTTTTTTTCAATAATAATTTTTAAAATAACAAACTCATAGACATCATGAATAGATGGGTTTATTTAGCAGTAAGTTTGAAACTCTTGCTTTAAGCAAGGGTACTACAGTAATTATATCAGGAACAGACATTTCCTACACTGTCAAATATATAAAAGTTCCTTTGCACTTTCAACACTGATCAACAAGCAGATTCAGTCCATGTTACTTTGATGTATCTACTCAGTTAGCCCAAGCTTCTTCTTCAGAGACTCGGGCATCTCAGGTGGAGGAGGGCGAGGGAGCCTGAAGTAGACCTTCACAGAGTCATAGATGAACCACTGTAGTGCAGTCAGAGTGCCAATCATGATGATTCTGGCGAAGAGCCCCTTCCACACACCTGGTTCAGAGAGGAAGCATGAGTGCACAGCGCCACCTACCCACAAAGTGCTACTTCTCAGGAGAGCCTCACTTACCTCTAAACCCGAGCCTCTGCAGGACCTGGGACGCAGTGCTGCCTTTCTCTTTATTCAGAACAGAGACTACAGAGTCAGCAGGGTGGGAGACAATCGCACAGAAGACTCCAGCTAAGGGGAAAGGAAAGAAAAAAAAAAAAAAAAATCAAGAAACCTCAAAGTATAATTCCTGCCTCAGCCTCCCAAGTGCTAGGATTACAAGCATGTGTCACCACATTGGCTTTAGTTTTATTATTTAAAACATTTAAATTTAGATTTACTCACTTTATGGTATGTGTGCCCACATGCATGCCTAGTATGCCTATGAAGAGCAGAAATGTGCACCACATCCCCTGGAAACGGGGTTACAGATGCATTTTCAAGCATGATAGCGGCATGTAAAGTAATAATGGTAACTACAGAAAACGATTTGGGGGAAGTATTTAGAATCCAGCAGAACATAAAAACAGACAGATAAAAGTGCTTCCTAACCTTTGGAAATTTTCCTTCACAAAGGGACCAATAATGAAAGTGATGTAATTTGCCTATAACTGCATGAACAGGTGTGTTCTAAATAATTTATACTAGCCAGGGTGCAGTGGTGCATACCTCCAACTCCATAACTCGGGAGACAGAGGCAGGTGAATCTCTGAGTTCAAAGCCATCCTGGCCCACACAGTGAGTTCTAAGATAGCCAGGGTTGTAAAGTGAGACCCTGAAGAAGATATATACATGGATGGACAGACAGACAGACAGACAAGCCATACCTATGTAACCTGCCACAAATGTCACAACCAGCTGCTCTGCCTTTGTACATTCGCTTCGGGGCTTGGGAACCACAAATTTGTACAGAGCTTCAACAGTCCGTTCAAAGCAGGCAAACTTCATCATGGTGTATGGGATCTGTCTCATCCACAGAGGAGCCACACCCTTGTAGAACCTAGGAAATAGGGCCGTAATTTACATAGGTGCCTACGTTAATCTACAGAGATCTTCACCATCTACCCAAGTGTCCGCACACCAGTCGAGTCCTGACAGTAACACATGACAGCACAACGCATGTCATTTCCATCAGAACCTGAAGACTAACATGCAGGTATATTAGTCTCACATGCCAATGACTCAAGCACCTTTGACTGTACAACCAATAAAGTTGCTGGATGTTTCTTAAACTGGAACTACAAGAAACAAGAAGTTTACAGGTAGAACTCAGTTCAAGATTCACCCACAAAGGTGGATCTAAGGAAGCATGTTGCCATCTGAAACATGCAAACTGACAGTGCATATCAGAAATGTCCTAACAAGCCCCACCCACCTGAGTCCAAAGGTATTTAGACAAGTATCAAGTCATTTCAGACAGACAAAAGAACTTGACTATTTTAGGAAAACGCTCACTTACGCATTTAAGCCTTCTTCTTTATACATCTTGGGAACAGCTTCCCTCAGTGTGTTGGCATAGCCAGGCTGGGTTTGAATTCGAACTTTAGCAGCTTCCATAGGAGCCAGGGCAATGTCAGCAAAGAATTCAGCACTGGCAGAAGCAGCTAAATACAGTGATGTGCGCCACAAGTAGGTGTTCTCCTAAAAGTCAACATACAGAACGGACATGAATTGTTGCCACACTGGCCATTCCAATCTAACCTTATGTGACAATGTAACCTCAGATATTTTAAAAATATTCCTCTCCCCATTTTGGTTTAAGATCTAACTTCATCAGTCTATCCTAGTTTAGCCTTGTTGTATGGGACAGTCTGGCTTCAAAAAATCACAATATATCTAAATGCTAGGAAGCAGATGTACATTACGCTGCCTGACTTGTCTAAACTACTCTTATTATACAGTCCATAAGTAACAGTATCAGAATGAATTTATATTGTCTCCAAGCCTCACGAACTAGTACAAGGCATATGCTCTGAATGAGCATGGGACACACAGTAATCCTATACTACACGACAGGAATCCCACTCTTCTCTTCCACACACATCAACCACACTCACTTAGAAGTTCGACACAGTGCATTAAGAGAAGCCGACTCTCACACAATACACTTTGCCTTCATCCCATCTCTGCTACTGCTGGACATGCCTTATGCTTTATGAATTGAGACATGCTGCACTCTCTCTGGGGCCATTTCTTCAGCCATAAACCAAGACAAGTCAAACAAACAGCACAATATCCTTTCTCAAACACTTGGGACATTTAATGTCAAAGTAAAATCACATACCTCACCAAGTATGTTGCTATATAAGGCTTTAAAGACTTCATAAAAGCCGAATTTGCAGAGCCCTTGCATGGAATAGCCAATCAAAGTTGGGGCCCATCCTTTAGCCAAACCACGAACACCATCTTCTTTCAGTGTAATAGAGAATCCATTAAATATGCCTTTGTACTTCTGAGGGTCCACCTTTAAAATGGGAAAATGTCAATATAAAAGAAACATCTATGTTAAATTAGCTGTGTGGTTTTTTATTTGCCAAGTTATTTTATTTACAATGAGTTTTATAAAAATAAGGTTTAAGGATATCTAACATTTTTCACTTTATTCTACTACTGTGCTTTTAAAATTTAACTACAAAAAAAAGATATATGTAAGTTCTTAGCTTAATATGAACTAAACACCTATGTTTTAAAAAAACTTTTGTGTGGTATATTCATACATATATATGCTTCTATGTAAATGTATGTGGAGGCCAAAAGTTGGGAACTTCCCTTTATTTTGGAATCTCCCTCTACCACTGTACCTGAGACTAGCTGGCCAGTGACCAACCTCCAGGGACCCTCCTGCATCCACCTTGCTAGTGCTGGGATTACAGATGCGCGTGCAAGACCATGCCCAACTTTTTACTCAATTACATAACAAATACACTACTGACTGAGCAATCTTTCCAGCCAAACAGATGATTTGTGTGGTTAAAACAGGGTCTCTATTCCAGGCTAGTCTCAAACTCAAGTGATCTTCCTGCCTCCCTCCGCCTCCCAGATGCTAGACTATAGGCAGAGCTATCACTTCCAGGCTCTATTTAGGACTATTTTTATAAACAACTTCTACATCAAAGTGTAGCTTCCTTTAAATTATACTTAATTCTTGGATAGTCAAAACTATAAAATTCCAACAACAAAAAATAAAAAATAAAATTGTTCTTAAGATATAAGTCTGTATTCTTGATCCTGGAGTCCTTTAAGCAGATTATCCTACACTATGAACCACTGTGAACATCAGATAACCAAACTAAGTACAATTTTAAGAGGTACAGAGTCTCTTTTACTTCAGAAATTAAATTTATTCCAAAAGTCACACCACGTTTCAGGACTTACACTTGGTATCTATTTAACAACAATGTGGGTAAGGGAGCTTATCTCACTCTCTCTGCCGGTACTAGAAGGGTTGGTATACATCACCTTCCTCTCTCCCTCCTAATATTTCACCTTCCTTTCTCTTTTAGGTAAGGAGACTTCTAATCCTGTTTGGGACAAATAAATTTTTAATGTTTGATTACTTTTCTTTCAATAATTATATGATATTCAAATTATAAAAAACACAAAAGAGGCAATGCTCACAACTTTTCCTATAAAGACAATACGAACTTCTCTGAAAAATAAACATGTTCTTTGCCTCAATATTTAGGGACAGGAAGTTACTTCACATGAGATTACACACAAGACTGACTGCCTATTTTGATACAAAAATACTTATGCAATGACTACTTGGGGTCTTCAATCAGTAGGCCTTGAAAAAGACCTCTGGCCAGAACTGAACACCAGCAGTTAAGATCCACTTACAGCATAATTAGCAATCTACACCTGTGAGAGGCGTATCAAAAGAAAGTTGGAGAGCTCAGTGGTAAAGTACATGTTGCTCTTCCAGAGGGGTTCAATTCCCAGCAGCCAGGCTGTGCAGCCCATAGCCACTCCATAGTAACTCCAACTCCAGGAGACCTAAGATCTGACACCCTCCCTGGGTACCCACATACTTTTGTAAAAATAAAAATAGCAATTAAATTAAATAAATAAATGGAACTGAGGCTGTTTCCCGCTGAAGTCTGTAGCAGTTGGGATATCTACATTTCTCATGTGTGATGAGCTTTACAAAGCTGGGAATTGGGGCAGAAGAGATGACTCAGCAGTTAAAAAGCAGTAGCTGCTCCTCCAGAGGTTCTGGGTTCGATTCCCAGCACCCATCTATAACTGGGTTTCTAGGGAAGCAGATGCCCTCTTCTTTGGACAATAGGCACATGGTGCACAAACATACAAAGCTGGAAATGTAGCTCAGTGGTATAGAACACTCCAAGCACACATACTTAAGACCTTGATTCCAACACAACTAATATTTAACAATAATAAGAAACGAGGCCATCAATTTGAAAGGGTAGAAGGTGGAGGCATGGGAGGGGTTGATGGGAGCAAAGGGAAGAGAAGTAATATAATTGTATTTTTATAGTTTTGTAGTTTAAAACAACTTTTTATTAGTAAGATAAATCACATACACAAGACACATCAGGTCAGTACCAGGCACTTGCCTGTCAAACTTGCCAACCTGAGCACCATGCTTGGGTTCCCTATGGTTTAAGTAAAGAGTCAAATCCCAAAACTTATCCATTTATTTCCACACCCACCCACCTAATATATATTATTTATATAATAAAAATGTTATAACAATAAAAATTAAATATAAATAAAAACCACTCATGCCAATACAAACCTGCATGCGGCATTTTACTAAATCCAGAGGAACAACAGCAGTGTGTGTCAGCCCACAACTTAAGACCCCACCAAAGCCACACAGTGCATAATACTTCATGGAGCCAAATTCACAACTGTACTCTGTAATAAGACAAGACACACCGTGCATTTTAATATAGACTTGTATTAGTATGCCGTATCAACTTACCTCCTGGGTAGTTAGGTTCCCACACAGCTTGTTAGTAGCAGTCTACATCTTACAACTTAGGTTTCAACAGTATGTTTTAGTCCAGCATGCAACACAAACCTGCATTCTGCATTTAACCAGATCTAGAGGAACCAATGCTGTATGTGTTGTGCCACAGCTAATAATTCCTCCAAGTCCACAGAGGATAAAGAATCTGCCAGATCCATATTCACAGCTATACTGCTCTGTTTGATTGAAGAAAAGAGATCAATTATTCCTTCAGAGACTAAGGAAGTCTAGGGGAAGAAAACTCTATTTCCTTTTAATATAGTACTATCACTAGTATGCAGCTTTAGCTACCAGTCACAATTAGGTAGAAAGATGAGTTCTCATAGTGTAAATTACATCGAGGTCCCTGTCAAATCAGGTCACTAAAATTATTAGGATGTGTATCTGTGAGATACTATTTTCTAAAACTTCCTCTATTGGCAACTTCAACTAAAAGCAGTTACTAAGAGCACCCCTCAAGAACAGCCCAAATTCAAAAGAGCACTTAACATGTGCAAAGCTTGCTAACTTTAACGTTAACTCTAGCTTTAACCCACTTATGAACTAAACCACATATGCCTAGTTCCCGCAGTCAAAAACATACAAATATTTGCTTTAGCTTTTGAAATCAGAGGAAAATGACAGGAGAGAGTAAGAAAGGAGTTTTCCAGAATGACTGGGGTGTGGGAGAGTGTGTGATTTCTGTTTCTCAGGCACAATGTAAGTAACCTTCTCTTGAGGCATATAATTCAGCTTTTGGGTTTTTCTTGTACTTATGTTGCACTGGGACTTAAAACATACAATTAGAGTCAAACACCTCGAATCCCAAAACGTAAAATCAAAGGAATGCACATCTCATATAATCTGCAAGTCACCTCCTCCACCAGTAGTACCAAAAGCAAGAGGTCCCCAACCCCATTACCTCATATACAATCAAATGAAAAGATAAAAAAAAAAAAAAAACCTTGGGAAAGGAGATCAAAGGAAAGTTTTCCATTTTTCTTTTTTTAAATAAGACGTTATAGAGTTGCCACTATGTCTGGCTAGTGGTTAAAAAGGAGACTTTGCCCAGTAGACTTGGCTGACCAAGCGGGCTCACGAGGAAGATAAAGAAGTTGGTTACCAGCTCTCTGCCTCTACTCCCTTGGGGACACGGAGGTCACCGAGTGGCGCTCAGCCTGGGCCCTTCCACGCCCTTGAGGGAGGGCCAAAGATCCGACAGCGGCCTAGGGCGTCAGAGCTGACATCCCAGGGTCAGCTAGAGACCGGCCCTCAGGTCCAGAGCTGGAGCGTCCTTCCCCGACCTCCAGCTCCCGCCCAGGTCTCGGAGGCAGAGCAGGGGGCAGCATGGAACCAGGGCTCGCACAGGGCAGGGTGTGACCTCACCTTCCACGGCCGCGGCGGCCAGGTGGCGGGAACGCCGGGGCGGACCCGGGGGGCTGCGGGGACCCGACAGGCCATCGTGCACCAGCTGCAGGTGTGGCGCGTTGAAGGGGTTCGCCCGCGCCAGGTGCGCTACGGACGAGAACATCCTCCTGCGGGGGAGACAGAGGGCGGAGGTGAGAGAGACCTCACCGGAGCCCCGCGAGACATGCCCGGCTCTGCGCCCTTGAGGAGGTCACAGCCCCTTCCCCAGGGACGCCGAGCCTGGCCGGGCCCACGGCCAAGGCGGCCGCCACAAGGGACTCAAGGCTCCGCGCCCCACACCCTCCGCGGCGAGGCCCGGCCACGCTCACTTGCCTAAGATGGCGAACACCCAACCGCTCGCTGGGCAAGGTTGCGGCTCACAGAGGCCGAATGTCCTCCCCGCCCGAAGATCCGTGCCCTTCGCGCGGCGTCACCGTGACGCACGCAGAGCGTCACTGCGCCACGCGCTTCTCATTTGCCGAGAGGAGCACGGAGCCTAAACGTCATCGCGTCCTCCTAGCAACCCTATCCCCGCCCCCGTTCAATCCCAGCGCTTCCGGCCCCACTAGTGCGCAGGAGGATTCCTACTGCGCAGGCGCGCACGGGTGGGTTGTTGCTTTTTTTTTTTTTTAAATGTGTAGTCTTGGCCTTGGACCCGCAGGCCCTTCACCTTCGGGTGTTTTCTCCTTGGCGCCAGGAACTTTTACATGTCTTTAAGTGATTGCGGGCATAAACTTTTTAAGACACGAATGTTTAAGTGATACGTTATTCAGGTATTGAAGCTAGGATATCACTACAAGATCTTACGTCGGAATTCCTGCCATCATCGGACTTTTTAGAAAAAAATTCCACTCACTGACTTTAGACATAGGCATGTCTAAATTTTCCACCAAGTTCTGGTGGAAAGGATATACAGGAAGAACTCACAATACATAAAACTCACAATAATGTCCATGGCCCCTGAAAACAGTCAATCAAAGCTTCGTTCCTGGAATGAAAGTAACCTATGGATTGTGTGTGCTCCAGACATTTAGAAGCATCATTTCTCTCAGGTCAACAAGTGGAGAGAGTTTAGAAGGAATCAAACCTGTTATAATTCTTGCTTTTAACATTTTTCTGAGAAATTCACCTCATCTTTACTAAGCCTTTTTATCTAACCCAAGACACCACTAGAGCTGGCTTGTGTACTGACTGCTATAGTTACACAAGGTCTACCTCTGCATTCAGTGCTCTGCTGTGTCGTTTAAAAATTCTTAACATTTACAAACAAAAGACCCCACTTTTTTTTTTTTTCCGGTTTGCCCTAGGTCCTTCAAATTATGTAGTTGGTCCTGAATGGAAGAAATACTTTCAGAGTTTATGAAACATCAAAAAGATGTCTGAAGGTTTGCAAAACAGGGTTAAAGTCATGGCCCTGGCTACTCTTTCGAGGTCTGGCACTTGATTACTAGTGCACGTCTTGAACAGCACACAACAGCCTGTGTTATTCCAGCTCCAGGGGATCTGACACCATCTTCTGGCCTTCATTGGCACTGCACTCATGTACACACACACACACACACACACACACACACACCACTATTTTTTAAAAACTTGTTTTGTTTTGTTTTGTTTTGTTTTGTTTTGTTTTGTTTTTCCGGACAGGGTTTTTCTGTGTAGCTCTAGACCAGGCTGGCCTCCAACTCAGAAATCCACCTGACTCTACCTCCCAAGTGCTGGGATTAAAGGTGTGCGCCACCAATGCCCAGCTAAAAACCTTTAAAAATGAAATTTGTAAAACATTTTTCATAAAGACTTAAGAGGTTTGTATTAGTTATATTTTTGCTGCTATGATAAAACATCATGACCGAGGGAACTTTTAAAGGAAGGTTTTATTTTGGCATATACCTCCAGAGGGATAGAAGTCTATGATGGGGGGGGGGGGCATGACAACACACATCAGACATTCCAGTAAACCTCCAGGTACATAATGCTTCCGGCAATGCCGGGAACCTCCTCAAGGGACCAAGTGCCAGAGACTAACAATTGGGGTGTTTCTCATTTAAACTATCCCAAGGCTGGAGACAGAGCCCAGTGATACAAGAGTCTGTGAGTTCCATTCCCAGCACCAAAATAGGAAAAGGATGTAAGCATATAGATAGCTCAGAGAAAGGAGCCTCCATCAAGCCTAAGAAGTAAATTGGATTCCCCAGACCCACAAACTCCCAAAAGTCATCCTCTGATTTCTACATTTGTGCCATGATTCACATGCACCTACCACACACAAAATAAGTTTCTAAAATATAATTTTAAAATACTATCTAAGCAAAATATTAAAACTCTCACTTCTTGAAGTATTATTATTATTGTGTTTGTGCATGCGCGCGCGCGCACACACACACACACACACACACACACACATTCATGTACATGTAGAGGTTAAAAAACAACTTTCAGTTGAATTTCTCCCTCTACCATATGGATCCTGGGGATAAAACTTAGGTAAGTGCTGTTTGGTGGCAAATACCTTTGCTTGCTGAGTCATTTAACAACCTCCTAAACTTTTCCATATAACATGCTAACACCTATTATAGGTGGGTATATATTAAAAGAAAGTTGGCCCTTATAAGTAAGGCCCAAAGACACATACAAAAATTTCAAGTATGAGGAAGATACACATAAGAAAACACAGATAAAATTTTCATTTACTTATTAAGAAGTTCTCAAAGGAACATTGAAAGAACGCATTTCTTCACGAGTGGTGGACTGCTTGTCAATCAAGTTCTACCACTAAACAGATGTGTGGTGTCTGGCTCTCCATAGATGTGACAGCAGCCTGACCAAAGTCCTAACATACAGGTATAGCAAGAGTTGGCTTTCCATTGAGATGGAGTTCATTAACAGACAAACAACTTCCACTGGCCAAAGAAAGGTCACAGAGTCACTGCTGTCACCTAGCAACCTTGTCCAGTCCTCTCCAGCCCTGTTACACTCCCTCCTTCCAGACTGGTAAAAGTCTCAGGAAGAATTCATCAACAGAGGATACGGGAAGAGAAGGAGTGACAGATAAGGTAATAAGTACCCAAACACCTGTTTGCCTTAGGCCCTCACTTGTCTGGCTCACCCACATAATTCGGTCTCGTGAAGACAAGCAAGTCTCTTTACAAGATTTATAAAGTGATTCTTAGAGTATAGTAGCTATTTCTAATCTTCTCCTGCCTCTACCTTCTTCTCCCAACACCAGATAATACTGTTATGGTTAGATAAAGCTGGTGCCCTTCACCTCGGCACAGCATATGCATCTGGCCCTGAAGGTGGTGGACTGGATCCAGGGCTAGCTGAGAGAGCTGAGTTTATCTGTTCCCTCAACAAGGTGACCTTCATGTGGTAAAGTCTGCTGTTTCCGTCCTGCTTCCTGAGTGTTATACAGGTTTTTCTTATACTTAACCTCAAATCAAAACCGCATAGGGAAGGGAAATCTGGGAAATAAAGTTGCAGCTTTACTGAAGGGGAGAGAAGTCGCAGGGCTGGTTTGATAGCTCAGCAGGTAAAGGTGCTTACTGTGCAAGCCTTAAGGCCCAAGTTCAATTCCCACAATGCACATAAAGATGGAAGGAAAAAAACCAAGTCTACAAAGTTGTTCTCTGGCTTACACACACACACACACACACACACACACACACACACACACACACACGTTGTTAGACATCCACACGCAGCTTAGAACAGACCAACTGGTTGGGATGGGGTGGGTTATTCAGGAGATAGGGCAAAGTTGTGGGGGGAGGAAAGTAGAAGAAGAAGATGGGAAGAAGAGAGCAAGGTCAGAGGGTTCTGCCTGTTTTATATGGGCGGTGACTTAGCCTCTCCCAGGTAAAGGTGAGGTAGCCAGGTGGATCCTGGGAATGTATGGCAGTTGCCTTGGCAACAATGTGGGGGGTCGCCTACATGTGATGTCACTGGGTTTGAGCCTGATACCAACACACGTCACCACAGGGAGGAAGTAGTCAAGGTCACTGGAGACTATGATACAGAGCTGGGGAGTGATTAGCTCTAAGCAGAAACAGTGATAAGACGTGGCGAGCTCTACAGGGTGAAAGTACAGTGTTTTTAAAGGTCCTCCCTAGCAGGAAGAAGTAAAAAGCATTCACCATCTCAATATCTGCAAACCAGGAACCAAGGAATATGCCACATTATTAACTTTACAATAATCCACAGATCACAGTCCAGATGAACTGGACATGGTAGGAATCAGCAGCCCTGGGTCCTTAGTGTCTTGTTGTTTGTTTGCTTTCTATTTTGAGACAAGGTCTTATGTGTAGCCTTGAGTGTCCTGAAATTTATTATGTAGACCAGACTGGCCTCAGCAGAGAGTCACCTGACAAGTGACTCTCTAGATTCCACCTCTAGAATGCTGGGATTTGAGGCATGTGCAGCCAGGCTTGACTATCCCTGCATCTTAAAAATCCTTGAAGTGGGTAGATTAGATGGCTAGGTGGTTAAAATCACTTGCTGCTCTTGAAGAGGGTCCAGACTCAGTTCCCAGTACCCACATGGGGGTATTACAACCATCAGTAATGTCAGTTCCTGGGATCTAGTGCCCTCTTTGGGCTTTTGTGAGCATCAGAAATGCACGGTGTACTCACGTTCATGCATGCAAAGTACTCATATACATAAATTACAAATAAATAACTCTTTTTTTAAAAAAAAATCTTGCCGGGCAGTGGTGGCACATGCCTTTAATCCCAGCACTTGGGAGGCAGAGGCAGGCGGATTTCTGAGTTCGAGGCCAGCCTGGTCTACAGAGTGAGTTCCAGGACAGCCAGGGCTATACAGATAAACCCTGTCTCAAAAAAAAAATAAATAAATAAAAATAAAAAATCCTTAGCCAGGTGCACATCTTTAAGCCTAGCACTCAGAAGGCAGAGAGAGGCAGATCTCAGAGTCCGAGGTCAGCATGGTCTACAGAGTGAATTCCAGGACAACCAGGGCTACACAGAGAAACTTTGTCTCAAAAATAAATAAATAGTCTTTAACTGTGACATTAAGCTTTTGCTATCTGCAGGAATATAGCACTTCTCTGGCTTAATATTTTTGGATTTCTAGTAACTTCTTCTGGCTCTTTCATATAATAACATCCCTTGTCCCACAGATCAGAATCTCAGTGTGGGGACTGTGCCAACATTGAGTTCATACATTCCAAATGTACATTTTAGAACTGGAGAAACACCACAAGGGTTTTGGGGTGAGACCCAGTGAGACATACTTCATCCACAGACTACTGGTTACAGACCTCCGAAGTCTCTCTTTAGACTGGTGACCTATATGGCTTTGTGGGTCTCTAAGAATTGATGTCAATTCAGAGATAACATCTAATAATATGTTTGGAGGGGTTTTCTTCTTCTTCTCTTCTTTATTGAATAGCCAAATTTGTAAATAAATACAAGTCAGTTTAGGAAGCACCAGGTGTGTATTAGCCAAGTTTATCTATTATAACAGAACCAATGGTATAAATATATTTTACAAAGGAGATTTTTAGATTGGCTTATACTACATGGGCTGGGGAGGCCAAAAACAGCCGTGTGTGTGATGGAGAAGAGAGACCCCAGTAGCTTACTCAGTCTGTCCATTGAGACTGGAGGCCCCAACAATCTCAGTCTGGCACTGAAGATCTGGACGATTCCGAGAATTTCTGTTCCTTCGTCAGTTGAAACCCAAGGAAACTAGGTTACCATGTTAGTGAGGGATGGCAGCAGCAGCAGCAGCAATGGAGTAGATGCACTCACCAGCAAGAAATGGCAAAGGTTAGGCAAAAGCAACACTGTTTTCCCCTCAGACCTCTTTCTATCTAGCTCCTGCTAGAAGTTGCCATCCACTCTGAGAGATGGTCTTTCCTACCCAGTTCATCCTTCCAGGAGGCACCCTCAAAGATTCTTAAAATAATGCATCCCATAGTTGATTCCAGTCAAATTGAGAACCAAGAATTTACTATTACAAAGAAGAAAAAAAAAATTTTTTTTTTTTTGGTTTTTCTAGACATGGTTTCTCTGTGTAGCCCTGGCTGTCCTGGAACTCATTCTGTAGACCAGGCTGGCCTTGAAATCCGCCTGCCTCTGCCTCCCAAGTGCTGGGATTAAAGGCGTGCACCACCACCGCCCAGCACAAAGAAGAAATTTTATGACAAAATTTTTGGCTATATAGCAGGATCTTCCTTAAGGAAGTATCTGTACCTTCAAAATTCGCATGTTGTAATTTGACATTCCCCCACCCCAAGGCAATGGTATTAATGAATGGAGACCTAGGTTGGGTGGCGGTGGTGAATGCCTTTAATTCCAGCACTCTGGAGGAAGAGACTGTAGAATCTCTGTGAGTTCAAGGCTAGCCTGGTCTACATGAGTTCCAGGACAGCCAGGGCTACACAGAGAAACTGTGACTAAAGAGGGGGAGGAGAACCTGTGATGTTTTGAATAGGAATGGCCCCAATAGGCTCATATATTTGAATGCTCAGTCATTAGGGAGTACTTGAGAAATAGTTCTGTCCGTCTACAGGCACATGGGTCCATACCTACTTTTTGCTTATGATCTGGGCCACTATGAAATAAAATGTATTATGCAATTGTCATAATTTGAACCCCTTAGACCTTAAGGTACCTTTTTGTTGTAGATACTGAGGGTCTGCCAACAGATGGGTATACTACAGATACAGCCAGCCATGGCAGCCAGCTGTACATTTGCAATATGACAGAACCTCAAGAGAAATCCATTCACTTGGCTCTTGTGTCTCTGTACTTGAGAGGCAGTCAGTTGGGATGGAGCATCTTCAGAGAATCCAAATATTCTTTAGAAAACAGCATCTTCAAACATTATTAGAATGGACTAATGGGCTTTATTCTTCTGAGAGAAACTGAATATTGCTGACAGCTGCACAGTTACAATTAACCTATACTAGCAATTGTTTAATATTGTTTAATATTTCCATAATTTGTGCCACTCTGAAACACTGTAGGAAAAATGCCTTCCAGTATTTACCCTTTTGATTTCAAGAGTTTCAGATTTTAAAAATATTTAAATTATTACTCATTTAAATTACAAAATAGAGGAACACAAAATTCAAGGTAGACCAGTTTTCCAATTTTTTTTTTTTAAACAGGGTGGTCTGTGCATTTAGATAATTTGTTTTTCCACATTAAAATGATCAGATTGGAATTGGGAATTAAATGAACAAAATTTTATTAAATTTATTACTTAAACCATAGAGCCAAAATCTAATGATGAATTTTTTTTATTTTATTTGTTTATTTTGAGACAGGTTTTTTTGTTTTGTTTTTCGAGACAGGGTTTCTCTGTGTGGCCCTGGCTGTTCTGGAACTCACTCTGTAGACCAAGGTGGCCTTGAACTCAGAAATCCGCCTGCCTCTGCCTCCCAAGTGCTGGAGTTAAAGGCATATGCCACCACTGCCCTGCGAGACAGGTCTTACTATATGTCCCTGATGGTCCTGGAACTCACTATGTAAACCACGATGACCTTGAACTCACAGAGATCCACTTGTTTCTGCTGTCACCCCTAAGTACTGGAATTAAAGACAAGCACCGCCATGCCTGGCATTACATTTTCCACTTTTAAGAAAATATGAGGGACCAGAGAGATGGCTCAGCGGTTAAGAGCACTGACTGCTCTTCCAGAGGTCCTGAGTTCAAGTCCAAGAAACCACATAGTTGCCCACAGTCATCTGTAATGGGATCTGATGCTCTCTTCTGTTGTGTCTGAAGAGAAACAGTGTACTCACATACATAAAATAAATACATTTAAAAATATATGATTAGTTGGGCCTGATGGTGCATGCCTGTAATCCTAGCTATTTAAGAGGCTAACGCAGGAGGATTACAGGTTTGAGGAGAGCCTATGCAACTTAGTTAGATCCTATCCCAAAATAAAACAAAAGTGTGGGGGTACATTTTAGTGGTAGAGTGCCTGCCTAGCCAGAGTAGCATCCTGGTTTTGATCCCCACTGTTGTGCCAAGGACCAACCTCAGCTTGGAGGGGGTTCTGAGGAAGGGGTGTCTGGGAGCTGTGAAGGAACAACACAAAGTCATATTGTGGGTTACGAGCTGATGGCTTAAGTTCTGGTCAAGAGAGCTTTCCACATAGCACTCTGCAATTCTAAAAACTCTCTGGATAGTTCATCTCTTAGAGACCAAAAGGCCAGTGTTTTATTTATATATCAATTCAGTCTTTATTCCAGGTTCCCTTTTGATTATCCCATGAATCAGTAGCCCATGAGCCCAGCCTATTGATTCTTAGACACGCCAAGCACATTTTTTAACATTGTAAATGAATTCAGAGATCTGTCTGCCTTCGTAAGCACAGACAATGAGCTAGCTGGGTGGGATTCCATCCTAAAATTACCATCTCCACCATGCCTGGCTCTGTCCCAGGCTGAATTTAAACTCAGGAATCTGCCTGCCTTTGTGTTTTCTAACAAGCTGGCTCATAGTGCATCAGCCTCTGGTCTTTTAGTTGTGCAAAGCACCTTATACAATCCATATGGTATCCTTATATTTTACATAGTTGAGAAATTAAATGTTTTGAACTCATGTTATCAGAGTTATTTCCCACATCCTTAAGGGCTGTCCTGAAGGTCTCAACATTTGCCATTTTGCTGAGACATTAGACATACCTTCTCCTCCTGGACTCATGCTGTCTCTATGGAGTCATTAACCTTAGCAGAGAGCACATTTCTCAAAGGAGAAACATGAAAACATGTACATTATTATACAAACAAGCCTTATCTCCACAGCAACCATCAAAACTTGTAGAGCCCACAGGCTTTTCTCCGGGTGTGGGGACCATGTCATTGCATAGCCAAGCTGGACTCGGCATTACTGCAAATAAAATAAAATGTAAAAATGTGTGTGTGTGTGTGTGTGTGTGTGTGTGTGTGTGTGTGTGTGTAACTGAACATCTGAAGGATATATAAATGGAGATTGATTTTTAGGATGGTCTAAGTTGCTATAAATTCCTAGTTACTTTTCCTGTTGCTGTAATAAACACTAAGTGGTGGCCTAAATGAGAACGGCCCCCATAGACTTATGTATTTAAACCCTTGGTCCCCAATTGGTGGCACTGTTTGGGGAAGTTTAGTAGGTGTGGCCTTGCTCAGGAAGTATGTCACTGAGGCAGGCTTTGAGACTTTAGAGATTTGTACCACTTCTAGCTCTCTCTCTCTCTCCCTCCCTCCCTCCCTCCCTTCCTCCCTCCCTCCCTCCCTCCACTCCCTCTCTCTCATTTGCTTTCTCTGCTTTATGCTTAAAGTAAAAGATGTGAGCTCTCAGATTGTTGCTACTCTACCCACCATGCTTGCCTGCTGCCATGCCTCCCCACAATGATACTGATAACCTCTTATTCCTCTGGTACCATAAACACTTTCTTCTATAAGTTGCCTTGATCATGGTATTTTATCACAGCAGTAAAGTGACTAATACCTACCATGACCAAAAGCACCTTGGGTTTGGAAAGGGATCATTCGGCTTACAGCTTACGGTCCATCATTGAGGGAAGAAGCCCAGGCAGGAACTGAAGCGGAGATCATAGAGAAACGATCGCTGCTTACTGCCTTGCTCATCTTGCTGTCTTATACAGCCCAGGTCCACTGGGCCAGGGGTGGCACCACCCAGAGTGGGTTGTGCTCTCACATCAATAATTAATCAAGAAAATGCCCCACAGACCTTCCCATGGGCCAATAGGATGAAGTCCATTCTTGAGTAGTGGTCTCCTCTTCCCCGGTGACTCTAGTTTATATCAAGTTGAGAAAAACTAGTCACCTCACTTGTGTAATAATAAAATCCAAGATCCCCTACACTGTGTCCTTATACATCTGTGGCATTATGTGTACCAATTTTGATACTGACTTTTGAACAAAGCCGTTTCTTGCAATTTGGATATGGCCTATATGTTTGGAAATGGTCTTTCTTTTTTCTTTTTCTTTTTTTTTTTTTTTTTTTTGGTTTTTCGAGACAGGGTTTCTCTGTGTGGCCCTGGCTGTCCTGAAACTCACTCGGTAGACCAGGCTGACCTCGAACTCAGAAATCCGCCTGCCTCTGCCTCCCAAGTGCTGGGATTAAAGGCGTGCACCACCACCGCCCGGTGGAAATGGTCTTTCTATATTAGTGTTTTCATAGCTCTATTACATCCGTGAATTTCTTTCTGAGTAAATGGCTAAGCCTCAGCCTTAACTACTGAGAATTTCTAGGGCAATCTGTTGTCTCTGAACACTGAATCTATGAGCATCTAGGAAGTTGAAGCAGCATCTCCCAGATGGTCCTCAAATGAGGGCTGCTCCCAGAAGAGCACCTGCATGCAGCTCAGCCTCCATAGCAGCTGCACCGTCTGCAGTTGGCTCACCTGTTGCTGCACCCTGGCAGCCAGGCCTGGTAAGCGCAGACAGCATCCACTGCAGTTGGTGTGACTGTGGGCTCTGTAGTATGGCACTTTGTGAATCACACCATCGCTGGGGCCTTCAGTGGAGGTGGTAATGCTGAGCTTGCAAAGCCTGACATCACCAGGAGTCTGAGTGGGGGGAGGGGAGCTGCTGGACCAGCAGTTTTGTAGGCCTTCCTCTCGTGAGATCAAGTGGCTTCTAGAGTGTGCCCAGAACTAAAGGGACATCAAGCTCTGTAATGGCTTCAACTAAGCTCCTGGCAGTGCAGAATTGCAAATGGTTGAATCTAAGAAATTCAAACTGAATAAATGTAATTGGCTTTACATAATTGGAGGCCCATACATCTAACAGCTCCGTTGCTTCAGAACTGGCCATGAAAAAGTGATAACTATAGATGTTCACTGAGACTTGTAGGGTGGTTACTGGGCAAGGGTTGGACCTCCTTGAACTAACTGTATTGTATTTTGTGAGTTAATAAACATAAAGTGGTTTTATTCTGGGGGTGGGGGAAGGTTTTTAGGGCTGGAGAGATGGCTTAGTGGTTAACAGCACTGGCTGCTTTTCCAGAAGACCTGGGTTTGAGTCCCAGCATCCACATGGCAACTCACAACTATCTGAAACTCCAGTTCCAGGGGATCTGATGCCCTCCTCTGGCCTCTCTGAGCACTAGGCATGGTCATGCTACCAACCATACATATAGGCGAAACATTCATGCACATAAAAATAATTTTTAATATCTAATAATGTTAGGAGGAATGAGTCATGCCTTTAGATTCAGACTCAAGAGGCAGAAACAAGTAGGTCTCTGCAAGCTGGAGGCCAGTCTGATTTATATTCAGAGTTCTAAGCTAGCTGAGGTTATACAGTGAGACTCTTAAAATCCACAAGACAAGAAAAAAGAAATTTGTTTGTTTGTTTGTTTGTTTGTTATTTTGTTTTTAGAGACAGGATTTCTCTGTGTTGTCCTGGCTGTCCTGGAACTCATGTTTAGACCAGGCTGGCCACAAACTCAGAAATCTATCTGCCTCTGCCTCCTGAGTGCTGGGATTAAAAGAGTACACCACCATTGCCCAGCTAATTTTTAAAATATCTTATTTTTTTTATATGCCCTACTATGCACTCTTAAGAAATACTGTGAAGGGAAAAAAATAAATCAGGTGAAGGCAAGAATATGACCTGGGCATGGTGGGCATAATCTCAGCACTTGGGAGGCAGAGACCGGCAGATCTTTGAGTTCAAGTCCAGCCTGGTCTACATAGCCAGTTCCAGATTAGCCAAGGCTACACAGTGAGACCCTGTCTCAAAGAAATAAACAAACATATAAGCAAAAAGAATACGTTGGGCTGGGAATGTGGGTCCGTTAGTAGACTGGTTGTCCAGCATGCATGCATGAAGGCCTGGGTCTGATCCCTCACACTACATAAAACAAACTGTGGTCCCTCACATCCACAATCCCAGCACTTGGGAGGTGGAGGTGACACAATCAGAAGTTCAAGGTCATCCTTTGTTATATAAAAAAGCTGGGGGCTAGCCTAGGGTGTCTGAGACTTTGAGCTGGAGGCTAGCCTGGGGTATCTCAGACCTTGTCATTGTTGTTTTTTGAAACAGAGTTTCTCTATGTAGTCTTGGCTGTCCTGGGACTTGCTCTGTAGACTGGGCTAGCCTGGAACTTAAAGATCCATCTTCTGCTACCTCCCAAGTGCTGGGACTAAAGGCCTGTGCCACTATGCTTGGCCTGAGAACTTGTCAAAAAAAAAAAAAAAAAAAAAAAAAAGACAAAACAGAGAAGTGAAAGTTGCTTTTTCTTACAGAAGCTACTCAGGAAGCCCAAGTAGCATTTCACATTAACTTCCATGCCGCTTAGTTCTCTCTGGCCTGGAGCAGTTCTCTCTTCCTCGTTTATGGCCTTGGCATTTTGAAAAACACAGGAGCTCTGGGTACACTGTGGAGAATGCTAGCTCATTCAGGTTTCTCTGACATTTTGGATGTGTAAGGACAAAATTTGAATTGTGCAGTTTGAAGCAAAAACAAAAATTTATGGTCAGCAAAGACCACCAACAATTTGTTCAAATTAGCCATAATAAAAATACCAAGTTACTGATTCTCTCCAGGGGCAGGGTGACCAAAAGAAAAAATGAAAAGACATGCAAGGACATACCCAGACAAGCCTCAGTGAGTTATGGGCTATCTGATGTTTACTTTACTCTCCCTCCTTTTCTGGGAGGTCCGAGGTTTCATGGTCAAAAATAATTAGTCATCCTTCCAGCTCACACGTAGCCACTTCTGCAAGTTGCTGATGTCCAATCATATGTTTTTTTTGTTTTGTTTTTGTTTTTTCGAGACAGGGTTTCTCTGTGTAGCCCTGGCTGTCCTGGAAACTCACTCTGTAGACCAGGCTGGCCTCGAACTCAGAAGTCGCCTGCCTCTGCCTCCCAAGTGCTGGGATTAAAGGCGTGTGCCACCACCGCCCGGCATGTCCAATCATATGTAACCACACCAAATCTTCCCCCGTTTCCCAGCTCCTACCCATAAATATCCCAAATTTCTTGGGGTCTGGGTCGAAGCCTCTATCCCCTGCATGGGATACGTTTCGACCCAAGGGCCCTTGCCATTAAACTACCTTTTGCAATTGCATCAAGAGGGTCTCTCATGTGTCCTTGGGTGTGTGCTGATCCGGATTTGAGTGAGGGTCCCCCCTTGGGGTCTTTTAGATGAAGTGATTTAGAGTGTGTGTGACAGCTGGGATGACGCAGGAGGGCCTGGTTCTGGGTGACTTGCAAGAATCCCTAGATCCTACTGATTGGTTCCATTACTTGTGAGGTGAACTTTGATTCAGAGTCCTCTTCATTATGGCATTCGGTTTTCCTCTGTAATAACAGGTAATTTGTGGGGGAAGGGACTCTGAAACCATGAGATATTCTGCTCATCAACCCTCCTCTCACTAATTTTTACATCAATAGACGACTCTTGTTTTGTTGTTTTGACAAGCATTTTCTCTGCAGCTCATGGAGTGCCGAGATTAAAGGCATGATGCCCCCATGCCTAACTGCCTATTCATGGCTTTACGTCAACCAATCATTAGCTGTTGTCTTAGGGTTTCTGTTACTGCAAATAGACACCATGACCATGGCAGCTCTTAAAGCTATATTGGGGATGGCTTACAGATTCAGAGGTTTAGTCTATTATTGTCGTGGTGGGAAGCATGGTGGCCCACAAACTGACGATGCTGGTACATCTGGATGGGCAGGAAGCAGGTCTTCCTGTGACTGTGAGCCACTGACCCTGGGCTTGAGCTTCTGAGACCTCAAAAGTCTGCTTCCTAGTGACCCACTTCCTTCAACAAGACCACACCCCCTAACTGTGCTACTCCCTATGGATCTGTGTGTGTCACTTTTATTCAAACCACCACAACTGTGATGGTTGACAAACTGTCATTTCATATTCATATTGCCTCTGACGTGGCCAGTGTAGACCTTTGAGTCTGATCCTTTGGTCTTTTGACAAGTCCCTGTTATTTCTGCAGCACTTCCTTATTTCATGGCACATCACAAAGTCACAGGCTCTTAGCTTACCATACATCTCTCCTCCTCACATCTTCCCTGGCAACTCTTCCTGTGCCAGGAACTCTCCCAGAATTCTCTCTGCCTACCAGATGTCCCCCCTTCTATACTACCCTTTCCTACAGGCCATAAGTGGTTTTTTTTTTTTTAATTGACAGGAGATACATCTCAATACAACACTCAAGATATTCTCTCTGTAAGGGCTTTAACTCCAGCTCCAGGGACTCTGATGTCCTCTTCTGGCCTCTGTGGCCAGAAGTACCTGTACTGTTTATAAATTCACACACAGAAACACACATATACATAGTCTTAAAAAAAAAAAAAGCCCACAAGGGTTGGATTGGTCATCAGAGGATTCTCAGAACATGTGCGGAAAGTGTTCCATAAATACCGTCTGAATGACTAACAGGCACAGCTCAGAGATATTGGAGATATCACTGCAGTTCCAAGTTCAGGGATCACCACAAAGCAGTTTCGGTCTCCACATTCTTCTGTTGGAGCCACTTATCACATTACTGACTCAGCTGAAAATAGATTTCTTTGCCCTGCAGTTTACAGATAACGAATTAGAACCAGGCTAAAAAGATTCCTTAGCTGGGCAGTGGTGGCACATGCCTTTAATCTCAGCACTTAGGAGGCAGAGGCAGGCGGATTTCTGAGTTGGAGGCCAGCCTGGTCTACAAAGTGAGTTCCAGGACGGCCAGGACTACACAGAGAAACCCTGTCTCGAAAAAACAAAGAAAAAAAAAGAAAAAAAAAAAAAAGATTCCTTAGTGTCCCTTTTTTAACTTAAAATTTGTGACTATACAAAGCACATGGGCGCGGGCACACCCACACCCACAAGTGTAGAGGTCAGTAGAAAATTTGTAGTAGCTGGCTCTCTCCTTCCACCATGTAGGTCAAACTCTGGGGTCAAACTCTGGCTATCAGGCTTGGTGCAAGGCATCTTAACCCACTGAGCCATCTCTCCGGTTCCAGGGTCCTTTTTCAAAGTGCTGTACTTTCTAAGTGGTTAGAAAGTGAATTTCAGCCGGGCAGTGGTGGTGCACGCCTTTAATCCCAGCACTTGGGAGGCATAGGCAAGGTGGATTTCTGAGTTCAAGGCCAGTCTGGTCTACAGAGTGAGTTCCAGGACAGCCAGGGCTACACAGAGAATATACAGAAAAATCCTGTCTTGAAAAAAACCAAAAAAAAAAAAAAAAAAAACCAAAAAAAAAAGAAAGAAAGTGAATTTCGTGACTGCAACTGCTTTTACCACGATGGTACTAACCTCTGTAGAGTCTGAGGCTCCTTTCTTGCCATTGGGAAGTTCCATGAACCCAGCATCTTCCCTTAATACCTTCTGCACCAGGGGCGGTGGCTGCTGTCTTCAGTTATAGTCTGTGTGGGCTCTGAATTCTTCATCTGAGTCCTCCAGTGTGTACTTAACCAACTCCCTTATAAAACATTTTGTGTATAACTAGCATAATATACTTACTGTAAAGGAATTAGATAATTCAAAATGTACAATTAAGCGGAGCACTTTTTAATATTTTAAAGGAAATCTGGATTATAGTCAAGGTCAACCAAATATATTCCTCAACATTGTTGTTGGTGGTGAGTGAGCCCTCGGGCTGCATCTTCCTCAAACTGTCTGCAGATTTCTAGAGAGCAGAGAGCAGTCCTGCTGTCAACTCTGAACATGACTTGGCAATAAGAGTTCCCGTGGGCGATTCTGGGGGTAAAAGCTCTTTGCAACAAAGTCTTTATTTGATATATGGAACCTATGTAAAGGTGGAGAGTTTGCTATCTGGAACCCACATAAAGGAAGAGAGAAGCAGTTCAGTTAAAGTTGTCCTCTGCCCTCCACACACCGCAGCCTTCACACATACAATAATACTTTTTTTTAAAAAAAAAAAGAACTAGCTGGGAGGTGGTGGCGCTCATCTTTAATCCCAGAACTCGGGAGGCAGAAGCAGGCAGATCTCTGTGAGTTGGAGGCCAGCCTGGTCTACAGAGAAGAGTTCCAGGACAACCAGGTCTACACTGAGAAACCCTGTCTGGAGGAAAAAAAAATAAACAAAACCCCAAGACCAACACACACAACACACCGAGAGACACACAGACACACACATACACAGACACTTAAACACACACACAGGGCACCAAGTGGGCTGGCCATCTGGGCAATTTTTTTTTTTTTTTTTTTTTTGGTTTTTTTGTCAGGGTTTCTTTTTGTTGCCCCGGGCGTCCCGGGACCCCAGAGACCCCTCTCCCCCCCCCCCCCAAGTGTGGGGTTTCCCCCCCCCCCCCCCCCAGCCCAGCTTGCCTCTGCCTCCTAAGTGCTGGGATTAAAGGCAAGTGCCATCACTGTCTGGCTCAACTAACTTTTATAATAATCTACCTGTGCACCAAGTTTATTAAAATAACATAAAGATAACAAAGTCTAATAATTTTGGCTTTTTTTGATTGTTGTTTGGTTCTGAAATAGAATCCAGCTATACAGTCCAGAATGGCAGAGAGCTTGCTCTGGAGCCCAGACTGAGGGTCCTTGTGCCTCAGCCTCCCAAGAGCTGAGACTACAGGCCTGATTTTTAATAGTATTTTTGGCCTAGCACTTAATAAAAACAAAATGAACAGAAACTCAATTCTTTGAGTTACAACTGATAGGCCATATTTAACAAGTCTTCCCCTACAGTAACCAGACGACTGCCCACCATGCAGTTATACAGCGACACCTAGTGTACACTTTTGGTAAAACCATTCAGATTCCATCTTTGGATGAGGCACTATTTTTCCTGCATTTGATTGATTAGTTTGTTTGAGATGGTGTCTTGCTATTGTAGCTCAGAATTGCCCCCTCACAATCCTCTTGCCTGAGCTTCCCAAGTGCTAGAATTATAAGCCAAGTCTGCCACTTGGCTCTCTATATTTTGTTTGTTTTGAGACAGGATCTCACTCTGGTGTAGATCAGGCTGGCCATGAGCTCACAGAAATCTACTTGTCTCTGCCTCTGTGATCAAAAGCACGTGCCACCACAACTGGCACCAGTTTTACTTTGAAATTCTGATGTAAACATGCTAACCAACCAGTGCTTATAAATTCTGATTTTTTTTTAGATTACGATGCATTTTTCCCATATGCTTCAGGGATATTTGTGTACCTTCTTTGGGAAAATGTTAACTCAGGTCCCGTTCAACAAATCTTTTGCCTTAATCTTTATCTATTTTGACAATTTATTATGCAGAGTAACCTTGAACTCTGGGTTCAAAGAACTGCTGAAACTTGTTCCTGGTGCCCAGCTCTTTGTTCATTTTTTAAAAATATGTTTTTAATGATTTTATCGTCTTATGTGCACTGGTGTTTTGCTTTCATGTCTGTACGAGGGGGTCAGGTCCCTTGGAGCTGGAGACAGTTGCTGCTGCCCTCTGTGACTTTCTTTTGGCTGCTGCCTTCTGTGACTTTCTACTTTGGCTTTAAGGATGTGGAATTACTTTTTGGTTTGGAAATTAATATACCTGCAGAGATGGTTGGCAGGACTCAACAGCCCAGAGAAGGTCTGCTGCATAGGTCGCAAGTCAGTATCTGTTACAACTCAATACCTGTTTCAGGACCAAATGGAACCATCTTTTGGAGACGTACACACTGTGGGCAGATGCTGAACTTCTACTCCTGCAGACAGTGAGTGCTGTACACCATCTAGGTGGTCACCAGCAACTTCCCCATACTCATCTCCCTATCCTACAATGGGTACTTGGTACCACAGTAGCATCAGGGCCGGGCTGGGATAGGACCCTTTCTCTTGTTTGCCTGGGAGGCAGTAATACTGTACATCACAGAACATTGCCATCAACGTCAGCCTTATTGCAGTAGAAAGCATCGTAGGACTGGGAAACAGCATTCCTTCTCCCACTATCCCTTTCTCATCTGTCACTCTATACTCACACACCTACTGAATAAAGGTTTCATTGATAGTCTCTATAAAGTAGTGGTTGAGACAGGGTTTCTGTGTACCTCTGGCCTTCTTGGAACTTACCTTGTAGACCAGGCTGTCCTTGAACTCGGAGATCCACCTGCCTCTGTCTCCTGAGTGCTGGGATTAAAGGGATGCATTACCACACCCAGATTAAGTAGTGTTTTTTTCCTCTTGAAAAGCCTCTTGAGCTATATTCTCCCCCATCATCCTGATCCTTGCCCAACCCGGTTAGCTTCCTATTTAATGATTCAATTATCTGCTTTTCTTGTGTGTACATTTTTTTTTTTTAAAGAGACAACATGTGTACTTGGTGTGTGGGGTTCTCAGCCAGTGATATAACTGAATTCTAACTTCAAACAAGATTGATGGCTGTTCAGGATATTCTCAACTAAAGCTTAGGTTTTAATGCAGAAAGAGGGTAACATCTGCACCTTTCTCTCGGTGTGATATGCTACACTGAAATATTTGTCATGTGTGGAGAGTAGAGACTGAATAGAGGCTTAGAGTGTTTGGTTTTGTTTTTTGAGACAGGGTTTCTCTGTGTAGCCCTGGCTGTCCTGGAACTCACTCTGGAGACCAGGCTGGTCTCAAACTCAGAAATCCGCCTGCCTCTGCCTCCCAAGTGCTGGGATTAAAGACATGCACAGTCATCACCTGACTTAGAGTATATATTCTTGTGGTGTTCATTCAATCTGTGTTAACCTTTAAATTTGAATATATTTTGCAACAAAAACAGGACAATCAGTTTGAGATGACAGAGATTATTAAAGCCACTGGCATTAGAAAGAGTGGTGGGTACAACCACAACCACTATCTGTGCTAAATGTGTATTTTGAGTACCGTTATATATTTTTCATTTCATTGCTAGCCTCATTATTTGGCTATACCACAATTTATCACCTACTCAAAAAGTAACGAATGAATATATACTAGGGACTCAAGGAGCCTGAACTCACTCAACAACCCAACTAGGGCCACTGGATCACACTGGTGAATTAACCAGAGCCAAATTCTGCACCTATGTAGTCACACCGGCCCTCACTTCTGCCCTGCCAACAACTGTTGGTTATATCATTCACAACAAGTTGACACCAGCTTGAGCCCAACCACAGAACAGTTCTCTGTAACCGTAGTGCACTACTGTCTTGGGGGAAATGGATACCCCCAAATCATGTTGCCTTCCATTCCCAGAGCAGCCTGAATCCTGAGGTGGGAGGGCAGTTTAGCAGGCCCTTCCTTTATTCCTGGCTCTAACTGCTAGCTCTACTCACTCATCACATACGAATGAATACATACCTGCCTAGTTTTCTTTGGACTATTTTCAAACAGGGTCTCACTACATAGGCCTGGAACTTGCTATGGACATCAGCCCCGCCTTTCCTCCTGAGTGACGATTAAATGCCCAGACCAGCACACCCGGCTTCCTCCCCACAACATTCCACTATTCACATTGTTCAGTTGGATCTTCATTAACTCTGGTAAGCTCAGCTTGGGCCCTATTAGTTCTTAAGCTCTCCTGGGAACCTTTTGAATTCCAGGGCTTTTCATTCTCTTGATCCCTTCTGGGTCTCAAACACAACACAAAAAGGTTACTTACAAAGGAGCACGTATGATTTTAAAGACCACAGCAAAACCATGGCTTTGTGCTAAGGAAACACTGGTTTTAGAGTAAAACAAGAAATAGGAAAGAAACAAGTGGGGGCTGGCCATTCATCAAGCTGTGTACAGTTTGTTTTTGTTTTGTTTTAAAGATAGGGTTTCTTTGTGTAGCCCTGGGTGTCCTGGTACTCACTTTGTAGACCAGGCTGTACTCAAACTCAGAAAAAGGGCTTGGTTTTGCATTCTGCAACTAACAAACTATTCTGGGGTCATTTTATTAAAAGCTTGGACTATCATTTCTGTCAGATTTACACAGCATAGAATGGTTACTGTCAATACCTCTTAAAATATTCTCGACTGTGCTCTAGTTTCCCACAACAAAACCACTGAACTTGGGGTCTTTCTAAAAACCCAAGTTCACAGGTTGGAGAGATGGCTCAGTGGCTAGGTGCACTGAATGCTCTTCCAGAGGCCCTGAGTTCAATTCCAGCAACCACACAACAATCTGTAATGGGGTCTGAAGACAAAGCACTCATTAAAAAAAAAAAAAAAGTCCACTTGAAAAGCAGTGAGTTTCTTAGCTGCTATGAGGCTTCTGCATGTTTGGTGCCTTAAGTGTCCATCACAGTTATGAGACAGGCAGGGACAGGTACTTAAAGCTGGGAATAGTTCAGTTAGAGTCTCTTGGGCTGCATGTATGCCACCAGCCTCGGCAACCTGCCTGGATGTGCCCAGTCGCCAGCTGTATGTCCTGGCGGGTACCAAGCACTGTTTCAGCAGGTACCAAAGCACATCACAATAGCTTGAAAGCTTCACAAAGTAAGTCTACTTTTCCTCCAAATTTGGTCTTCCTGTAGATTTCCTGACAGGACCACCCACCTTCCAGCAAGCTGAGTTATTAAAATAACCATATAACCTCTAGGTCCAGATCTAACCAAATCTAGCAGCTACCTTTGAAATACTGAGTCTACATACTGTCAATTGACTTAAAACGACTCTGATCAAAGAAAACACTAGAGATAACCAACTAGAGTAGTGTTGGTGCTCTACCAATATTCCAAGCACTTGGGAGGCTGAGGCAGGAGGATCCTAGTTTGAGGCTACCTCACAAAAGTTTGTTCTAGGACAGGAATGATAGTACATGCTTATAAATCCGACATTCAGGAACCCAAAGCAGGAAGGAGAATCTAAAGCTAGTCTGGACTATACAGTCAGTACAGGGTCATCTGAGTTATAGACAAAGACGTTCAGGAACAAACCCAGGGTCTTCTTACATACTGAACACACACTATAATCACTGACTATACACCTGACCTGTCCACAAGAAAAAGATAAATTAAGGTAGATCGCTGTGCAGCCCTAGCTGCTCATGAACTTACCATGATTCTCCTGTGTACTAGGACTACAGGCATGTGGCAACATGCTTATTTCACAAGAGTTTTATTCACTAAAGCAGTAACTAGCATGGTTTCTTACTACCATATAACATCTAAAAAGCTGAGGCTGTCAATTTACACAAGCATGGAGGATGCCACCTCCTGAGGCCATGGAATGCTCAATGAGAACAACTCAAGATTTCAGACCGATGACATGAGTTAATAGCTTTTTCCTGCTAATACAGGAAGAAAATATGTTTTTTTAAAAAAAGAGGAAGGATGCGATAGCAAAAGAAATAGGTGTTTGAAAAACACAAAACATGAACAGAATATAAATTAGCAAAATTAAGGAAGGCTTAAATGTTCAAAGAATAAAAGCAAATGTGATCACTCAAAACAAAGCGAAGAGTAGAAGTGAGCTCCTTAACCCTGAAAGGCTCGTAAGGGGCTGGGAACCTGAGGAACCATCGAAGCTACAGGAGCAGGGCAGAGCATGGAGACCCACAGCTGTGCATTAACCCCACCAACCCTCTAAATAGGCGTCCATTTTCTCTTTGAACAAGAAAGAAAAACACCTACCCCACAGAATTATCACAAAGCCAAAAGTTCACACAAAAGTTCACACACACACACACACACACACACACACACACACACACACACACACGGTCAAGAATAAGAATAGCTCTCCACACAGAGATAAGAAGAATACAGTGAGTGAGATTCAAACTTAAATAAAGTCACTACAGAGGGACATATGAATGACAAAGAAGAAAACAGCATCCCCAGCTCACAAACACAGGCTGTGCCGGCTTCCAGTCACACAAAGACCAGCCACTGAGATAGTGAGCAGGAGCCGGAATGACACACTGCTTTACCGAGCACTGAGGCGGCAGGTCTGAGCCAGTGCTACATAATAAGTTCCTGCTCAAAAAAGAGGGGTGTGGTAGGGATCTCCGAAAACACAGAGGTATGGTGGGAAGGAAGGGGTGCTTTGGGAGGCTCTGAATCTATACCAGGACCCATCTATTACGGTAATTAGGAAGCAGAAGACGTTAAAATGAAACCGAAAGCTTAATCTGTAAATAAACACCGCAGGATAGGTGCTACATAGAAACCTTAAATTTCATGCCATCTGAAAATCATTTATTCAACAACAAAACTAGAGGTTAATTACTTTATTATTGAATTATATTGCAAAGTCTACATCTACGAATTAATAAATGCTTTGCATTTACATCAAGGACACATTTACTCTAGGGGAATAAAACAGACACAGACAAAAGACCAAGTACACATTAAAAAAAAAAAAAAAAAAAAAAAAAAAAGGCATGTTTTACCTGGCCCTACCTTTTCTATACTGGACCATACTTTCTGATTTCAGACTGACCTTACACATATGTGAAGTCTGATTTATATTCCCACATTTTTTTTAACATCAAATGGGGCTTCTCACAATTTTTAATTATAAACAATAGATTGAAAGCAATATGAGAAGCTATGTCTGAAAACAAAGGAAGGAAGATGGCTGTCACTGTAGAATGAGAAAGTTGAGTAAACCATGCCCCCTGTGGCTCGGCTCAAGAGACACTTTGACTCTGAGGCAAACACTTCAGATCTAACTCAGCTCCCCACATGCCCTCAAAGACCAGACTTACATGTTCTGGTCTCAATGGCAAAAGTATACTTAAAACGTCTACAAAATATCTAAAAGCTAAATACAGTAAATTCTAAGTCAAAATTGTGTGCTGGTCTAAATATTCATATTCAGCTTCCTCCTTTGTAAAAATTAAAAATGTCTTTACATTTTGGATGTTATTAAAAATAATTTACATTCTTAGTGTGCTTTACGGTCAATGACTGTAAAATTGCAACTTAAATGATTTAGTTAAAAATGTTTATGCTTTACTTGATTTTTTACTAAAATTTAAATTGACTGCAATTTCATCTAAGTCATACATGAGGTAAATTTCAGCTAAAAAGACGACAACTATAAGGATATCATTAATCATTTCAGGAGTACACAAAACCATAATGCCCACCTTATTTGAAATTACAAATTAAGCATTAACAACTACACATATGTGATTTAAAAGCAAGTTGGTTGTACTTTTAAATCAAATTATATGAGGAATTATATGTCTAAAACAAACAAAAACCTCAACACCCCGACTCAACCCAAAACAACAAAAATCCCTGGGTGAAATTTTTTTTTTTTTTGGTTAAAAGAAGACAATGAAATCCAACTGAAACAGAGGGACCAGTGTTTAGTTTCTAACTTCTAAACAAATACCCCCACACTTATTTACCTAAAGAATATTTTGATAATAAGCTGGATTGACAGGATAAATGCTTTGCTGTAAATAAAAAGCACAGGATCCCAGCGGGAGCCTTAGAGCTAGCCAACAGCTCTCTCAAACACTGCAGCCTGCCAAAGGTCCCCTAAAGCAGTATCTACTGCTCTACAAGATCCCTGTGGAAAACCAAGCGTACTTAATGGTTTTAATGAAGTAGGACTTCCATGCTATGGCAAGTACTCTAGCGAGTAGTGTGGGAGGGCTGCGCCCCGACACCACACGACAAGAGTCACAGAGAGCTTACTGCTGTACCTTCCACGGACAAACCGCTGCGGACAGTTAGCACAACTGCGTGACGTTTCTCAGACTGAACTTCATTCACATTTGTATCATTTTTACTCAGCAGAGAATAAGTCATAAATCTTTTCTGTAAGAATTCCAAGTATTTAATGTGTAGCTTCACATTACATCACCATGTTTTGCCTTATTTTCCAAATACACAAAACAATGCATTTTCCCCAAAAGTGAAATAAGATGTCCACATTAAAAAAATAAAGCCTACAAAAAAGTTCTGGAGCTAAAAAAATTATTCATATGGCACAATGTGATCTCCACAGTCCAAAATATTGAAATGAGATCATGTAAGCATCCGCTTGCTTTTCAATGCAGCGCTAACTTTACTGAGGTGACATCACAATTTAGTTCTTCAGTCAACAGTGGACACAAATGTTTTTCTACGGTTATTAAAAACAGGAGATCAAGTTGAATGTGCCGAAATGATTTCTTCAGTTGGATATTTTAGCATCTTGAAGAAAATTAATGAAGGGATTTCCTTGGTTTGTTTCCATAGCTTGATAGACCAAAAACAAAAAAACCGCCACAACGGCAAACAGCAACATTTTTATCCACATAGGAACGGAGCGTCCCTTCTTTGTCTTTTCCGACTTGACATCCGCCAAGGGAACGTACTTAGGGACGTATTTAGATGAGAACGATTCTTCCATCCTGAAGCCACTGAGCTCGAGAGGCCGGCCTGCAGCACCTTTGATTGGTCTGCGGCAGCTAGCACTGTTCAAAGTTAAAGAGAGAATTCCAGGTGATTTAAGTCAACAACAAAACCTTAGTGTGATTTCTAAGCACACTGCAAAGAGCAGCAGCAGAAAACTGACAAACAGAAGCAGGGGATCTACTGATCACACGCTGCTCAGTCTTTGCTTTTGTTCTGTGGTGGAGCTGGGAGGTTAGTGGGGGCATTCTTATTACAGAGCTACAGCTACAGCTAGGTTTTCATCTTAAAAGTTAGTTTCGGGCTGGAGAGATGGCTCAGCTGTTTAAAGAACAGGCTCACAACCAAAAAGCTAAGGGCTTGGTTGGTTCCCAGCACCCACAGCTGTCTCTCCACCTACCTGTAGCCAGGTATGGTGATGCATACCTTTGATCTTAGCTCTTGGGAAACAGAAGTGAGCAGATCTCAGTCTGAGGTTAGCTGTTATAGAGAAACCGTGTTTTGAACACTTAAAAAGAAAAAAAAATTATTATAAAATAGTACTTAGGATAAATACTCTCTCAGCCTGTCTTAAAGGCTGAGTATTGTACTGTGTCCCTGTGATCCCAGCACTTGGGGAGTGTGTCATGACTATTAGATCTGCCTTGTATACATGGTAAATCCAAGTACCTGGCCCCTGACCTTCAGGAGCTGTAGCTTGTACCTGCCCACACAAAACATGAAAAAGGTGAAAGCACGAGGATCAGGGGTTCAAGGTTACCCTCAGCTACACAGTGAGTCCAAGGACAACCTAGACTACAGGAGACCAGGCGGGACTAGAACAACAGCTTGGTCAACAAAGTGCTTGCTGTTTAACATGAGGGCCTGAGTTCAATCCTCAGCATACATGAGCATGTGAAAGAAGTCAATCTAGCCGAACTGTTTTGCTTCAGGTTTAGTGAGTGATCAAAATATAAGAAGGGGCCCCGGAGATGGCTCAGTGCATCAGTGGATGAACTCTTCTGGGCACACCAACAAACATCAGGTTCAGACATAGATGCTGTCTCCGACTAGTAAGTGGGGAGTAATGGAGGAAGTCACACTGACACCCAGTATCTATCTCTGGTTTCCACAAGTAAACACAAACATCCAAAATAAATCAAGTTAAAAATAAGCAAAGGAGCATGTGCGTGCATAGCTCAGCGGCAGAGAGCTGGCTGAATGTACGGGGCCTGGATTTGGCCCCAAGCACTACCAAACCCTGTCCCCACTTTGTTCCCAAGAGAGTTATATGTAATAAAAACAAATTCTGAGTGATTCAATTTTCATAGATGTGAACCACCTGATTCTGAAAACAAAGCCACAACAATGTTGTGGCCAAGAACTGAAAGTTCCCTAGAAAGTATTCATACTCGAATTAATCTATCCAAGTACCTAATTCCCGTCGGAGTAGATGCTTCATAGGGGAACATTTCCTTAAGAATATCTCTTTCTACTCTTCTTTCCTCTGTTTTTTCTCCCACCTAGTAAGAAACAAAGAAACAAACACAAGTTAAAATTTAGTACAAATATGAAATAACTCAAATACTTAAAACATCTTTAGGGGAACAAAATACCCTCCTCTGGCCTAGTTTTGGTATCAACTAGGTATTCAGAAGCCTCCAAGACTCTTCCCATTTCATCATGGGGATGTATATTAATCATCAGAGGGAAACACCCAGCAGCCCAACAAGGCTTGTAAATTCCCTCAGGAATGCCCTTGTTCAGCATTAAGAAAGCATTAAGAGTGCACTGTTTTTCCTGTTAGGAATCTGTGATATGTCAAGGGTTAATTATAGAAGATACCTAATTAATGTAGACCTCTATCTTGTCTTAAATAAAAGTCAATTAAATCATTCCAGCTTTAAAAAAAATTGCTTAAGCCATGCAGCCAGCATTTTAAAGATTGGTTATACAGGAGTCTACCACACAAAGGTACGTGAAGGTCTTTTCAACAAAAGGGCAGCTTCCCTCACAGCCCAAGCAAGTAGCATTTTAAACTTGGATCCATGACAGAAAGAGCCTATTACAAGCAGCACACCAACTCCCCTGCAACCAGAAACTGAAGAGCCGCACAGCAGCAGGAGGAGCATATTATTAGTAAGCCATACTGTATTAATCTCTATTTTCACAACTAAGTGTCTCTAAACTATATATGCACATACACACACATATATATACATAAAAACCTCCCAGTAAAGTTCTGTCTCCTCCCACTTAAAACAAAACTCTGAAAGATAAAGACAGCATTGGGCTAAATTGTTTCCATTTACTTCAGCTCTTGTCAATGGTTTCTTTGGTGTTCTTCTGGTTATGTCTGAGAATTCAGTGATTGGCAGAATAGAAGATGCATGCTTGAAATTTCCAGTCAACCTATTGGCCACCTGCCAAGATTCAAATTATTCAGACTCAGAATCATCCAAATATAGCAAAGACACTTAAAATGAAAAAAAAAAAAAAAAAAAAAAAATTCACTTCTGTAATATTTGATTTTCCCCTAATAAAAATTTAGGTAGTGGAATCTAGAAACACATTCAGTGCTTCACACATGAAACCTTAGAATTCTTCAAATATTTAGTAAAAAATTATCCTCATGGTATTTAGGATTCTTATGTAATTAATTAAATTTATTTGTAAAATGGCTACATTAAAATATTCAAAAATCCAGAAACTTGGAGAAAATTAGTTTAAAATGTAGTATAAATTTTCCATTTGCCAAAATTCACCACCTCCCAAATTCCAACTAAGGGGTAATTATAAAGAACAGCACTTAGATAGTTTATGAAATATATTTACTAAGGATTCGTTGCTTGACGCCTTTATAGTTTCAGCTATGGGAGTACTCTCTGAAATTACTGCACCATCTATACGAAAATGCTGTGAAGTTTCCACCTGTTAGTTTGAAAACAGAACAAAAACAATCAGTGTGAAGCAATCACTAAGGCCCTACCAATCTGCAAACCCGGCTCAGCGGCAAGCCCTGCGTCACCCTTTTCCTTGGAGTTCTTCTCGACCCTCTTGTGGACTCCCTAGTTAATGCCTGCAGAGGTCCGCCTTTTGAAGATCCACTTGTCCATTCAGTCTCAGTTACTCCAGCTTGGGAATAGCTCTAGTCAAGCATCAACACGTTAAAAAGTCATATCCTAACACAAACCCCTGAACAGTGACCATTTTTAGCACACCAAGAGAAACCAAGAACTCTCTAGACATCAGCAATTACAAGCAACGCTACGCCCTCTCAAAACACTTCTAACAAAAGGGACTGATTTTGCTACCTTGTAGTCGGTCACCAGAAAGTAACGGTCAATAAAATACACTAGAGTCTGCTGAGAGCACTGACAGCTCACACTGGTTTCTCCTGTGACATGCTGCTTGGTAACTGACCTAGCACTAAAGCAGGGTCTCTGTCTTTAAACAAAAATAAAATGGATCATGATTTATATACATGTCATTTGTTATGATTTGTTTCCAGGAAGGAAGGAGGAAGGAAATTAGAAAGAAACCACTTTTGATGGTAGTAGCTTAGTGTTAGAGCCCCTGCTTACTATGTGTGAGGTCCTGGGTTCTATTCCCAGCAAGGAAAAAAAAATTTAAAGAAAAAGCAAACAACAAACTTCTATGGCTCTTCATCAATCAGACATTCTTTCCATGTGATTCAATTATTTTAGTAGAATCTGTCAAACTGTAATCGTACTCTTCCCTTCCTACAGAAAGCAGACAGCGGTTGCCTTCCAACCCCAGATTAATTTTTCTCTGGGAGGAAACAGAACTGACTTCTCCCTCATTTAAACAGTGCTTTAGTGGCCAAGTGCAGTGGTACAACTCAAGTTTCCTTAGCTTCAGGGAAGCAGAAACATGAGAACTGCCTGCCACAAATTCTAGGACAGCCTAGGGTACATACTGAGACTGACTTTATTAAAAAAATAAAAAAGCATCCTAGGGATGGAGACATAGCTTGTATCGAGTATGCAATGCCATGTTTGGTCACTAGCACCATACCAAAACTAAAACCAAAAAACCCCATCACGGCAACAAAAATCTCTCAGGCCTTATAGATCAGCTCACCTCCACTCAATCAATCCTAACATCAGACTCACACACGGGTGTCCGCCAGCACTCACTACCTCTCACTCTGATCCCGGAGAAGCATGCTGATATGCTGTCGGTAGGTACCACCACTCAAACTCTACATCCATACAAACAGTCCCCAAGCCAATCTCATGTTTATTTGGATTGACAAGAGATTTTGTTTTGTGTGTGTGGTTTTTTTTTTTTTTTTTTAAAGAGACAGGGTTTCTCTATGCAGCTTTGGCTGTCCTGGAACTCACTCACTTTGTAGACCAGGCTGGCCCTGAACTCATAGAAATTGGCCTGCTTGTCTCCTGAGTGCTAAGATTTTTTTTTTTTTTTTTTGGTTTTTTCGAGATAGGGTTTCTGTGTGGTCCTGGTTGTCCTGGAACTCACTCGGTAGACCAGGCTGGCCTCGAACTCAGAACTCAGAACTCCGCCTGCTTCTGCCTCCCAAGTGCTGCGATTAAAGGCATCCGCCACCACTGCCCGGCTTGAGTGCTAGGATTAAAGGTATGTGCCACCACTGGCCAGCAAGAGTTTATCTTTTAAAGAAATATGTTTTAATTGTATGTGTATGTCTATACACATACACATCAGAGGCCATTAAGAGGGTCCTCTGGAGCAGGAGATACAAGCAGCTGTAAGCCATGATGTGGGTTTGAGAATCTGACTCAGGTCCTTGCAAGAGCTCTTAAGCACTAAGCTGTTTCTCCAGCACCAGCATCATAAGATTTTTGACTTAGAATCTGAATCTCAGGGCTCCTTATCCTGCTATTAGTTAGGGAATCTCTGCTGAACGTAAAATTAATGTCAAAGACACATTATGTAAATGAAACACTATGTCAACAAAATAAATTCTTATCAACAGTCAAATGCCCAAGTTAGACACAGCATCAGCCTGTGCTCTCCATCCTGGTGACACACACTTGTCACTCCTGCCCTGGCCTCCAGCTCCTAATTCTCCTGTGCCCTGCAGTGCTGCAGCTACAGGCACACACTGCCACTCACAGCAACCGACTTTGAGAATGTAGAGAGAAATTAGTAAGATTATCATTCAATGGAAGAATTTGGAAAGAAAGAGGCACCAATCACACAGGACTATCTCACTAGCATGTATGCAATATGAGTGTTTTACACTTTGAGACCAGTAAGAGTCACAGTTCCACCTATCAGCAGCAAGACGTTCCTTGATTTATCTTGGGGACGAATAAAAGAAACAAATCTTTTCTCACAGAATTCTATGGAGCTACTATAAGTCAGAAGACATTAAATAGCTGAGACACGTGAGAGTACAGCAGCCCGGTTATTAAATCCAAACAAAATCTAAGCTCTGACAAACAAAAACCCCACACTAACCTACTTTACAGTAAGATATAAACAAGTCTTGCACGGTGTGCACACCTGCAAATCACAGGATGCTGAGCCTCTATCTAGGATGAGGAGCCTGAGGCTAGCCTGGGCTGCATGCATAAGGAGACTCTGTCTCAAAGGAGATAGATGCACAGCATGTAAGAGTTCCTGGATTTGATTGGCAGGACAGAGAGGGAGGGGAGAGAGAACATGTAAACATGGAATGGAAGCTGCATTACTCTGAAGCTCACTACCCACACTTGCATACTCCAATAGAGGGCTGGGACATAAAGACATTTGCTAAGACAGTGCAGAAATTGGAAAGCACTCACTTACACATCAACAAACGGACAGAGACAAAACGCTACCTGAAGAAGGCTGCTTGTCTTGGCGTAAAGAGCTCACAGTGAAAACAACTCTCACATGCATCAAAAGGAAAGAAGCTGAATAAAGTACAGAACATCCACAAATCTCAGTATGCAGATGCAGCTGTACCAGAAACGGGGACAAGAAGTAGTATTTTGATTTGGGAGTGAACTCTAGAACAGATGAAAGGAACAAATATAAACAATCTATGTAGGTATTTTCTATGTAACATAAAACTCCAGCAGCTCATTAAACTATTGTCTAAAAAAGTTAATATTTTAAGCTCAGTATTTTACTTTATATCCTAGTAATATAAATAAAAAAAATATATCGATTGCATTTAGCAGCCTTAGTGTTATTTTGAAACATGTAAAATGTAAGACTTGAATTAGAAGGACCAAGCTGCTCAGCACGATGAGACATAAGAAAGAACCAAAGTTTACAGCCTGTATTTGCAAGCTTGAAATGTTATCTTGTGCTCACAAACTCTCCTCCTTAGGGACAGAGGAAGGAAGGGACACAAAGGAATCAGACTCTAGACCCCACCTCTCTGGCTGTGAATGGAGCCCAGTAGTAAAGTGACCGAATTCCCTGCAGCAGGCTTTGGGTACGATGGGGATAACGACTGTATTACAATTGATCAGGAATATAAAAATCATACCGTAAGTTGCAGTGGTGGTGCACGCTTTTAAACCCAGTGCTCAGGAGATAAGAGGCAGGTAGATAGATCACTGTAAGTTTGAGGCTAGCCTG
Source organism: Rhabdomys pumilio (assembly GCA_030674055.1). NCBI lineage: Eukaryota > Metazoa > Chordata > Mammalia > Rodentia > Muridae > Rhabdomys > Rhabdomys pumilio. Next base: position 13,204,486 of record JANHMN010000021.1, read on the forward strand.
TTCTACAGAGTAAATTCCAGGACAGCTAGGTCTATAAAGAGAAATCCTGTCTCGAAAACAAAACAAAAACATAGCATAAAAAAATTTACTACCCAGTGTGGTTGTAATCCCAGAATTTGGATCGGTGAGTTTGAGGCCAGCCTGGGCTACAGAGCAAGTTCTTGGACAGCCAAGGCTATACAAAGAAACTATCTCAAATTCGGCCCCCCAAGGGTATTTTTCCCTAGTTGTTTTGTATGAACTTAACTTTAAGGCAACTAAGTAACTCAGCAAGTAAAGTTTCTCATAAAGTAATTAGTTATAGATCTCAAATAACGTGACTGAGAAAAATTATCTTGTAACTTGAAATAAAACCATAGATTTAGGCAATATTATCCAAAGCAGTTAAAACTTTTAACTAAGAAGACCAATTATTATTAATTTTGATATTTTTGAAGGGAATTCATGTTTCCTGAAATGATCAGTAGGAAGGCTACATTATTTTTGAAGTATTCTTGTCAAAGACACTGAATCCAAATCCAGACCACCCATTAGGTTTGTTTTCCAATATAGTAGTCAGTAGCTACATCTGTTTAAATAGAGTCCACAGCCCAACCACAACAGTTAGAAAAGGCGACTCCAGACAAACATTTTCATTGTGACTACAAAAGAAAAAAAAAGTCTCTGCTGCCACATGCAGGTCTAGTCCCCAGTATAACATATTACACAGGATACCAAAAACAAAACTCGTGAAAGAAAACCACCTGCTACCTCCAGAAAGTAGGAAATACCAACATGGTCAACTACGGTCACCAAATGGAGGACGGAGAAACAGCCGTGGTGGGAATTAATACAGACTTACTGCTTGTTCAGACTCCTCAATTTAACTATGCAATAAACCATTTTTGGCCAGGATAAGCGGTACACTCCTGTGATCCTAGCATTTGGGAGGTACAGGCAGGAGGGCCAGGAGTACATGGACCTGCCTGTCCCCTCTTATCACAGAAAAGGAAGGTAGCAGAAAGCTTTACAAGTTAGAGGCCAGCCTGGTCAGACAGCCTGGGGATTCATTGTGACACACTGTTTCAAAAACACCACAGAAACCAGAGGCAGACAGAACACGGGAAAGACAGATTAAATTAACAAAGTAACACATTTTCAAGTTAAAGACTAAAGACCAGAAAAAAAAAAAAAAAAAAAAAAAAAAAAAAAAGACAGAGAGAAAGCAAAACAAAATAAAGAAAGAAAGAAAGAAAGAAAGAGAGAGAGAGAGAGAGAGAGAGAGAAAGAAAGAAAGAAAGAAAGAAAGAAAGAAAGAAAAAAGAAGAAGAAAGAGTAAAGATTAGGAAAAGAACCTAGGGTGTGGCACCTAAATCAGCGTGAGTGACTTTCCTCTGTAAAATAATGTACTAATGCCTTATGCTTATTCTCTCCCCAGTTTCCTTTAGAAAACTCTTCCTTGCCCTTCCTGTCCCATCCCCCTAGAGAGGAAACGGTCATCTTAAATAATGTGCCATACTAGCTTCCAAGTGTTAAGAAGCTACAAACAATCACAGTAAATCCAATTGAGAAATCTAGACACAAAGACAAATATAAAACTTTCCCAAGTTTTCAAAGAAGCCGCATCAAAAAAAGGTGCATTTTATTTTCTAAAATAATCCTCAAGGGGAAGCATGAGGGTGGAACACTGGCCTAGCAAACCTGACACCCCAGGTTCAAAACTGCTGGGCCCAAGTTAGAAACAGGCAGCATGAGGAATCCGCTCAGCCCAATAAACACCGGAGGCTACGCTGACGACACATCTCACAAGGATGTGGCCCACACCACTCACCCACGAAGGTGAGCCTGTGGAGGGAGTGACTGCACTGTGTGCGCTGATTATCAAAGGTCAAGACACAGGATGGATGTTACTAGACACGGGATCTTACAGGGATGGGTGCTACGGTCGGACGCCACGCCTAGACACGGGATCGTACAGCTACAAATACCTGATTGTGCTCAATCCTCCTCTGCTTGAGCGTTACTGGCGTCTTGGCTCTGCCCTTTAGCGGCTCTCTCTTCTCCAGCTTGAGCTCTATTTTAGAGTCTGGAAATGACATTGAAGAAACCATTATTCGCTGGGATGCTTGAGTTACATTTTACTAACATGACTTCGGAACCCCGGCTGTAGGCACATTAGCACTCGCGACAATCTGTTTTTAATATCTCGACAGAGAAAAACTGTTTAGTAAGATCTTAAACCCTTTTATAAAAAAACGGAACAGCCCAAACACTTTTATAATCTTAGTCTTTTTTTTTTTTTTTTTTTTTTTGGATATCCTGTACCACTCTTTAATCTGGTTACTTCTTCCTAATTACTCTTTTCCATTATTCCCACCCCTACAATGGGATTTTAACTAGGATTAGAGGTTTCAAACTGCACCTGGGGAGGTGTTTCATTAAAAACCAATCCAAATGTGGAAGTGACTATTGTTTTGTCCTTGTTAATACATTTCTGCTGTAGAACAAGGGTTACCTACTAAAACATCACAAAAAGGAGAATTTTAGAAACGAAAAGATTATGTGGCACCAATCATTTAATAATTAATGGTAACTTCCAATGATGTGACTGTAATGCTTTAATGTTAATAAAGCCTGTCCTTAACTAGAGGCTATAGTTCAGTAAGGACCATGTCTGACGTGCCAGGCTCAATCCCTAGCACCAAAATAACAAAATTATTAAGTCTCCTACAATTATTAACCCAATAGTGAATACATTTTTTAAAAAAAAGGTGAGCATTCAATTTTTTTAACCTTGGTTTCATCATAATTTCAAGGCCTACACACTCTTTTACAAAGTACTTCCCAGCAGCCATGGTAGCCATCTGCAATCCCAAATAGACCATATAGACCTGCCATTCTCCCTCCCCCAAGATAGTGATTTTTAACCACAATAGTTCAAACAGGTCAATTAAGACCAAGCAACCAACTATCCCCAACACTGTCACCAGATCTATGAACATTTCTTTATTTGGTACAGTCCTCAGCATTGTAAAATCTACTTTTGTTCTTTCTTAACTCAGAAGAATCTAAGAAACCTTAGCACAGAGCAAAACAAATATTATCAAGCAGAAACTGATTAGACAAATAAGCTACGTGGTGACAAATTAAGTTCTTGTTCAAATTTAGATTTCAACAGCCAATCAAATACACAGTCCTCAAATAGCGAACAGAAAGGACATGTGACAAGTAGGATGTTTTCAGTCTCTACTGGACTGTTTCAATGGAAACGGGAAGGGCATGCTCATCCACATATATCCAACCTGTTCAAACTCCGAGAATAAAGCACACAGAAAACATGCTTCTGGAGACCACACAAAACTGTTCAAATTTAACAACTTTATTGAATTTGTAGAAGCATTCTACAGGAATACATTGCTTTAAAGAATCACAGAGCACTTAACAGGTACATGTATACATGTACATTTTAGGAGACAAGTAACAAAGTTGCAGATGGAATGTGTAGTCTTAAGAACATGGTAGCAGTAGACATGTACACCAAGATTGTATTTGATTATGCTTGAGGCTATTTTCCATCATCTCTACAACTAGGATACCTTACCTTACAACCATACAAATGAAAACAGAGTAATACATTGCTTCATACAGACACGGACATTGGGGGATAGTAAGTAAAAAATTCTTAAAAGTTTTTAGAAAATAACTTGTTGGTTTTAGCATCCAGATCTGAAATTTAACTACGTAGGACATACAAAATACCTTTAAATACACGTAGAAAATAAAAAAGCCCCATCTTTGTAGTGTCTTGTTCCTCTAATAGTCATGTTGAGTGAACATGAGTTATACCAGAATTCTACTTATCACCCTTAGCTGTGTTCCTCAAATGTGGCCCATGGACTTGTATAACCAGGAACTGTTGGCTACCTCCTCTATCAGTCATAAAGCTGTACATTGCCTTTCCTATTCATTTAGTAAAAATGTGCATAAATGTGTTTATATGTACATATAGGTATGCAAGTTTCCCTCTTATCATTTGTTTACAAAGTACCTCCCGATTTAAATTCTCATTAACCTTTCTAAAGTGGCTGTGAACTGAACTCAGGCTCAGATGCATGCTAGGCTTATGCACTTACCACTGAGCAGCGGTGCCTTTCCCTTCGATACATGCACACACTTGTCTGTGAATCAATGGGTAAGTTTGTGTACTGGCACTTTAAAGAGTTACACTAATGTAGAATTACCATGAAGTTCACTGCAGACAGAAGTATGAACAAGAGTGTGGACAGATGGTGAGAGCACGTAGACGCTTAGCTAAGAATTATGGTACAAAAGTCACCTGTAAGATGTCTTGCAATGTAATGAGCGAACAAAAGGACCCTTAGCAAAACAGATTTATGCAATCAAAGTAAGCAGCAGAAAGCAGAGCAGACTGAAGTACCAAGAGCTGTGAGACTTAGCATGCCTACACACTACACTTCTCAGAACTAAAGTCCTGTGAGCAGGAGGGAAAAAGGAAATCAGTGTTTCAGGTGACTAACAATGTTTGATTCTGACCTACACATAGGAAGTATGTGAGTGGCATACTAAAGGAAGTGAGGATTCTACTGACTATTTCAGTTGCTGGAATTCCTTGTAATCCTACAGTGTTATATAAAATAGGAAACTGCAAACTCTTGTAAGACAAATGTGATTTCTTAAGCTTCAACTGTAAGGCTTCTATATTAGCAATTATACTCTAACTTGAGTGGAATCTTAACGCCTTGAAATCAGCTCTATTAGGAGACTAAACTCTTAGAAAGGGTTACAAATTCTCCAAGTCAAAGTTTCTGTCTTTGCTCTTAACCTCATTACTGCTTATTTCCACGCTTTTTAATAACTTTGTGTACTTCCCCTCCAAATAACGTTCCACCTTTAAACGGGGCAAGAGTCAGTTTATTCTTAGAAGCTGCATTAATCTTACAGTCCTTCAACCACAGATGACGCCGCCCCATGGTAGAAGACGCCATGGCACAGGCAGACATCCTCACTTCATCAAAGGCAGCATCACAAAGATACGAAGCTGCATCATAGGTTCTCTTCAGAATCCTGAGTGCCTGCTCTGCATCGCTAGGATCTGAGTTAATAACCTGTGCAGCCTGACTTATGTCGGCTTGCAGAGACTTAGCTACGAAGGCAGTGTGGGCTGCAATCTGCAATGCTGATGCTGCAGCTTCATAAGATCTACAGAGAGCTAAGTCCACATGTTTATCACAAGACTGAGTGGCTGCTTGTGGGGTGGCTTCAGAAATAAGCCCCAGGATTTCATCGTCTACCTTTGGAACTGATAATATCCGAGTTGCCTCGCTAGAGGAGACTGGATATTTGCATGCCAACGAGGGCAGCTGCCTATCAACCTGCTGCCACTCCTCTTCGATGACTTTTACGATAGACTCATGGAGAGGAAAAAGTGGTTCTGGGGTATCTATTTTATCACGCTGTGGCTGCTTAGACACTTCTATTCCTAAAGTATTAAGAGAATGAGAGACAACACTTTTGGCAAAAGAAGACCTGTGTTCGGATCCAGGTGTATTTTGAAATGCCACAGAGGGGCCTGAATCCCTTCCCTTTACTGGCTTCCCACTGGATCTAGGGATTTTTCGGGAAGGGGACAGGGATCCAGAGTCTTGATGGCTGGACTGGTCAAGTCTCTTACATATGTTTTCTACATCCAGTGTGGGTACAGAATTAGAAGTCCCAGGCAAACTGCCGACTCCACCCTGGACTAACAGAGAATTGACATAATCTCGGATTGCTTGAGCAAGTGGTGGAGAAATGACCTGCGACCTCTCCGACTCTTGCAGTACTTCTCTTTCACTAGAGAGAACTGACTGATCTGAAACACCAGGCTCCTCAGCACGAGATGGCCGAGTTCTATTCTTCCCTCCACGGCAAATATTTTCTACTATGTCCTTACAGTAAGTAGTAGTGGTTTCTCTTATCAGCGAAGGAGAAGCTGCAGCAGAGACCAGCCTGGCAGCAAAGTCACGCTGAGAAGATGGTGAAGAACTTTTCTCTACATATCTATCATAGCTAGACTCTGAAGGAATAAATAAACTCCGTCCAGGGGCTAACTTCTGCGCCTGTCCCTTCCCAGACAAGGCTTTATCAGTACAAGTCTCCCTAGGTGGGTCTCCCTTAGCTGCCTGCAGTTCAGTCCTGCCCAAAGGAGGACGGGCGGAGATTTCAGGGAAAGAAATACCCTGAAAAAATGCACCAGAGGGAGAAGATGCAAGTTCAGAAAAAGGAACACAATCCCTAGCGGACTTCACTTTCTTGTGTTCTTTCTTCTTTCCTGTAGAGGCAAAAGAGGCAGGAAGTTTAAGCATGACTGGTTTGGGCTGGTCTTATTTGCCTCCTTGCTAAAATAGTGTTGTTGAAGAAAAGGCCCTATACTTCACACTCTCAGCAACTAATCTGGTATATGTGCCTTGGAAGGCACAGCCAAACTAAATATTTACAAAATCAGCAAATTATGAGTTAAAACTTTGTAAGTATGAAATTCTGCATTATTCTAATTTTAAAAAGAAATATACTTCCTATTCTATTCCCAAAATACCTAAAAATCTTTTAAATAACTCATATGCCTATTAATAGAAATATTATATTTAAATGTTAACACTCATATTAATTATAAGGAATAAACACATAAACGTAATATGGAACAAAAAACATTAGATGGAACAAAAATGGCACACAGAAGACCCAACCTATCTTTTGTATAGAATTTTAAAAAAATAAAGTAGCATGAATCAAACTGATCATTAAATATAAAAAATGAATTAGTAAGATAAATACCAAATTAGTGGTTTTTTTTTTCAGTAGATGTGATAATGGAGAAAGAAAAGGAGAACTTTGTGTCTACAAAAGTATCATTTTGAAGCAAAAGTTAAATAGCTATTTAAACAGAAAGTCAAATTATGTATATCCGATCAATACTGCTTTAAATGATACCTTTCTCATGAACAGTGAATCAGGAAAAAGTCCATGTTTTTAAGGGCATTTAAAATGTTACCTTCATCATTGTCACTGTATCTGTCAGAGTCATTACTTCCATTCTGTCTTGTGTTTTCTGCAGAGGAAGAGACTGTTGGAAGAGGAGTAGAGGATCTCGACTCTGTTCCCTGCTCCCTCAGTTTCAACAGCTTTTTCTCATACAGCTTCCTGGTTGTTCCTGTGTTAAGGGAAAAGTTCCATTATAATGGCATGAAATTATCTTTTTAAAAGATTGAAAACAAACAAAAAGTGGTGTGCATGTGCGTGTGTAGAGGCACTGGATCCCCCGGAGATGGAGTTACAGGCCCGTGAGCCACCCAACATGGGTTCTCAGAATAAAGCCCTGGTCCTCAGCGAAAACAGTACAAGTTCTTTAAACTGGGACCATCTTTCCAGCCCCTACAGAAAACCAGTTTTAAGCAACATGCTTTCTATTTCTAGAGTAAGCGATTAAATAATGATACACAATGTACTCTTTTCCAAAATAACTGTTTCTCTGGGATGTTAATACAAGATTATATTTTTTTAAAAAAAAGATTTCATTGTTTATGTGAGTGGGTGTTTTGTTGGTACATATGTCTGTACGCCATGTGCCTGTGCAGGCCAGAAGACAGTGCTGTATGTCCTGTTACAGATAGTTTTTACCACGTGGTGCCGGGAATCAAACAGATCGGCTGCAAAGAGCAGCTAGTGCTCTTAAATGCTGAGCCAACTCTACAGCTCCCTAAAGAGCTTTATATAAACAGATGGAAACCTTGAACAGAAAATTATACTTCACAACGCTGAGATCAATATGCCTATAAACAGTCACTGAATTATGGGTGTCAAATTCTGCAAATCATACTTGAATATCTTTAATTTCTACTTTACATTAGGTATATATCTTTTCTTAATTTTTGGATAAGAGGTTAATATAAGACTGATATATTAACATGTAATTTAGCACATTTTCATGTAATATGTATTTTTAGTGTCTCTCAGAATTTCACAAAGCATATCAAATGTTTGTTGGTAATTATAACCACAAGTGTGTCTGTGAGTAGCCTGAGAAGTGCACATTTTTAATTCCAGCACTTGAGTGGCAAAGCTAGGCAGGCTACACAGTGAGATCCAGACTGGACAGAGACAAAACCAACTCACAGTTTCCAACTACAGCTGTAACAAACCCACCCAATCTCCATACTGTGTTCAAATTTGCACATACCCCTGAATTCTGTGTGGATTTCTCTCAGTCTTGAGGTTACTGCCTAAACTCTGTAAGAAAGGCATGCCCAACCTGGCAAACACACTGCTACCTAGAAAAGCCAATGGCAATCTAGAGCAGAGTTCTTGCACACCTTCTGTTTTGTTTGTTCTTTCGACAGATTTAGAACAAAACCCTTAGTGCTAATTAGGAAAAGGACACTATTAGGCTCTGAGTACTTACACTCTACTCATTACTCTCTAACTCACTGATGCAGATGACTGGGCCAGATAAGAGCCATAAGGCTTTCAGAATAGCATAATCCGACCCCTGAACAAGACAATGTCAGCAACTGGTAATTTTACATATTATCTACCAACACTCTCCTTCCTTTCTGAGAGTTTAGGAAACTAAAGTGTTGACTGGTTAAGTAATGACAAATGGTCTCAGAAGATCCAAATTCTAACTATTAATAAGAGTAAAACAATGATGTGGGGCTTGCTTCTTGGCAAAGGAATCTGACTTGATCAACTTACCCACAATGGGACCAGGGTTCACTCCGTATCTCACAAGCTGATCCAGAAGTTCCTCATTAGAGAGCTCGGTCACATCCAGGTCATCCTTATCTTCCAGTCTGGGCTTATCAGTTTTCTTTGTGGCTTTCTGTAAACAAAATACAATTATCTCCTCTATATGAGAGTACTTATTTGACAGTCTCTATCTATATGAGAGTACTCATTTGACAGTCTCTATCTATATGAAAGTACTCATTTGACAGTCTCTATCTACGCTATCAACAAGGTGACTTGTTGTCACATTAGCCACAGCAATCTGATTAAAGTAAAACCCAGGATCTGGGGCCGGAGAGATGGTTCAGCAGTTAAGAGCACTGGCTGCGCCGGGGTTGGTGGCGCACGCCTTTAATCCCAGCACTTGGGAGGCAGAGGCAGGCGGATTTCTGAGTTTGAGAACAGCCTGGTCTACAGAGTGAGTTCCAGGACAGCCAGGGCTACACAGAGAAATCCTGTCTCGAAAAACCAAAAAGAGCACTGGCTGCTCTTCTAGAGAACCCAGGTCCAGTTCCCAGCACCCACACGGCAGCTCACAACTGTAACTCATGTTCCAGGGGATCTGACACTTTCACAGACATATGTAGTCAAAACACCAATGTACATAAAATAATGAAAACACTGCTCTTGGAGAGGTAATAATGGCATTTAGTGTCCAAAAACAAATAAAAGCAAAGTAAAATAAATTAACTTTTGATAATACATCTAATGTGAACCTTACATACTCTTGGGAGTCTTGGAATTAATGCCTGGCCCAATCTGATTCTTCATAGTGTCAGGGGATCTGAATGACCTCCTAAAGCACTGAACACAAGTGGCACATAAACATATACATAGGCAGAACACCCATATTTAAGTCATTAAAAAACAAAATACTTCTTATCATAAACAATGGGGCTGTGAATATAAGTCCATACTGGAGCGATTGCCTAGCATGCTCTTCCCAAAATAAATAAATAAATAAATAAATAAATAAATAAATAAAATAAAAGTAAAAGAAATAACGTGAGCCTCTTGAATTTACATCTCCATAATGAAAAAACTTAAAGTGAACAAGAAAAACATTTTGAAGCAGGCAATATGCTTGCATAATATGAACCAGAAAGTTGGGGTCCACCAACAGCCTGTTTGATATTAAAATTTAATCTGTAGGGGGAAAAGCTCCAGGAAAATAACACCACCTAATAAATATTAAATTTAAATTTAATAAGAACAAATATTGGGAAGTGGATAGTTTGGTGTATACTCTTAACAAAGCACTTTCAACCAAGAAGTAAGTACTAACTGAGTGGAATTATCATCCTTACAGTAGTTCTAACTATGTGCATTCAGTCAGTACCTGTGGAGACCACAAGAGGGTATCAGATCCCCTGGAACAAGGAGTTACAGATTGTGAGTAAAATGTCAGTGCTGAGAAGCAAACCTAGGTTCTCTGGAAGGGCAGCCAGCTCTTTAAGACTGTACTCCAGGGTGACCTTGTTGAACTCTCAGCAATCCTGCTTTCATCTCCCAAGTTCTAGCACTAGGCATGAGCCAGCATATCCAGCTAAAAAATACTACCTGGAACATGTTAACGTATCTAGTTGTAATTCATCCTTCTGTACTACTCAAGAGTTAGGTCCAGTTTGAGTTGTGGGAAGGAAGCCCTGTCTTAAAACAACCCAAAACAGGAAGAACCTCCCACCCATAGATCATCAGCGTAGGCACAGTGGGGCATACCTCCACACAAGGAGCCCGAGAAGAAGACCATAAGTTTAATGCCAGCTTGAGCTATATAGCAAGAATTTCTGTAAGTAAATAAAGGAATACGCGTGCTTGAAGTTCTGGATTCGACCCCCAGAACAAAACAAGCAGTCTCCCCTAACAGGCTCAGCAAGAATGTCACTATGCTCCACTGGATCCCTGACACCTAAACCTGCATGCTCGGCACGCTCTAACACAAAGGCAGATCGCCAGCTCCACAAACGTTCACCCGTGCCCACTAAAGCTACGTGATCTTAACACCTAAAAATACTGGCATCAAGACAGATAATTAAAAGTCTAAAATCCCCCCCCCCACACACCCTGCAGCACCCATCATATGCATCCAAGGTAAAATTCTATGATGGTAATACATATGAAACAATCTTATGATTTTATGAAATTATTCTTAATTTTTTTTTTTTAGAATTAAGTCTTTTTTAATTATTTTTTTTTGTTTTTTTGTTTTTCTTTCTTTTTTTTTTTTTTATTTGATACAGGTACTTTATTGAACACAGTTTCCAAAACTAAGAACACTGCTAATCCAGCTAATACAGGGTTTCTACCAAAACCAAAAAACACGTCTTAACTCAAACTTCACAAGTAAGGTATATTTTAGGGCTAACTAGTTTCTAAGACTCACTTTGTCACAGGAAATTCACAGACATTTCAGCTTGTGTGTTCATACAGAGGGGCACTGCAGTACATTCTGTCTTGCCTTTTAGCTTTGATACAGGTACTTTACTGAACACAGTTTCCAAAACTAAGAACACTGCTAGTCCACCTATACAGGGTTTCTACCAAAACATAAAACATGTCTAAACTCAAACTTCACAAATAAGGTGTATTTTAGGGCTAACTCGTTTCTAAGACTCATTTTACCACAGAAAGTTCACAGACATTTCAGGTTGTGTGTTCAAACAGAGGGGCACCGCAGTGCATTCTATCTTTTGTTTTAGCTTTGATACAGGTAGTTTATTGAACACAGAATCCAAAACTAAGAACATTGCTAGTCTGCCTAATACACCGTTTCTACTATAAGCTAAAAACCCGTCTTAACTCTAACTTCATAAGTAAGGTGTATTTTAGGGCTAACTAGTTTCTAAGACTCATTTTACCACAGAAAGTTCACAGACATGTCAGCTTGTGTGTTCATACAGAGGGGCACTGCAGTACATTCTGTCTTGCATTTTAGCTTTGATACAGGTATTTTATTGAACACAGAAACCAAAACTAAGAACACTGCTAGTCCGGCTAATACACGGTTTCTATCAAAACCAAAAAAAACGTCTTAACTCACACTTCACAAGTAAGGTGTATTTTAGGGCTAACTAGTTTCTTTTTTTTTTTTTTATGATCTATTTTCTTTTTTTCTTAATTTTAAAATATTCATGAAGGCTGGGTATGGTAGAACATGCCTGCAATCTAGCTCAGGCAACCAGGAAGGGCACAAGAATAACTTTCATACAAGCAATCAAAAATGTTCTACACTTCTGAAATTCAAAACACCTTCCCTATCTATGCTAGACTTTAAAGTGGTAATGTAATTCCTAAATCATAACTCACCTTATTCATGTACTGATTGCCAATATTAGTTTCTCAAGTAGTTGATATCATTGAGTCCAATCAAGACCATACATTTAAAAATATTTAAATAGTGCAGGTGGAGAATATAAACCTATGGTTATGAGACCCACCGAGAGAAAGAAACCCTACCACGGAGAGATAGGTTGGACAGAGCATCCATGGGATACAGCAAGTACTGTTTCTCCACCAAGCGCTGGGCATCAATGCTACGTCTGGAGCAGCCTAAACTGTCCCTCGACTCTTGATGTACAGCCTACCCCCAACAGTAAGCGCTCACAAAAAGGTAGGATCTTTCATGTAAAAGTTGAGCTGGGAAGAGGAAAAGGTAGATGTGCAGCAGTAAGAGCACACCTGGAGGCTCACTTCTAATGTGGGCACTCAGGAGGCTGAGGCAGGACCACACCACTTGTAACACTCAATGTCAAAAATGAAATCAGCACACATCAGGACCTCAAACATCAGAACTCAACAGAACTAGTTTTGTTCTGGGCTCAAGTCTTATGTGTGAAGCCATGAGAGCATTATCCCACTATGTGGCAGATGACTTTGAACTCCTGGTCCTCCAGCCTCCACCAGGTGACCTGGGATGTAGTTTTTACACACAACCAAAAGCTTTGTGGCTTAAGACACTTGGAAAAACACTTGGATAATTTAATAGAAAACCTGCCCCACCATGTGCCATTTGAAATGGAAAATATGTTTTATCTTTTTAACTAAGTACCAAAGTACTTTTAAAGATTTGATAAGGGTCTGGAGAAATGGTTCAGTGGCTAAAAAGCCCTGGTTGCTCTTCCAGGACTCAGGTTTGATTCTCAGCACCCACAAGGAAGATCAAACCCACCTAACTTTAAAGGATCTGATGCCCTCTCTGGTCCTCTCAGGGAATGAGCAGGCACACATGCACGGTGAGCCCACAGGTATGCAGGCAAGACATCCATACACACACAATAGAAAAAGGAACAAGTTGGAGAAAAACAGATAAGGGAGGGCACACTTCAGCCAAGTGTGGGGACCTATGTCTCCAGCACTTGAGAGACAAAAGCAGGCAGACCTCTTAAGTTCAAGGCCAGCCTATTTACAAAATTGAGTTCTAGGACAGCCAGGGCAGTTACACAGAGAAACCATGCCTCAAAAAATTTCTTAAACCAAAACCAAGTAACCAACCAAACAAAATGAGGCTCTTGTTTATAGAGAGTCTCATCAGGCAGTCCAGGCTGACTCAACCCATATGATCTGGTCTCAACATCTTGAACGCTGGAATCACAGATTTGAGCCACCAAGCTCAGCTACTAAATTTTACTTAAAGTGGTTGTGTGTGTGTGTCTCCCACATCTTTTTAAAAGACATGCCACTGGTGCGCCCAGCTTTTTATGTGGGTGCTGAACTGGTCAGGTCCTTGTGTTTGCACAACAGGTCATTCCCCTAGCCTCCTGAATGGCTTTAAGCCCACAAAAAGCATGTGATCTGTCCAGATAGCCACCGAACGAATCACTGAAGAAAATGTATATATACACAAAGGAGTTTTATTCACCCATAGATAAAATCATGCCATGTACAAAAATGGATGAAACTGGAGATGATGTTAAGTGAAATTTGCCACTCAGAGCCAGGCATGGTGGTGCATACCCATAATCCCAGTATCTGGGAATCAGAGACAATGTCATCCTGGACTATAGTGAATTCTAGACCAGCCAGGATCACGACATCCTATCTCAACTCCCCTTCCAAAGATAAATATCCTACATACGCTAACATGCTGAGTCTAGATTAAACAAACAAACAAAAAGACATATAAAGTTGAAGAGAGTACAAAGGGACTAATGTGAGGGGAGAAGGGTGGGTAGCCTGATACAAGGTAAGTAAAAGTTAGGATAAACCCATTATTTTGTATAATTACAAATTTAGTAACATGGAGGCTCCAGAGATGGGCCAGAGGTTAACAATACTGGCTGCCCAGCACCCACATGGATGCTCACAACTGTCTGCAGCTCTAGTTTCAGGGGATATGGCACCCTCAGACACATGCAGGAATGAACATAATAAAAATCTTAAAACACACACACACACACACACACACAAACAATAACATGGTATATTTGCCCCCCAAAATCCACAAATAGGAGACACCAAAGACAATAGAGCGGTCAATATTTACTTGGTTTTAGGCAAGAGCTCAAGTAGCTGAGGATGGCCATGGACTGCTAATCCTCCAGCTCCATCTTCAGGCCGCTGGGATTACAGGTGCTCGACACTTATTCATCGGACTAGTGCTCACTAGAAACTGATTTGTGCCAATCGTAAGACACTTAGGGAAATGAAAGCTCAGGGTAAAAGTTTCCCCAACTAAATTCACACATGCGTTTGACATAGTTTTCACTCCTGTTCGAGCAATCAGGAAAAAACTCCACATTTAAAAAAAATTAACGCTAAACAACACTGTAAACTTTCGAATAGGCAAACAGCTATTTTGTAGCTCCCCGGTAGTACATGCTAAGCAAAGCAGCTTTAGAGTTCAATTCCCAGCACCAAAACGAGAGGCAAACCAGTGAACAGCAGCGACACCAATCAAAACATTCACGTGACTTTCAAAGATTTTTAAGTCACACCAAATCAGTAGTCTTAACCAATTTTTAATGACTTGAATTCTGTTAACTAAATATAAACCTACACAATACTATTTAAAACGTACCCCCCAAAAAACCCCAGCAACAAAAAAGCAAAACGGTACACACTGGCGGGAACCCATCTTACATTTCACTGGTCTGAGGCATCAAATTGTAATATTGCTACATCAATGTCATAAACTTTTCTTTTTTGCTTCCGGATCTTTTTCTTCCTCCCGCAAAAATCTTACGACGATAAACTCTTTACTAGCTGGGATTCTCCAGTATGTCTACGAGAATTAACTTGTCCAAATGCAGCGTAAAGCGTTCCATTTATAGTATACCCAATCCACTTAATATAGTATACCCAACCCACTTAAAGCGGGGCCTGTTGTCCGGAAGAATAAGACATACGAGGAAAACAAACGGTTCTAAAAACCCCTCCATCTATAGGGAAAAAAAAAACAAAAAACAAAAAAAAACATAAAAAGGCGGGAATGCCTTTATTTAAAAAAAAAAAAAAGGGGGGGGTTGGTGCAGAAATGACTATGTCGCGAACTGCCCTCCAGGGAGCGCTCTGACACTGTTGCGAGTCACTTCGGTGCTAAAGCGGGAAAACGCTAGAACTTCACCTCGCGTGCTGGGGCCAAGCCAGTCGGGCTTTAGAAAACGGCTCCGAAGGCCGCGTCTACACCCACTCCGGGCCATGCACCGGGCCCGAGCAGCAAAGGGGTTCCCCTCTCCCTGCCCTCCCCGGCGGCCTCGCGACTGGGGCGCCGCCGGCACGGGGACCCCGCGCGGGGTCAGCCCCGCTGGCGAGCACGCGCGGCGGCCGCCAAACGCCCGTCTCCGTGGCCCCGACCCGGGGTGGAGGGGCCTCGCCTTACCCTGCCGACGGCGCCGCGGCCGCGACCCACGGAGGCCCCGGAGCCGAGCACCGGGGTGGGCTCGCGCTCCTCGTCGCTCGAGAAGTCCGGCGGCCCTTTGCTGTTGACTCCCGCGGCGAGCGGCGGCCGGTTGCGCGCCGTGAGGTGCTGCAGGTAGAGCTGCACGTACACGTCCTTGCGCTGCTCGCCGGCCGGGAGCGTCACGTTGTTGGCGACCAACTCGCTCTTCAACTTGTCTTTGGTCAGGACCGAAGGGTCCTCTAGGAACTCCGGCATCTCGTCCCCCTCCTCGTCTCCTCCTCGGCCCCTCACGGTCGCAGCCGCTCACGCCGGCGCGCTCTTTCGCTCGCTCGCTGATCCTGGGGGCTGCGCCCGCCGCCTTGGGGGATCCCTGACCGGGAGCAGCGCCGCGAGCACGGCGCAGAACTCGGACACAAAGCCCAGGCCGGCCCTGCTACAAAAGCCCCGGGCGCACGACTGGTGAGCAAGTGCGGCCAAGCCTGGAGCCCGCAGCCAGCCTAGCCCACACACAAGCTAGTGCGTGGGGTGGGGGGGGAAAGGGGGGGGGCGAGCCTGTCTCGAGCACGCCCCAAGAACGCGCGCCGTCATTGGCGGGCGCCGGGAGGAAGCGCGGCGCGGATTGGCTGAGCGGCTCGCGCGGGTTCCAGCCGCCGCGGCGCAGGGCGAGAGGTGCAGAAACGCAGTTTAAAAGGCGCTCGGGCGGGAGAGCTTGGGCGCGGGGCCCGCTGTTTCCTCTGCTCTCCACCCTTCCCCTCGGACGCAGATAAGGGATGGGCGGTACTGGGTTTGCGCGCTGTTTTCCTCTCTTGCCCCCTGCGCCGGAGGAGCCTCGCACCGGCCTCGGTAGCCTTCGGGCGGGCGGAGTTTTGCGCCAGCTCTTGAGGACCCTTTGCCGGGGCCTGGCTCCCTCCCGGGACACCGAGCCTCCCGAAGAATGGCGGCAGCCTGGCCTTCTCCCGAATGCTGGCTCTGAAGGGGAAGCGTGGAATCCAGGCTGGCTGCGAAGCGGGGAGCGCAGGAAGTCAAATCTTTTGTCTGGAATCTAGGGAAAGCCAGACTTCCACAGCTGAAGGTTTCCATGCTGTTTCAATTTGTTACAAAATTGCATTTTAAAGTATCCCGTTCGCTTCTTACCCTATTACCAAAGGCTTTGGTTTCAATAGTTCCCTGGGGCTTAAAACAACTCCTTTTTTGTATTTTAAATAGTCTAGATTGAGACCTCCACCCCACCCCCAAACACCCAAGGATCTCTCCATAACTTCATCAAGCCTAATGGAACAAAACGAAACGCAACATTTAGAAACTCCTTAATAGTTAACTTTATATGCCTGTGGTGGTGCATACTAAATTTTTAATTTTAGAGAGAGCCGGGAACCCTTTTGTAAAACTCAAGCTATTGATTCAAGTTAGAACTTGATGGAGTCTCAAATATGCCACAGTTCTGTTTTCTAGAACACAATACTGACCACAAATGTTTCCCATTAGCAAATTAAATATATGGGCGAACATGATCAGAATTTATATATGTAAAAAGGCGCAATAAGACGTCGGTAATAAGTGCTAATGAAAACATGTATAATGTTTCAATGTATATCTGTTTTTGAACAATGTAAATGTATACCCACCCAGACAGCAAATGTTTCAGGATACTTCTCAGGAGAGGAAGTAGCTGACCTCAGATTCAGAGTATCTTTCTTAATCATTTCCTCAGTGTCTAAGCTCTAGATTATGGTGTATAAAAAGTCTTAAATTTTAAACATGAACAAAATTAAAAATATAAACAGAAAAATATTTAATCAATGTTTACCTAGTTCTGCATGGTTAAATTGGAAGAAACTGAAAAGCATAACCTTCGGTAAAAATGGACCTATAAATTTGAAGATAGGTTTTATTTGGTGTTTTCAAGATAAGGTCTCTCTATGTAGTCCTGACTGTCCTAGAGCTCACTATGTAGACCAGACTGGCCTGGAACTCAGATCTGTCTGCCTCCTCCTTAGTGCAGCAGAGATCAAAGGCGTGTACGTCCACTGTCTGGCAGAACATTATTTTAATGCTAGATTATTTTCCTAGAGGGAACTTTATTGTGTTTGTTCCCCCTTTTAAAAACTCAGCATTGTAGGTCCTGGATTATATCAGCACTACGTTGAGCTCAGCACCCGGGAGGCAGAGGCAGGCAGAACGGCCCAAGAACGCATGTCGCCATCATCAAAAGCCTAATATTGACTGTTAACCCCAATAAATCCATACAGGATTGTCCCAATGTGTAGTTTATCTTAAGTATTTGTTCCAGTAAAAGTCTAAAATTATAACTGGAGAACTTATATAGAACTTATAAAGTCCAGAACTTTCTTCTCTCTGCCAGACAACAGAATCAACAGGTTTATTTTATGGTCTTCGAATTAGCAAATTATCTTTGTAACTGAAGAATTTGACTGTGGTCTGCTTGTACTTTAGGAAACAAACATTGCTGTTCTGAAATGGTTCATTCCAGGGCTAGATTTTACCAAAGATGGAATGCATAGTAGAATTCAGGCTAACTGTTGCCCTGTTGGGTGAGACTGCCCGGGTAGCTAGATCAATAAAGCAGACCTCTGGAGAAGGAAGTATCAAACTCTGATTTGTTTTTTTTTTTCTTCTCCTTTGGGCTTTTACAGCAGAAAATGTCCAGGGAGTTTAATACTTAGAGACAAAAACACATTCTGTTTTCCCCACCATCCGTCCACACACAAAGACCAAAACCCATATATAGGAATTCACCTTTTGAATCTGATTTTTTAAAATTTAGATTATTTTTATTATTTTATTATTTTATTTATTTTGGTTTTTCTAGACAGGGTTTCTCTGTGTAGCCCTGGCTGTCCTGGAACTCACTCTGTAGACCAGGCTGGCCTCGAACTCAGAAATCCGCCTGCCTCTGCCTCCCAAGTGCTGGGATTGAAGGCGTGAGCCACCACTGCCAGGCATTACTTATATTTTTGAGATAGAGTTTCTCTGTGTAGCCTTGACTGTCCTGGGACTCATTCTGTAGACCAGGCTGGCTTCGAACTCAGAAATCCGCCTGCCTCTGCCTCCCAAGTTCTGGGATTAAAGGCATGCGCCACCACCGCCGGCCTGGAGGTGGTTTTAAACTGAGTAGCATGCCCAACATTCAATCTGTGATTTCCAGAGAATTGCACCGTGGATGCCTGAAATTGTTCCCTAAGCAAAATCTTCACTTTGTCTGTTGAGTTGCCTCCCGACACTTTAAAAAAAAAAAAAAAATCCCTGGACACTATCAATAGGGGAATTCTTAAAGAAACTAAATTTCTCAGGAGACGTGATTATAGTCATCAGCTATCAAAAATTTTGCTTTTCTAGACTTTCTCACCAAATGATAATTGGAGATGCCCATGTACTCATGGGTATGCTTCCAGAACTTAAGTTTTGTTTTTAACTCTTGTAGAATTCCAAAGTATTGAATATTTATCTCTCATATCCTATATAATGTAAGGGCAGGAAGTTAGGCTAGTAGATCTGTTCCTAATTACGGCTTCCAAACTTGCCTCTAAAAAGCCTATGTTTAGCCCTGGCTGTCCTGGAACTTGATTTATAGACCAAGCTGGCCTAGAACCCACAGAGATCCACCTGTTCCAGACACCCCTGCCCGCCCCAACCCCATTTTTCCCCTTCTTTCCCTCCCTTTCTCTGTCGGCCTGTCATTCATCCATCCATCCATCCATCCATCCAGTTTTTCAAGACATGGTTTCTCTTTTGAAGCCCTGGATGTCCTGGAACTTGCTCTGTAGACCAGGGTCCTCTTTCAGAACTGACTGGGAGCTCCTGGTTTTAAGTTTCCTTTTGAGCTTCCTATTAGTCAGCATGGATGGTCTCAGTAGCGTCTTACACCAGCCTGCCCCTTCACTCAGCCTCACTGCTTCAGTGGTTAGACTTTCAAGCTTCATCAATAATTGCTGTCCTTCTCAGTCTCTCTATTTCAGGATCCTAGTTGTTAACCACTAAGCCTTTTGCTCACGTAAGTTGTAGTATTCTCTCTTTCCTAGTTAAAACTTCAACACATTGGGTATAGTCACCTGTAATTCCAGCACTGAAGACCCTGAGGCAGGAGGACAGCAACTTTGATGCCAGTTAGAGCTACATAGTGAGACATTGATTTTACAACAAGAGACTTACTGTCTTATTGCCTAAAATAGTAAAAAGAAAATCATGTTTTTATATTAACATTTAAGAAAAACCTTAAAATACAAGTGATGCCTAAAGCCTTGAGAGTCAGTAGAACATATTTTAGTTAATAGACAGGTTAAAGAAGATCTGGTGCAATTATTTTGTCAGAAAACTTTTTCTTGCTCATTTTCTGTTGACGTTGGTTAAATTGAGGTTCTGTGCATACCACTTCACCATATTCCCATTCCCTAATGGGAATTTAAATTATTTATTTTCAATTATTTGGATAACTGCCTCCTTTCTCATATCATTAACTTGCTCCTGACTTTTAAAAAAAGGTTTTACATAGGATTGGTTGCAAATTTAAGGGTATTACATTACTCACCTCTGAGGGTTTATTTCTGCCACCACGTTCCATCTTCCTCAGTCTTCAGAGCCTTCCTTCAGAGAGTCACCACAGACAGGCCAAGCGTCAAAACTAGCCTGTGGGGGACTTCCCAGATTTAAACCATAACAAGAACATTATGACATAGCCATATGAGGAAATGCTGCATAGCCATAAAAAAGTTGACATTTATTTGAGACTATGTGCCAGGCAGTGGGTAGTGCACATCTTTGATCCCAGGACTTGGGAGGCAGAGGCAGGTGGATGTCTGTGGTCTACAGAGAGCCAAAACTATACAAAGAGAAACCCTGTCTCAAAAACAAAACAAAACAAAAAAACCAACCAAACAACCCCCCCCTCACACACACACAGAGGAGGTAGAAAGGGAGGGACGGGGGGGGGGGGGGGGGGAGAGAGAGAGAGAGAGAGAGAGGAATGAGAATGTGCCAGGTATAATGCTTCATGCCTTTAATCTCAGCAGTCAGGAAACAGAAGCTAGTGGATCTCTGAGTTTGAGGCCAGCCAGAGCTACATAGTGAAACCCTGTCTCAGGGAAGGGAAGGGAAGGGAAGGGAAAGGGAAAGGGAAAAAGGGAAAAAGGGAAAAAAAAAAGGGAAAAAGGGAAAAAGGGAAAAAGGGAAAAAGGGAAAAAGGGAAAAAGGGAAAAAGGGAAAAAAGGGAAAGGGAAAGGGAAAGGGAGAGGGAAAGGGAAAAAGGGAAAGGGAAAAAGGGAAAGGGAAAGGGAAAGGGAAAAAGGGAAGAAGGGTAGCACACTTTTCTATGTCTGTAATTTTCACACTTGGAAGACTGATTGTGAGTACAAGGCCAGCCTAGGCTACAGAGTCTGTATCTGATTGTGAGTACAAGGCCAGCCTAGGCTACAGAGTCCAGATCAAGAGAATCCAGCAGTCTGGAGGGATGGCTCAGGGGTCCCCAGGCAAAGCCAACATAAGGGTGGAAGACGAGAACTGATTCCACAGAGTTGCTCTCTGGCCTCTCTGTGTGCACACATAACAATAATAAATGGGACGGTTGGTAACTGAGAACAACTTGCTGCTCTTCCAGAGGACTGGAGTTCAGTTCCCAGCATCTGTATCTGGCAGCTTACAACTGCCTGCTACTCCAATTCACAGGGACCTGGGATCCTCTTCTGATCTCTGTAGGTAAGTACTCACATGCACAAATCTACACAGACACACATTTTTAAAAATTAAAAAAAAATTATCTATATGTAGATATGAACAGTTGATAGGCATTCTCCTACAAAATGAGCCAATTCAAGCCAAATTAAAGGTTCACTGGAGGTAGCAAGTTCACCAAGCACGCAGGAGGGGTCAGTGGAGTCAAAGTGCAGGGGGAGACAGGGAAGAGAAAGAGAAAGCACACAAGTGCAGAGAGAAAGAGAGGGAAGAGGAGGGAGGGAAGAGGAGGGAAGGAGTAGGAGGGAGGCAGGGAGGCAGGCAGAGGGGAGGGAACTCGGCCCCTGGGCTGGGAAGTTCAGGGTAGAGGGTGGGTATGCTATGTCCTGTAAGAGATGGGGACTGAGGGATGCTGGGAGAACCTGGAGGCCAGGTCTGATTCGGTATGTTAAATATGCACCTTGGCTGCTTGTCCCTGTCTGAAACCCAACATTAGTCATTTGTTGTCACCTTGACCTTATATCTGAGCAAATCAGCTTAGGACTTAAAAGGTTCATGTTGCCTCACACTTCCAGAGATTTCTCTCTGTGACTAGCTGGCTTCCATCTCTCTTAGGCCTGTGACAAGGCAGAAACATCATCACAGAAATGGTGGAGGAAAACTCTCACCTCATGGCAGCCAAGAAGCAGAGACAGGAAATCAGGAGGGACAACATATATCCCTCAGGGGGCTGGAGAAGGTTCAGTGGCTATGGGCAGTTGTTGTTTTTGTAGAGGATCTGGGCTCAATTCCCAGCACCCACACAGCTTACAACCGTTCTTACCTGCAATTTCAGGGCACCCTCTTCTGATCTCTGAGGGCACCAGGAACAAATGTAATTCATAGGTCTACATGCAAGCAAAACATTCTTATACATAAAATAAATTAAAAGAACAAAATCTAATATATATCCATCTAGTAGGCCGTACCACCTACTACCCCATTCAGTATGAAGTGATCTATGGACTAACCCCACTGATGAAGTTAGTGCTTTCAATGGGGCCAGCAGCTGTGGACCAAGCTTCCAACATATGGACCTTTGGGGAACACTTCATATCAGGACCATAAGAAATACTAGATTAGTACTGACCATAACATTTGTGTTGAGGGAAATGGCTCAGTAGTCTGGGCAGTGGTGGCACATGCCTTTAATCCCAGCACTCTGGAGGCAAAGGCAGGTGTTCAAGGCCAGCCTGGTCTACAGAGTGAGTTCCAGGACAGCCAGGGCTACACAGAGACTCCGTCTTGACAACCAAAAAACAAATAAGCAAAAGAAGATGGCTCAGCAGGTTCCTGATGACTTGCGTTGATGGTTGATGCCTAGAATCGGGATGGAAGGAGAGAGCAGCTGTGGCACAAAGTTCTCTGACCTCCAACGGCACACAGTTGGTCGTGCACCTAACAAAATAAAGCAGTTCTACTGGGCCGTGAGACACCGGTGACTTCTTCCTTTTCTATATTTTCCCAATATTTCTACTATGGACATATATGGATCTATATCATATTTTTTTTAAATCACGGTGAGAAGGCTGGTCAGATGCCTTAAGGAATGCAGGCATTTGCTGCCAAGCCTGATAACCCAAGTTCGATCCCTGGGACTCACATGGTAAAAGGAGAGAACTGATTTCCACAGGTTGCTTTTCACCTGATGAGACAGGAGCATGCCTCCCAACCCAAATGAACAGTGAAATGTTAAGAAAAACTAAATTAGTATGAGACCTGGAGGATCAGCAGGAGGCTGAGGTGGGCAGAGGAAAACCAACCAACCAACCAACCAACCAACCAACCAACCAACCAACCAACCAAATCCAATCCCCCCTCCAAAAGAAAACCTGAGACAGTAAATGGACCACTTAGCCAATCAGTATTCAAAGTCTGCGTTTAGTGTTGCACATTAAAAACTTCCATTTAATCAGCTCATCCAGAGAGTATTATTTTAGGTAATTGACTTAAAAATAATCTCAGAAGAAAGGTTAATTAGGTGAATATATAACCAGATTATACTGTATTAGTAGATAAGTCCCTGTTTAGGATAAATAATACTAGACGTTTTTTAATGACCAAGCACAAAGCCAGAGAGCTAGTATGTGAAAATTCAGGGGTCAGAGAGATGGCTTAGTGGTTAAGAGTGCTTCATGTTCATCCAGAGGTTCTCAACTGTTTCCAGAATCCACGTGAGGCATTGCACAACCTGTACCTCTTGATCAAAGAGTCTTGAAGCCCTTTATGGACTCCTAAGGCATATTGCCCCCAAATACACACACACACACACACACACACACACACACACACACACACACATCAAATACATAAGTAGCCGGGCGGTGGTGGCGCACACCTTTAATCCCAGCTCTTGGGAGGCAGAGGCAGGCAGATTTCTGAGTTCGAGGCCAGCCTGGTTTACAGAGTGAGTTCTAGGACAGCCAGGGGGCTACACAGAGAAACCCTGTCTCAAACAAAACAAAACAAAAAATACATAAGTAAACAAATGTGACTTAAGATTCAAATATGGAAGTTTGGATTTAGTGTTCTTGAGTTTCTCTCCACATGTCATCCCTATATAATAAATGCAGACTAGTTAAACTGCAATGTTAAATTGCTTCTAGATGATACTAATCTACCCAATTAGCCATTCTAAGAAACTACACAGATCCAGCTTTGGGGAAACAGCTAGGACCTTTGAGTGGACATTTTAGGGGGGAAAATAATTAGTCAGGTATAACACATCCCTTTAATCCCAGCATTCTGGAGGCACAGGCAGGTGGATATGTGAGCTTGAGGCCAGCCCAAAACTACACAGAGAGTTCCAAGATAGCCAGAGCTACAGTGTGATCCTGTCTCAAACAAACAAACAAACAAATAAACAAGCAAATAAAAATAGGCAGGTACATATATTTGCCTCAGTTAGCTTTGTCAATTTCACAAACCGTAGAATCATCTGAGAGGAAAGTCTCACTCAGTGAGGAACTGCCCAAATCAGATTAGCCTATGGATCTATGTGGGGAGGAACTGCCTTGTTAAGGGATAGAGGGTAGCCCAGGCCCATTGTTGGTGGTTCCATTCCTTAGGCAGGTGGTCCAGGGCTGTGTAAGAAATCTAAGCATGAGCCCGAGGCCTCCAGCAAGCAGTGTTTCTCTGTAGTTTTGCTTCAAGTTCCTCCCTTGAGTTCCTGCCCTGATTTTCCCCAATCACTGACTGTAAGTTATAAGTTGAAACAAACCCTTTCCTTCCCCAAATTGCTTTAAAAGTCCTAGATAGATAGTATTATTTTGCTATTTTTGGCTTTATTCGGTCCTCTTAACTTGTATGGTAAACAAGACCACTCGGTAGACCAGGCTGGCCTCGAACTCAGAAATCCACCTGCCTCTGCCTCCCAAGTGCTGGGATTAAAGGCGTGCACCACCAACGCATGGCCAGTTTTATCTTCTATTATTGTCAGGGTGCCCCCTAGGTCCTGCCTAGAAAAAAACCTAGGCCAAGTTTTAAGTTCTTTGTGATCTTGTCAAAGTCATGAATAACAAAAGCTATGAATTATGGTAACAGCTCTGCATTTTCCTCAGAATGGATTAGGACTCGAGGTCCTATATGGCCTGCCTCTCATTTACCTTGCCAGCCGTCTCCCTTTCTCTGTAGAAGTAAGCAACGCAGTTTTCATTTGAGGGTGGTTGCCTTATTTGATCTGAACATCAACTTTCTAAGTGCAAGTCCTTGACGTGTCCAAAAGCATGCCGCCAGTCAGACTACATTAGGGCGTCATCTAATGGCCTCAGTTTGACTTAATCAACTCTCTTAAAAGCCCTGTCTCCTAACAGTTACATTCCCAGTTACTGAGGGCAGGGATGGGAGTTAGGGCTTCAACATGAAAAATTTTAATACGCAATTCAGTGTTTAACTTTTCTCTCATTTTGCATCTAGAGTCACAATATTTATTTTAGCTTGAACCAAACATAATTCATTTGAACAAAAATTTCACCTTTTTGATGTAGACAGAACACACTGTACCACCTTGTGATGTGCTATAATGACCCAGGACAGAGCTGTCTCTGTTCTGTTACTCAGTTCCAGTTTATTACTTTCTCGGCAATTAATCCAACATTTGACACCCAGTGGCTTAAAATATGTTTTTTGCTGCGCAAAACCCGTATCGTTTTATAAATTGTACGGGATCTTGCTTTCAAAAGGCAAATAATGGGTTAAAGCTTTGTGTGTGTGTGTGTGTGTGTGTGTGTGTGTGTATGTGTGTATGATAAAGTCTGTATGATATTGTGTAATTGCTGTGAAAAAAAATCACAGCGGGTTCAGAAGCCTAATTCAAAGTAGAAAGACCAGTTCCCAAGGCATTGTGTACATAAAAAAACAGAAAACAAACCACTTCACTTTAAAAGGCCTGAACTAGCCTTCAGACGCTACAATATTTTTTAAGTCTTACTCTTCATCAATTACAAGTATTACAGTAACTTTTGAACGAAGCTTTAGAGCACAAAAAGTATTTTTTAAAAGTGGCGGGAACACAGTGCGGTTCACATTAGATTGGTAAATAAAAAAACCAATGACCCCGACGTGATTCGAACACGCAGCCTTCTGATCTGGAGTCAGACGCGCTACCGTTGCGCCACGAGGTCCTGCTGGGCTGTGGCTCGCGCGGTGTCTTAGGAGTCCGAAAACAAGGCGGTTGAAGCACGCCTCCTACACCTATTCCCTGCCTTTCACTCGGGAGCTGGCGGAGCCGGAGCTGGATCACTCAGCGCCGGACTTTCGCTCTCCGTCTAGGTTGGGAGACAACCAGCAGAGGCGGGAGAAGCTCCGGTCTGATCCGCTCCGCCGAGTCGAAGGAAACCCGCTCTTCCTCTCCTTTCCCGCAGCCACTTCCGCTCCGCCCGCCCCGCCCTCGCCCGTTAGGGGCGGAGACGCCGTCTCCCCTCCCCCCACGCGATCTGCGCGCCGAGCCACCGACCTCCCTTTGTAATCTGGCGGGATTCCACTGCGCAGGCGCGGACCTGTGCCAAATGGCGCCTGTGCACCAGCGTTGGTCCACTCTGAGCGTCCGCGCTGCCGGGGCCAAAAGCACTAGGCGTTTTCTCTCGAAGAGATCTGTTTTTGTCTTACGGCGAGCGTTGAAACTTAAAAGCAATTGTTTTGAAAAAAGACACAGATTTTGGTTTGCAAAGGACGCTTCACTTTTGACAGAGATGTCTTGACCAACAAAAAGAAAAAGATCACAATCTCCCCGTCGGGGAATTGAACCCCGGTCTCCCGCGTGACAGGCGGGGATACTAACCACTATACTAACGAGGAGCTGTGAGTCAGCTTTCTCCCAGACATTACTTCAAGGAAAAATAAGGTTGTTTTGTTTTTGATCTTTTTTTTTTTTTTTTTTTTTTTTTCTCTCTCTCCCTGGGTTGCAGGTTCTCAGGGATTGAAGATTCAAAATTGGACTTCTTGGAATGGGCTGTTGCATGTCGCCGGTTCTGTCTTTATAGAACAAACTACACTTCCAAGCTAACGTTAATGAACTACGTGAAAATATCTTAGCAGTACTGTAAGCTTGCCAAATGTTTCAGTCTTTTGTGTTTGAGTTAATCGTCACAAAGGGCAAATGAGTTGAGATCCTCACAAATTCGTCTATTCAATCAGAAGTTGGAAGTTCAAGTGTACGGAGCCGGATCTCTAGCGCGGTCAGAGAGACGTTCCGAAGCTCTGTGTCTTCAAACGGTTCGTTAGCGCTCATGACACAAAAGAATCTGTGCTTTTGATGAGCCATCTTCAAATGAAATTTTACTGACCGCCTCACTTTCCCTATATCCCCGTCTAAAGATGTCTACAACTTAAAAAAAAAAAAAAAAAGGACAGAAGCAAGCTTTAAATGACTAATACTGCATTTAAAGAATTAAAAACAAAAGATGTGCTATCGATTAACGTGGAACTGTGAAAATACAGCAACAGGATCAACAGGAGCATTCGTTTATACGTATACTAAGCCATTTTATAAATAGAAGCGAGCCATTCCCCCAGAGGAACAAGGACGACAAACTTCTTAACTTTGTCACCAAGAGCATTTACACAACCATAGATAAATACACATGGCTGACAAGGATTCAGGAGATATTTGGAACGTACAGTGTACCAGACATTGTATTAGATGCACTGGGAGACCTTCATGGGTAAATCTCGATCATATGCTATGATATAGTAGGTACCAGGCAGCCAGTTCCAATATCAATATTAGAACTTTCACTCGTGTATCTCAGAGTCCTGTTCTTGCAGTGTGTTAAGAACTGTTGCATTCTTTTTTGTTGTTGTTGTTTTGTTTTTCTTCGAGACAGGGTTTCTCTGTGTAGCCCTGGCTGTCCTGGAACTCACTCTGTAGACCAGGCTGGCCTCGAACTCAGAAATCCGCCTGCCTCTGCCTCCCAAGTGCTGGGATTAAAGGCGTGCGCCACCACCGCCCGGCGAACTGTTGCATTCTTATAGATTATAAATTATATGGTAATTAAAAAAAAATCTGATGCCAGGGTTATTTGTTTAATATAGACAGAAATGGCAATTTCAGAGGTATGTTTTGGCTTTTTTTTTTTTTCTCCTTCCACCTCTGACTCTATTAACTTCCTCCAACCCCCACCTCCCACTCCCAATATCCTGTAGCTTCTGTCCCTTGCTTTCCAATAACTTCTCTGAGGTTCAAAAGGCCACGTGGTAACTATGGTGATGCCCTTTTCTGGGTGAGCTTTAAAGGACTTGCTTGCCCTAGGTCTTTTAGTTGACAGAACTACAAGGAAGCCTGAACCCAGGTCAGCTGAATCACCTGTTTGCCCTGCTCCGTATTTGGGAGAAGAGGCACTCACTGCCTGTTTCACCCGGTCTTGGCACAGCTATGCCTGTGTTCCGACACATATGTTACTACTTACTCCCTGGAGACCTTAAGCAGGAGCCTGAGTCAGCTTGGATCGGGGAGCACGCAACTCAGCACCTGCTGTCTCTCTTCCTAAAATGGAAAGGGAAAGCTGGTAATTAACCTGAACTGGGTGTGGGAGGAGATTCCTCCCTGTCAGCACTGGGAGAAAGCGCAGGTTACAAATGCCGGCTGGCAGTACCGAGGACACTCGGTGCTCTGTGGGGGCAGATAGCATAATGGCAGTTGATTCTGGAAGCTTCAAATCTTGGGTAGTTAGTAATCATGTCTCGCAAGATGATTCACGCTCATCTCAGCAACCTGTGAGGTGACTAGGGCTGAAAGAGAATCTTACGCAGAGTGACCAAAAAGTTGGGGAAGAAAAGTTTTATTCAGCTCACACTTCCATATTGCAGTCCATTATCAAGGAAGTCAGGACAGGGACCCAAACACGGAAGGAACTGATGCAGAGGCCACGGAGGAATGCTGCTTACTGGCTTGCTCAGCCTGCTTTTTTAAAATTTTATTTTATTTTATTTTTCTTAATAGAATCCAGGACCACCAGCATAGGGTTGGAACCCCCCACAATGGGCTGGGCTGGCTCCCATGAATCACTAAGAAAATCTTACAGCTGGATCTTATGGAGTCATTTTTTTTTGTCAATTAAGGTTCCCTCCTTTCAGATAACTCTAGCTTCTGCTTCTAGCTGACATGAATTTAGCCAGCACAGGGAGTGAGGAAAAGCTGGGAATCATACAAGCATTGGCAGAAAGTCCTCTACAGTTTTCCTTTGATGCTTAGATCCATGTGCTTGTTAAAAAGTAAATGCCAGCTACTTAGGGGAAAATGTATTACTATTATTTGTGTTTGTACGACACACGCAATACACTTACTCCTACATTATTATTGACTAATCAGTTATCATAGTTGACAGGCTATGTATGGTTACTCCTTCATGTACTGAACTTACAGTGTACCAGACATTGTATTAGATGCATTGGGATATTTCAATGGGTGACTCCTGTTCTTATGGTGCTTATATTGTATTGCCAGGCAGACAAACAGTAAACAATATAGTAACATGTTAGACATCAGTAAGACCAGAAATTGAAAAAATTAGAGTTAGAGAGTGGCTAGTTAAACAGGTGTGATAGGTGGAGGTAAGCATGGTTAAGATGTGAGCACTGGGGCTGGTGAAATGACTCTGTGGTTAAGAGCACACCTTGCTGTAGCGAGTACCCACGTTTACTTCCCAGCATCCACATCAGGTAGCTCATAATCATCTGTAACTCCAGCTCCAAGGGATCCACTGGCCTCTTCTGGTCACTGTGGGTACTGCACTCATGTAGACATAACACACATACACACATACACACATACACACATACACACATACACATAGTTTAAAAAAAAAAAAAAGACAAACATCTTAACAACAAGAAGACGTGAATATTTCCCAAGGCTCAGGGAGCATCCAGGAACATGGAGGGAGAGGATGTGAGGATTGTCAGAAAATGCTGTGTTTAGATGGGAAATGAACTCACAGCAGCTGCATCTACCTGCATGGAGCTGGTCCAGACTGAAGCTGCCTGTGTTCCACCATGGATCAAGGAGGGGCTCGTAAGGCCCCATCTGTCTGGGAAGGAAATTCATATTCCCCAGTGATATAACCACTGGTAAGTTGTCCCTGTCCAAGTAAATAACCCTCCACCCATGCTTAGGCAAACAACCCTAAATCAATGTGCAGGTGATGATGGGGTACAAAAGGGGAAAGAAAGTGAGAAAGAAACAAAGAAACAAAGAAGAAAGGGTTTGTTGGGAGGGGATAATAAAGGGAGACAATATCAAAGTTCCTTATATATATGTGTATGAAATTGAATGGAGCCCGGTGGTGGTGGCTCATGCCTTTAATCCCAGCACTTGGGAGGCAGAGGCAGGTGGATTTCTGAGTTCAAGGCCAGCCTGGTCTACAGAGTGAGTTCCAGGACAGCCAGGGCTACTCAGAGAAACCCTGTCTCAAAAAACAAAAAACAAACAAAACAAAACAAAACAAAAAAAATTGAATGGAATTGAAAAAAGAGAGCTTTTAAAAGTGATTGTTTGCACAATAGTGAAGCAAGCTAAGTGTGTCTTGTCAATATGACAGATTCAAGGACATGTGGGCCTTGGAAGAAGCCATCCTAGGATTTGGGCTTTCATCCTGAGTGAAATGGAAAGATCCAATAGAGGTTTTTTGAAATTAATTAATTAACTAATTAATTAATTTTTTGAGATAGGGTTTCTCTACATAGCCCTGGCTGTCCTGGAACTCACTGTGTAGAGCTGGCCAGCCTTCAACCCACAGAGATATCTGTCTGCTCTTTCCCTTTCCTCTAGTTCTAGGATTAAAGACAAGAGCCAGAGTTTTAAGCAGAGAATGGCATGGTCTGACTCCTGATTTAGAGTCTTTGAGCCAGCTTTGGTGATACAGGCCTGGACTCCTAGGCAGGGGGCAGGAGGATTACAAGCCTGGGGCATAGTGAGATTGTGCCAAAAAAGACAAAAGAAACAAAGAACAGACAAGAGAGAAGAGGCAAAAGATCGAAGGGGTTGAGAGGAGACTGCAGGGAGATAACAAAAGCAAGAAGATCATTAATGGAAAAGTCTACTGCCACCGATCTGCTTTTGTGCTCCTATGATAAAACACTTTGATCAAAAACAATGCTGTGAAGGGGGGCTTGTTTTAGCTTACATGTCCAAAGGATTGTTCCTCATTGAGGGAAATCAGGGCAGGAGCCAGGTAGCAGACTCTAAAGCACAAACCAAGGATGAATACTGCTTACTGGATTGCTGTCTGCCTCCCTGCGTAGCTGATTTTTTTTTTTTTTTTTTTTTTTTTTAATATATCAGCGGCCCACCTACCTAGGGATGGCGCCACCTACAGTGGGCCCAGCCCTCCCACATCAACTATTAACCAAGCTCTCTCCTAGTCGGGGCCATAGGACAATCTGGTCAAGGTAAATTTTCAACTGGGATTCCCTCTTCCCAGATAGCTCTAGATCTGAGTTAGACTGACAGTAAAAACTAACATCGCAATATAACATGATGGTTTATATGTATTCATCTTTTAAAGACATTGTTTTACTTGGGCTGCCCACCCAGAGGGCCTGGGTTCTATTCCCAGAGCTCACACAGTGGCTCATAACTGTCTGTAACTCTAGTTCTGGGGATCTGATGCCCTCTTTTCTTGTCTTATACCTATCCCAACCAAAATGAATGAATGAATGAATGAATGAATGAATAAATAAATGTCACTCTACCCTCTACCACGACACACCACCTGAAGAAGGTCAGAGGTCTTGGGGACTCATGCTCTCTCCCCTGACAGATTGAGGGTGGTAGTGGTGGTGTCAGTTTTCAAAATGTTAAGACAAGTTCATTTGGGGTGTGTGGAGGTGAGATGGAATAATTTCTACTTTTCTTTGCTCTTTGTTTCTTTTAAAACCAAAGCAAGAGGAGGAAAAACAAAACAAAAACAAAACCAACCAACCAAACAAGCAACAACAAAAATAACCCTGCTTTATTCCTGTTTCTGGTGTAAAGGTCAAATATGATTTTCAAGTTGCTTGTGGGTCTAAAAAAAAAAAAAAAAAAAAAAAACTGTAGCATTTTTGAGATTTTATTCTCTTTTATCAGCAAAATGTTGTCATAAGAGTTTACCCATGATCAGTCAGGTGTGGCAACTCACATCTTTTTTTGTTTTGTTTTGTTTTTTGAGACAGGGTTTCTCTGTATAGCCTTGGCTGTCCTGGAACTCACTCTGTAGACCAGGCTGGCCTCGAATTTAGAAATCTGCCTGCCTCTGCCTCTTAAGTGCTGAGATTAAAGGCGTGCGCCACCACCGCCTGGCAAGGTAGCTCACATCCTTAATCCCAGCATCTCAGAGGTTGAGGCAGGAGAATCATCTGGATTTCAGGGTGCCTTGGCTACTACAGAAGGAGAGCCTATCAGACTTAAGATAAATAAGCAAGCAAAAACCCATAAAGTAATGCACACGACCTAGTCAGGAAATACCACGAAGCCTGACTCTTTATGCATTTATAAATACTGAGAGAAGTTGGAAAGAAAGCTAGAAAAAAAAAATCAGTGCGTCAATCTGGAAGTCGGGTGGTGGTGGTGCACACCTTTAGCCTGGTGTACATTGAGAATACTAGGGCAGCCAAGGCTATACAGAGAAACGCTGTCTCGAAGCGTGTGAAGGGGCGGGAAAGAAAAGAAAAAGATGAATAATGTTGAATGAAAAAAGAAGGGGCGGGGTGGGGAGGTGAGAAGGATACGACTACTCCATGGTACAGCTGAGGAGGTTTATTGTAGATACGAGGGAGAGGACAGCCAGAGGCATCTGCAAGTGTCGGGACAGCATTGGGTCAGCAGAGTGAACCCGGTTATGAGCGGAATGAGAAGGGAGGAGAACGAGGGGAGAAAGAGAAGAGAGATAGAGCAGGAGAGGGGACCAGGCAGGACTCCAGGGAGCCAAGCGCATCAAGAGAGCACGAAAATGCCTGAGTTATATAGGGAAGAAGAGCTGGGGGAAGGGAAGCGAAGCTCAGGGCTGGAGGGGTTTAGGGTCCGGGGTAGGGTGAGAAATGCTGAGAGGAGCCAGGCCAGGCCTCTGCAACAGGTAAGGTAACAGAGATGCTGAGAGGTGTTGTGAGAACCGCAGGCCAGCATCCGCTTTGATACGTTAATAGGCACCCCGGCCGTTTGTCCAGTGTTTCTTTGAGATCTTTAAAAAAAAAAAAGTGCCGATCCGTATTTCCGAATTTTCTACTAGATGCCTGTTATTATCCTGAACTGAACAGTTTCAGGTTACTAATACTAGGCAAAACAAACAGCTCAGGTGTCCTTCCTTACCTCTCTGGTTTTGTGTTTTGTTTTGTTTTTAATTCTACTGTGATTCTTTGAGTCTTGTTTCCTCATTATTGTTCAGCTTAAGCTGTTTTTCTAGTCCTCAGCCTGGCAAAGGAGGAGTTGGGGCTAAGGCGAGTGAGGAATTGAATCCAACACTAGGCGGGTGGCTTTTCCCGGTGTCCCTTTGTCTCAAAGCCCAGTGTTCCCAGTCTTTTGTTCTCCGCAGCCAGCAGGATTTGAGATTTAAAGAAAAACAAGAGTCTCCTCGCGCCCTCTGGTGTCTCAACGAAGTATAACCAGATAAAAATCCACAAACGTCGCGGCCATTTCACATAACGGAGGTGCTCTGAGAGAGGAGAATGTCCGGAATCTTGGATGAATCAGTCACATACCAACAGAATTTATAAGTGTGGATACGGATGAAAACGAACAACAGCAACAACAAGAACAACAACAGTAACAACAGTGCCTGCGATGCAGATACTTAGAATTGTAGGATCGTCGCTTTTGCCTTAGCACGTGCCAAGCAGGTCTGGGATTGATTCTCACTAACGTTAAACACAAAACCTAATAGTAAACAACTCAGTTCTCGAAGCATTTGACAAAGGCTTATGGGTACTAGAACCAAGAAAGTCAAGAAAATCCAACGTAAACCACTATTTTACCAATTCTTTTTCTCCTTTTGTTTTTTTCCAGACAGGGTTTCTCTGTGTAGCCTGGTTCTCTGTGCAGCCCTGGCTGTCCCAGAACTCACTCTGTAGACCAGGTTGGCAAGAGTCTCCTGCCTCTGCCTCCCGAGTGCAAAGATTAAAGTCGTACACCACCATTCTCACTGCAACCTTTTTAAGCCAGCAACATTTCTGAGCTGTGCACTTGGAGTAGGAATAGAAGCAGAATTTTCTTTTTTTCTCTTGATTTTTTTTTTTTTTTGTTCGTTCATTTGTTTAAATTTTATTTGGGGGTGGGGGTGGAGTCTAGAGAGATAGCTCCGGGGTTCAGAGCACTGACTACTTACTCTTCTAGAGGACCCAGGTTCAATCCCTGTGCCCACATGGTAGTATACAACTGTCTGTACTCCAGTTCTAACAGACATACACACTGGCCAAAACCAGGTAACACATCAGATAAAAATAAATAAATCTAAGAAGATTTATTTATTTA
The DNA here is from genome assembly GCA_030674055.1 of Rhabdomys pumilio. NCBI lineage: Eukaryota > Metazoa > Chordata > Mammalia > Rodentia > Muridae > Rhabdomys > Rhabdomys pumilio. The sequence continues at coordinate 13,238,751 of JANHMN010000021.1, forward strand.
TTTATTTATTTATTTATTTTGGTTTTTAGAGACAGGGTTTCTCTGTGTAGTCCTGGCTGTCCTGGAACTCACTCTGTATACCAGGCTGGCCTTGAACTCAGAAATCTGCCTGCCTCTGCCTCCCAAGTGCTGGGATTAATATTTATTTGTTTTTTATTTTATGTATTCACCATTGCTTTCTTCAGACACACCAGAAGAGGGCATCAGATCCCATTACAGATGGTTGTGAGCCACCATGTGGTTGCTGGGAATTGAACTCTTAACCACTGAGCCATCTCCCTAGCCCATCTAAAAAGAGTTTTAAAGTTTGGCTCTCCTGGAACTTGATGTCTAGACCAGGCCAGCGTTGGTTGAATTTACAGAGATCTATCTGCCTGCCTCTGCCTCCTGAGTGCTGGGATCAAAGAGTACACCACCACTCCTAGCTGGAAAACTTTTGGTTTAAATGTTTGATAGGTAAGATTATAGTAATTAAGTGGCACCATAGTTGTATTTTGATAAGCAACGTAACACAGACATAATGAAATTCAAAAAGTACCAAAAGGTATGTAGATAAAACATTTTCTCTACAGTTCTCTTGGCTGATGTCAGGGTTGGCTTGACAGTTCACCAAGGTCTTCAGAAGATTAGTTTGTCTTAGTTTGCTTCTTTGTGACTGTGTTAAAACACCCTGACCAGAAGCAACCTGGGAAGGAAGGAGTTTATTTGGCTTAGAAGTTATGGTCTGTTTTTGAGGGAAACTGTGGCAGGAATCCCGAGGAAGGAGCTGATGTAGAGGCCATGGAGGGGTTCTTCATGGCTTGCTCTTCATGGCCTGCTCAGCCTGCTTTCTTATGCAACCCAAGACCTCCTACCCAGGGCTGGCACCACTCACAATGGGCAGGGCCTTTTCCACATCAGTCATTCATCAATGAAATACATAGAGGTGCCCACAGGCCAGTTGGTGGAGGCGAGGCTGTTCTTGCAGTTCACTCTAGTTTGTGCGACACCAACAAGAACTAACCAGGAGGCTTCTCCTCATTCTTCTTTTAATCTCTAACCTAGCAACTTCTCCTTTTTACAAATGTCATTTTGTGGTCAAATGTCCTGCAGGCAATGAAGACACTTTTTCAAGGTTGGCACTTGACGGGAGAGCCAGCTCCAACAAACTCAGTCAAAATCCAAGAACACAAAGAACAACCAACACACAGACAGTTTGCCAAGAAAACAGAGATAAACAACACAGACAGCTTACCCCTGTCACGGGTGGCGCATAAACCAGGTGATACAGTTTTTCATCCCTGTCACAGGTACAGAGACCAAGTTACACAATCAGGACATAGAAAGACTGCCAGTGGAAGACTCCAATAACCAGATGACATGGCCAGTCTATACTGGACCTAATTTAACAGATTTAGTTGACTTGGTCAGCCTATGCTAGATCAAATCCAACAGATTCAGACGACTTGGCCAGCCCATGCTGGACCAAATCTAACAGATTTCTAACACCATCAGCAATGAGCAACATAAACAGAATTAGACATGGACACACTGCCACGAGAGTGTAATAAACACCGCCCCAGGTGGCGGTGGCCAAAGACCACCTTCAAATGGAGAAGGGTTGTTCCTGACCCTATCTCCCATACAAACAAACCCTGGGGCATTCCCCAGGGAACTGTGGCCTACAGTGTGTCAGCACGCCTGCCCCACTGCTTCCACTACCCACGAATTCCCTCTCAGAACTCATAACCTGACCCTTAACTCAGGGTCCTGACCCTATCCCAGGGTCCTACTCTCCGTGGCTTGCCCAGTTCTTACCCCTGCCATGAGCACAGAAACCAGGCCACACAGATGGTTGCCCTTGACATGGGCGCACAGACACTTCACAGACACAGACAGTTGCCCCTGCCACAGGTACAGACACTTCACAGATAAAAAAAAAAAAAAAACAGACAGACAGTACACAAACCTGCTTGATCGAGAAGACCTCCGAACCCTGGAGCCGTGGGGTCTGAGAGAGCAATCTCGGTGGGACCTCCAAAATGTTGGACTCTAAGATCCAAACCAGGGGACACGCTCCCCAAGAGTCACACATGGACAGAGGATTCGCTGCAACAACATGAGGTTTAATGATTCCAGTGCACCAGGGCTCCCTTGCATGCAGGCAAGAGAACCCCGAACAAAAGCTGGGAACAGTTCTTATACAAGGGTAACCACAAAGGCTGACCTTCTTAGGTCTAGTCTACAGATGACTCAGATTCACACATTACTTTCTTCCTGACCACCTCCCATCCTGGAATGTGTCTCTGTGCTCTGGGCCTTCCCCACCCACAGGTGGGTTCTTTTTCCTGTGCTATGAGGAATGTTAATCGTCAAGTGTCCTCTGACTCAGGAATAATGTACTCCTCCTGGAATGTGTCCCAGGGCAGTGAATTCTAAGTACAAACCAAGACCTGAATATCTCACATTTAGTTCTTTTTTTTTGTTTGTTTTTTGTTTTTTCGAGACAGGGTTTCTCTGTGTAGTTCTGGCTGTCTTGGTGTAGGGAGCCGACTTTAAGCAGAAAGCGGCTAGAAAGAAGCTATCATCTTTGCAGCCATCTGGAACCATTTACCCTGATAGAGACTTGGTTTTTCAGCAGCCTACAACAGCTGAGCACACTCTAACAAATATCTTGTTTATCCCACATAGCTTGTTTTGCTCTTTAGTGACCCCAGCTGCATAGTGCACGTGGTAAAATGTCTTCACCTGTGTTCTCCTGCTTGTGCTTATAAATACCCAGGATTTCCTTGTTGTGTGTGGTGTGGTGTAGTAGTAGTAGGTGTAGTAGTGTGTGTATGGTGGAGACAGTAAAGAAGTCTTGACTACAGATCCTCTGGCTTGTCTCTATTCTTCGAGTCTCTTCCCCTTCTTCCCCCCACTCTCTCTTGCTAGACCCTGACCTGTGGAACAGAGCGGGCCGCTATAGTTTGGCCCCCAAACGTGGGACAGAGTGGTCCTTTACAGTTTACAGCTTGGACTTTTACATCCTGGAACTCACTCTGTAGACCAGGCTGGCCTCGAACTCAGAAATCCACCTGCCTCTGCCTCCCAAGTGCTGGGATTGAAGGCGTGCGCCACCACCGCAGCCCAGCTGTCACATTTAGTTCTTAACAGGCACTTGAGTGGAGAGCCAGCCCCAGCAAACTTTGCAAATTCGTCCATTTATCAGTAAGGAGGCTTACCCAGAGTCCTGGCAGGTTTCTCCTTGTTTGGTCAGCCTGTTAACTTGGTTCCAAAGAGATTCAGTTGGTGATAATGAAGTAAAACCCAAGTGATTCTAGTATTTTTTCATACTTTAAAGTAACAGTTCTCAACCTCTGTCTAGAGGCCCCTTTGGGGGCTTCAAATCAGATATCCCGAGTATCAGATATCCCGAGTATCAGATATCCCGAGTATCAGATATTTACATTATTATTTATAACAGTAGCAAAATTACAGTTATGAAGTAGCAACAAAATAATTTTATGGTTAGGGGTCACCACAAGAACTATATCAAATGGTCTCAATATTAGGAAAGTTGAGAACCACTGATTTAGAGCTCTGTGTTATTTTTAAGTATAGTATAATCCAGTTTTTTTTTTTCCTTGAGCCAATGAAAATAATCATTTTAAGCTGGGCAGTGGTGGCACACGCCTTTAATCCCAGCACTTGGGAGGCAGAGGCAGGTGGATTTCTAAGTTCGAGGCCAGCCTGGTCTACTGACTGAGTTCCAGGACAGCCAGGGCTACACAGAGAAACCCTGTCTTGAAAAAAACCAAAAAGAAAAAAAAAAAAAGAAAAAAAAAAAAGAAAAAAAAAAAG
>JANHMN010000021.1:13249782-13287282 GCA_030674055.1 Rhabdomys pumilio
TCTATCTATCTATCTATCTATCTATCTATCTATCTATCTATCTATCTTGTCCCAGATAGGAATTACAATTTAAATATTAAATTTCAAATATTAAGTTTCATTCCTGGTTAAAAGGAAACTAAGAGAGGGTTATCACCCAAATTCTGAGAAGTTGTGAGTACTTACCTTCTTACATCTCCCTGTGTTATCTGTCTACCACTACAGTCATAACCCCAGTAACATCAATGTGTGCCCTCATAAAAAGCAAAGCAGGAAAACAGAACAAAGCCCAGGTCAGTTTGGGGAGGTAAATCTTCTTGCTGCAGCCTCCCAAATGCTGGGATTACAAGCATGGGTCATCACACCTGGCTTCTTGGGATAGATTTCTCAAGGCTAATGAAGTCACCAAAGGAAGAATAAATGCTGATTTAGTTTAGAGGCAGCTCCTAGATTAGGCTAGCTTAGAAGTTTTAGCTTGCTTAGTGGGTTTACTGGCTGGTTTTGTATGTCAATGTGACACAAGCTGGAGTTATCACAGAGAAAGGAGCCTCCCTTGAGGAAATGCCTTCAAGAGACCCAGCTGTAAGGCATTTTCTCAATTACTAATCACGGGTGGTAGGGCCCATTGTGAGTGGTACCATCCCTGGGCTGGTAGACTGAGGTTCTATAAGAAAGCTGAGCAAGCCAGGGGAAGCAATCCAGTAAGCAGTACCCCTCCATGGCCTCTGCATCAGCTCCTGCCTCCAGGTTCTGGAGTTCCAGTCCTGACTTCCTTTGGTGATGAACAGCAATGTGGAAATGTAAGCTGAATAAACCCTTTCCTCCCAATTTGCCTCTTGGTCATGATGTTTTGTGCAGGAATAGAAACCCTGACTAAGACAGTCTTAGGTCAGAGAAACTTTGGGCTGTGTAGTCTGAATTGTTAATAGGCTCTGTTAGAAATTTGGATCCAAGTCTGTATTACATATTTGGTTCATAGGATCTGGGAGGGAAGGAAGGGAAACTGTTTTCTTGGCTGTCTCATCTCAGTTCTTCAGCCCAGAGCTTGTTCTGACTGCCAGGGTGGTAGCTCTGTCTAGGGTAGTCTACTTAGGGACAGCTTGTCATTCCTGGACAACCAAGCAGAGAAAAGAAAACTCCCCAGGATATGCCAATCTCCTTGAAAATGTATCAACTGTCTGCTCTGGGGAGGGAGCATGGACATGTGTTTACTTGTGGTTTTGATTTTGTGTTTTAAGCCAATTTATCAACTGGAAAGTAAGTCAAAGCTTATATAAAGACGGACAGAAGTTTTCCAGTGGCTGACATCAGAACAAATACCAGGATCTAAGCTATGGAGAAATGAATGCCTAGGTAGGGCAGAAAGATCACATACTTTTCTTAAACAAATCTGTTAGTTCTGAATATTCCCACTCTGGAGGCTTAAGACAAACTAAGCTAAGCAAAATTTACATAACCGGGCCCAGTGACTCAGTGCATTGAGGGAGCTGAAGCAGGATAATTGGTAGTTTGAGGCCAGCCTGGGATGCATATTAAGTTCAGGGCTAGTATGGGTAATATAGTGAGGCCCTGCCTCAAGAGGAAAAACAAAATTAAAAGCATTTTAATCCCAAAAGGTTTGTGTTAATTAATTTTATCAAATTTTAGTAATTAGGGGAATAAAAATATTTTCATCACCTCGTAAGTTAATTGTAAAAATTTAAAAAATGGCACAGAGTGAAGTGGTATAAGATTAAAATAATTCTATTATTATTATTATTATTATTATTATTATTATTATTAAGCCGGAGTCTTGTTGTACAGCCCTAGAAGGACTGAGACTCTTGATGTAGCCCAGGTTAGCCTTGGGTTTGTGCTATTCTTCCTGCTTCTGCCTCCTAGTCTTGAGAATCACAGCTTAGACCACTGCAACCAGCTCTGAATTATTTTTTAATATTCACACACTCACTGCTTCTTTCCGAGTTTCACATCATGCACCCCAGTCCCATTTATCTCCACATCCCTTCGAGTCCACCTCTCCCCCAGAAGAAAATAAAAAGCAAAAGAAAACAAAAAGCCAACCAACCAATCAGACAACAATAACAACAACAACAACAACACCCAGACCAAAACAAAGCATAGAAAACATCTCGCTGTAGAAGCTGTAGGGTGTCACAGTTGTGTCCCACAGTGAGTTCCTTTTGTCCACACATCTTCACTTGCAAATGTTCATTGCAATGTGTCATTGATTTGCTTTGGGGCCTCTGGCTTCTCTACACCGTCAGCATTACATCCTCACCAGGACTCCTCAGCTATCCTGTTTTTGGCCTGCATCAGATCCTGCAGCTTTGGGTCTTCAGCGATGGCACTTTCATGCACAATTCATAGATGGGGTAGATTCTGGGGAGGACTAACTCAAAGCCCTGGCTCTGGTTTTCGGTGGTAGCTGAGCTGGTCAGCCCACCAGCTCTCCTGCATCCGCACCACCATGGCAAGCTCTCCAGCACTGCTCAGCTACCTCATCCAACATCACCACTGCAGGCAAGGGACAGCTCTGATGACCTCTAGGCCAGCTAACCCTCATCCACACCACCAGAGCCAGCTTTATCTGCTGCACAGTTGAGGCATGGAGGTGGGGGTGAGTTAGAAGGTTAGTGAGAGTGGGGAGACCTCACTCTCCCAAATGCTGCATCCATCGAGGGACTGGGACAACTCCCTTGCTCTCGTAACTGTGACCCGCGCAATCGTCTTGCCGGCAAGAACGCACTCGGGCACACAGGATCCTTCTGCACCACGTGTTTATTCCCATGCGTGGAGGAGGAGAGACCAGATCTAACATGGCGCTGCTTTATATACACCCTAGGGTGGGGTGGACATATCTGATTGGCTGCTTGCTCAAATTCCCATGTGACGCCCCAGGTTGGGCGGTGATTAGGCGGTCCTTTGCCACTGCACATGCGCAATTTTACTTGTTACCCACGAGTGTCAGGTGCCAGCGTCATCACAGCTCCCCACACATAACTACAGGGATGGCTCACCGGTGCCTTCGCCATCAGGGCCAGCTCGACTGAGTTGCCCAGGTGTGGTGCAAGGCCTGATCTCCTGAGTACTGCATTGGTAATATTCACATACCTCTTGAGCGTGCATCATTATTGAAAAAGAGACTTGAATGAAACACTCGTGTACTATCTGCATTTGCAGTGAAGGTCCCTGCTGTGATCAGGAGGATCTTTAAGGTCCTCTAGAGGCCTAAACAAAAGGCAAGGTCCTCAGGCAGTGTCAGAAAGTGTTGGGATCTTTATGAGATGAGGCCTCCTGGAAAGAATTTAGGCCACAGGAGATACATACACCCTTAAAGAGACCATTGAGACCCCAGGTACTTTTTCTCTCCTTGGCTTCTTGACAGTCACAAGGGACTGGGTCTGCTCTACTATGAGCTCTTCCCATAAGGTACCATGTCACCACAGGCCCAAAGTGACAACCAAGTGACCACAGAATGAAACCTCTGAAATCCTGATTCATAATGAACCTTTCCTTCTTTTAAGTTGATTATCTGGGGCATTTTGTCATAGTAGCAGAAATCCGGCTGATACAGTCACTAATGGAAAAAATCTCACCGAGATGCCTTTTGCTTTTATCCATTCATATATTATCACCATTATGCTCATTTTGTGTTTTTGAGAGGTCTCGTGTGGTCCAAGCTACTGAAGTTGCCATGTAAGCAGAGGTGATCTTCAATTCTTGATCTTCTTGCCTTTGCCTCCCAGCTGCTGGGATTATAGTTGCATGTCACAGTGACTGGTTTATCTTTTAAAAATGTTTTTATTCTATATGTATAGGTGTTTTGTCTGTGTGTATGTCTGTGTACCATGTGCATGCAGTGCCTGCATAGGCTAGAAGGTAGTGTCCGAGCCTTTGAACTGGAGCTTGAGATGATTATAAGCTGCCACATAGGTGCTTGGGAGTCAAACCTAGGTATTCTGGCAGAGCTGTCAGTACCATTAACCACTGACCCATGTCTCCAGTCCCTCAAATTTTAGTTTGTTCCCTTGCTTCCCAGAGACAGGTCTCTTTTTGGCATGACTGTTATTTCTTCTTTTTTTGGTCATCTTGGAGCCAAGACCTGAAAGAGGCTTATTTTAGTTTTTTGATTGACAAAATTCTATATGGTATCCAACATTATGCCTTGGTATGTGTGTGTATGTATAATATATGCATGTATATATATATTTATATATGTGTATGTATATGCATGCATATATGTTCCATTGTATACACACACACACACACATATGCACACACACACACATGCACACACATATGAAATGACTAAATCAATCTAATAAACACATTCACCTTGTTGATTGTAGAAAAGGCCTCCCCTTCTCTGGTGGAGAAGTAGCTCTTCCCAGTTTTTTTTCCTTTTGTTGTAGCAATGTGTGTGTGTGTGTGTGTGTGTGTGTATGTGTGTGTGTGTGTGTGTCTGTGTGTGTGACAGATAGTTCTTAGGTATCATCTCCCAGTTTGCCAGTGGTTTTCTATGTTTCATCAATAGGTTATAAAGGAAGAATTCCCAAACATGATCAATCAGAAATATGACCCTGGACCTTGATAACAGAGCACAGCCCCTGCTGCAGAGCAGATAACTCTATACCAGCTAAATATACAATTACACAACACTAGCTATCTTTCTCGGTTCAAAATGTAAAATGGAACAAAGGGCAAGAAGGAAGGGATTGGTAACTTTGGACTGAAGTCCAAGCCATTGTTCACAAATTGCTACTATATATGTATATGTGTATGTGTATGTATATGTGTATATGATGTATATGTGTATGTGTATGTGTATGTGTATGTATATGTGTATATATATGTATGTATGTATATATATGTAATTATAGCAATATATACATATATATGTATATATACACACACACACATACACACACACACACACACACACACACACACACACACACACATCTGAATCGGATCCGACAGGAAGCCCAACCAGGAGAAAATACCTCAAGACACTGGGCATTTGGTCAGCTTTTGAACCTTTCTCTTTGCTCTGTTTCTGTTGGTAAAATGGGGATAAAATCGTCACAGAGAAAATGAGAGAGAAGATTCAGAAATATCAGCTGTTCTATTTGGGAGCCATTTCTTCTTTTTTTCTGGGCATGTGCACTGACCATTTTTCCCACTGTCTCCTTCCTTGTTAGATAGGGTCCCATGACACATTCTGCTGCGTGGAATGTGAGTGGAGGTGCTGAAAGCCTTTGTCAGAGCTGATCTAGGAGACCAGTTCTCTGGGACAATCCTGGATGCTTGAAGTGAACTGACCCCTGGCTGACATGTTAAAGATAGCAGAGCCACAGGAAGAAACTCAAGTCCTAGACAAATATGGAATAAATAGTCCACGATGCCGAGAGTTGAAAGTTTATCTGCTAAAAACAGCAGGTGGTTAGTTTTATTGATCCTTGTGTCTAGCTGCCTGGCAGCTAAAAGTCTAATTTTTAAAAATGACAACGCTGTGGTGGTGTATGCCTTTAATTCCAACGCTGGAGAAGCAGAGGCAGGCTGATCTCTGCAAGTTTGAGGCCGGTCTGGTCTACAGGGGGAATTTCACGGCCGTCAAGGCTACATCAGAATCTGTCTCAAAAACAAAAACGTAAAACAAAGTGAGAGTTCAGAGTGGCCCATACCTGAACTATCAGTACGGCTGGATAACACGTCCCCCGCTGCCCCTGCCCGCCGGAGCAGCAAGGTAAGATAGCTTTATTCCTATGTCTTATGTAGCGCCACATACCTAGGTACCTGTGTAAAACTGGCTCTGGGTTTTAATGCACTTTACTTTCTTCCTTTAATTAATTTTTTTTGTTTTGTTTTGGTTTTTGGTTTTTTCGAGACAGGGTTTCTCTGTGTCGCCCTGGCTGTCCTGGAACTCACTCGGTAGACCAGGCTGGCCTTGAACTCAGAAATCCGCCTGTCTCTGCCTCCCAAGTGCTGGGATTAAAGGCGTGTGCCACCACCGCCCAGCTCCCTTAATTAATTATTTATTTACCTTACATCTCAATGGCAACCCTCTTCCCAGGGCCACCCTCAAACCCCTCCCCCATTCCTAAGGGAAGCCCCCCCAACCCCCCATGGGTACCAACCCATCCTCCCACATCAAGTCACAGCAGGACTAGGTGCATCCTCTCCCACTGAGGCCAGACAAGGCAGCCCTGCTAGTGGATAGTGATCCAAATGCAGGAAACAGAGTCAGAGTCAGGCCTCTCTCCAACTGTTAGGAGTTATTTTTATTTTTTGACAGCACTTTACTGTGTTGGTCAGGCTTAGCTTGAACTTGAACTTCTAGGCTCAAGAGATTAGCCCCCAGATAGCTGTGATTACAGGTATGCACCACTCCATAGGCCGAAGCAAGCCGCTGCATTTTGATTATGAGTGCGTTATCACTGGCATTTAAATAGGCTGGATTTATGGGCCAGATATTTTGGACCTATGCACATCTTGTTACTCATGGGTCAGCTTTATTGAAAGCTGTGATGTAAGTGAGCGCGCTGTGGCGCAGCGGCTTGGGGGTCCACCTCTAGAGGTCGGGCGTGGTTCTTCCCGTGCAGGTTCGAATCCCGTTGGGCTCCTTTGCGGAGTCTGATGGGGGGGAAAAAGCTGTGATGTAAAGGGAATGTGAAGAGGAATCAAGTGGAATCATAAACAGGACTGTGGAGAGGGTCTCTGTTTTCCTATCATGTTGGTCATCTCTTGCTTCCTTCAGGTACTGCTCCTATGTCAAAGGAAGGGAGAGACAGAGAGACAGAGAGACAGAGAGACAGAGAAACAGAGAGAGACGTTCTGTATAAATCAGTACAAGCTTCTGTCATTTCCTAACATTTAAAATTTAATGTACACATGCACTTTTAGCACGTATATATCTATTTTTTTTTTAAAAGGAAGACTAAGAACTCAAAGTTGACAGAAATCTGAAGGATACTTAGTTTCATTTTCATTTGTGGCCAGCCAGTACACAGTTTTATTTGTCTGCGAGTAAATCACACTTTACATAGAGCAGACCAGAGGCGGCTAAGTGAAGAGTAGCTCAAATTACAAGGCTTTCTTTTCTTTTCTTTCTTTCTTTTTTTTTTTAATGCTGAGAAATGATAAGATTATTTTACATTTTGTAAGATGATAGTCTTTAACTATCCTTCAAATTTCTGTCAACTTTGGGTTCTTAGTCTTCCTTTTAAAAAAGAATAGATATATGCGTGCTAAAAGTGCATGTGTACTTAAAGTGCTTCTAATCCCAGCACTAGGCAGAGGAGAGGAGAGGCAGGGGCAGAGGAGAGGAGAGGAGAGGAGAGGAGAGGAGAGGAGAGGAGAGGAGAGGAGAGGAGAGGAGAGGAGAGGAGAGGAGAGGAGAGGCAGGGGCAGAGGAGAGGCAGGGAGGCAGAGGAGAGGCAGAGGAGAGGCAGAGGCAGAGAGATCTCTGCAAGTTCTAGGCCAGTCTGGTCTACGTTGGAAAGCCTGTCCTAATCCCAAACAGAAACTCACTGAATAATTTTTCAGGAAACCCAAGTGAGCAACCCAAAGAGCAAGTCTTAAAAGCAAACACTCAAAGATGGTCCAGTCCAGTCTGATGCTTACACGGTGAAGAATGATGGTATGGGCAAATATGATGTGGGTGGGTAGAAAGAGCAGAAAACATTGTATGCGTAGTAAAAACACCGAGATTCACAGCATACAATGAAGCTACAAATCTGAGCCAAGATGTGTCAGGCAGACTTTGCTGGCATTGAATGACGGCTGGCCTGTGCTGTGTTCAGAACCATGGATACTTTGAAGGAAAATGAAAAGCACAGGACGGCTATCACCAGAAACACCTCAGACTCATTACACCTTCGATTTAGATCATTTTTTTTTTTTTTGGTCGTTGTTCATTCAGAAATCTTTTTCTGTTGCTCATTTCTTTTGCAACCCTCTTGCATTCAGTTACAAATTCTCCTGTAGGTTTGCGATCACAGTTTAAGAAACTGGAGACTAGAACAACCAGACTCAAGGGTCAGGCGGTATAAATAAATTCTAGCTCTAAGAAAGTGAAGGCAGGAGGATTGTGAGTTCTAGATTAGCTTGGGTTAAACAAGGAGACCCTGTCTCTAAAACAAAAAACCAGGGCTGGAGAGATGGCTCAGTGGTTAAGAGCACTAACTGCTCTTCCAGAGGTCGTGAGTTTGTAGTGCCACGGAAGTGTTGGTGATCCCTGCAAAAAAACAGACAGGAGCTGATCTGATGCAGCTCACAGCAGGGTCTTTATTTTATTCGAGCTAGCTCACCCCTCCCTCCAGCCCCCAGTGCACTACCATCACGAAGGATGGTTTTGGTGGTGGGGGAGCCCTGAATGTCTATCAGGGCAAGGCTTGATAGTAAGCAGCAGGCAGGGAGTACCTATGCAAGCATCTATTTGGAAAGCTACTGTGGCCTTTAACATAACTGGCTGGTTGGTGCTGGGAGTAATATCATAAACTGAATTTCTGCTTTCCTTTGCATTGATAGGCTTTAGGAAAGGGGATGGCTTGTAACTTGGGGGTGCAGGTTTGTTGGGGAAATAACCTGGAGACACTGGTCTTGTTGTGGGTATAACCTGGAAACGCTGGTTTTGTTGGGAATTAGTCTAGAGATCAGAGCTAGGCTCGGGTTTTGTTGGGTGGAGGGTCAACTTGGAAACTAATTCTAGGTTCCACCTGTTAGTCTATTTGAGTTCAAACTTAGGTCAAGATTCGGTCTCTCAAGTACAATTCCCAGCAACCACATCATGACTTTTCAGCCATCTGCAATGGGATCTGATGCCCTCTGAAGACAGCTATAGCGTACTCATATACATAAAATAAATAAACAATTCTTAAAAAAAAAACCAAAACAAAATACACAAACAAGCCAGGAAGACACAAAAGGACAGGAGTGTCAGAGCCTCTAAGAAACGTGGTATTGTCAAGCAAAAGCCAGACTGCGCTGTACATGGAAACCCACTGGCTTTCATAACTCTAGTTCAGCACAGGCAAGATTCACAGGGAAACCAGGCTGATAGACCTGAGGACCTGTGCACAGAGTGAGAGGGGAAGGTTTTGTAGATGATCTGTGGCTCATGGGTAAGCAGGCACGGGAAGCACACACTGTCTGTGAAAGGCACACAGTCCCCATCATTGACAGAGCAGGGAGAACCAAGACCAGGACAGAAAAGAATGTAAGAAATAAAAAACAAAATCAACAGTTCCCTTGGTGAGAACAGCATCTTCCACCTGGGGTATCAAGCTTTGCCATCTATCCATATTTGATGAGTTCTCATTGGGGACCATGGTGACCTTGAAGATAAAGCATTGAACAAGTTGTTCCCAACTACGCAGACAGCATAGTAGATGGTGGCATGTGCTTGTAAAAATTTCATTTGGTTTTGGAAGCCGAGTGACTTTGCAAGCATGTAGAAAGACAGGGATAGCTTGGAGAGCCTTATAGCCAGAGATTAGCAGCTTCCTTTATGAGCGCTATTATTAGCATGAAGGGGCTTCTATGGCCAGTTCTGAGTGTTTCAGTTCTCAATTCCTCACCGACGAATCTGAAACTGAGAGGAGAAACTGGCTCGGTTTGACTAAATCAACTTAGCTGACAATTGGACGGACATGATTATCACAGTTCCAAGAAGGGACAGGATAGGTGAACCTGAAGCCTGTATCTGTATGGACAGGGAGGTAGAGAGACAGCCAACAATTACAGCCAGTGTCCTGAGTGGTGAGCCGCCAGAGGCAGAGTTATGGGAACACGTATGATGTATCTGGAGGCAAAGTACTGAAACCTAGCTTATACGAAAGTGGGAACTTGGGGAAGGTGAAGGCAGATGGTATAGGGGTTACTAAGACTAACAACTGCAGTGCTTTTTTCCCCTTAGTCTCCACCTCCGCTTCTGTGCTCAGCAGATGCACAGGTCATCTACAGGGCTCTTCTCCAGAAGCAAAGGTCTTTTCCTGCTTTAGTTACAGAAATCTCAGAGAATGGTTCTTAGTGGTTGTGGCTGAGTTTTAGGTTGAAATCCATTACTCAACCAGTCAACTTTACATATAGAGATAAGATCCATACAAATAAATTCCACACTAAAACACTTGATGATTGACTCAATGACTCAGTCCGAGGGCCCTATGAGGCTCTACCCATCCTTAACAACTTAGAGGCAATTGATGGTTATTACGGCATAATTCCTCCCTGAGGCTATGTAGACAGTTGATGATTTCCGAGGGGAAACATTTTCTTCAGTGTTGTGAGAGACTCCTGCAAATAATCCCCTCCTCATACTCTTATGAGCAACCCCAATGAAACTCATTGTGTCATCCAAAAAAAAAAAAAAAAAAAAAAAAAGAAAGAAAAGAAAAAGAAAAAAAAGTGAAACCAAATGGGAAGAGGAAAGAAACAGAAAGTGGGAAGAAAAGGGGAAGAAAAAAAAAGGGTCATGGGGTGAATATGACCAAGATGTATCAAAATGTATCATATATGTGTCACATGTATCAAAATGTTATAATGAAAGCCATTATTTATAATTAACATGTGTCAATAAAAACAAACAGCCTTTTCCTCAGCTGCCACCAAGGTGCTCAGTCCTTCTGAGGAAGCTAAGGCCGAGTTGGGGTGAGGCCCTCACTTCATCCAGCGACTAGCACCATGCCAGCAGTCCACAACATGGCTTCTGTCTCCAAGCTTGCCTGCATCTATTCCGCCCTCATCCTGCATGATGATGAGGTGACAGTCACGGAGGATAAGATCAATGCCCTCATTAAAGCAGCTGGTGTCAGTGTTGAACCTTTCTGGCCTGGCTTGTTTGCAAAGGCTCTGGCCAATGTCAACACTGGGAGCCTCCTCTGCAATGTAGGGGCTGGTGGGCCTGCTCCATCCACCGCTGCTGCCCCAGCTGAGGTGAAGAAAGTGGAAGCAGAGAAGGAAGAATCTGAGGAATCAGAAGATGACATGGGCTTCAGTCTTTTTGACTAAACTTCCTTTGTTGACATGTCCAATAAAGAGCTGAACCTGTAAAAACAAACAAACAAACAAACAAACAAACAAACGAAAGTGACTAGTATCAAGTGCTTTAAGTCAGTAGCTCTAGACTAGGTATCTGTTGCTATGCAACTAATTCGCCCCAAACTTAGTGGCTTGAAGAATAATAAAATGTTATACTGTCACATCATCTCTGTGGTTTGGTTTGGTTGGGTCATTCTGACTTGAGATGTCTCATGAAGTCATAGTCCAAGAGGTATAGGTTGGGGTTGTGCTCATCTGAAGGCGCCATTAGGGCTGGGTGGTCTGATTCCAAGATGGCAAATGTGCTTCCTCAGTTCCTCTCAGTGTGAGGCTTGCCACAGGCAGCCTGCGTCCTCATGATCCGGCAACTGCCTTTGTCAAGGATAGCCAGTCTAAGAGGGTGCAAGGTGGAACCTCCAGAGTCTTTAAAGGCCTAGTCTCAACATTTACACTCTATCATTTCTGCGATAGGAATTAATGATGCAAGGCTGGGTATCTCAGGAGGGAAGAGTTGCTTGGGCCATCTTAGAGGCTGGCTACCATACTCTACCCCTTAACACACTGTATAGGATGGTACAATAAATTGTCATGTGAGTAATAGGCTTTACAGCCAGGCCAGCTGGAGAAAAGTTTTATTAAACCAGATAAAAAAGATGCCCTTTCTTTCTTCTCTCTTCTCTCTCTCTTTTCTCTCTCTCTCTCTCTCTCTCTCTCTCTCCCTCTCTCTTTCCCTTCTATCCCTCCCTCCCTCCCTCTCTTTCTTTCTTTCCTTCCTTCCTCCCCTCCCCTCCTCTTTTTGAGATGGAGTCTTTCTTTCTACATAGCTCTGGCTATCCTGGAATTCATCATTGTTGATCAAGTAACCCTTGACCTCACAGAAATCACCTGCCTCTGCCTTGCAAATGCTTGGATTAAAGATGTGTGAAACCATGTCCAACCCCTTTCTTGACTCTTAAAGACTTTAATATCTGAGTCCAACTTTGAATTTCTGGAAGGCAGTAGCAGAGCCACTTCTTATTCTACAACTTTCCCACAAGGGGCCCCTTCTCTCCTCCCAGATCCCTCTGAAAGCACATCGGGGCTGCCCGTCTCCTGCTAAACATTCAGACTCAGGCAAAACAATCTGTTTCCATTTGGAGCCGGTCCTGTTGATTCTGGGCACTGCACATCATGAAAATGTAGAAGTGATTAGTAGCAACAAGTTTTCCCACGAGGTGCCTATCTGACTTGGAGGGAGTTAGTTCTGCAAGAGAATTTTTATGAAGCTCTCTGCTGGCTACGGTACTGGGTGATGGTCCCTACAGAGGCACACGGCGTTCGGAGTCAGCAGTCACTCAGATGTAAAAGTCCAGGCTGCTGCTGAAGAGTATGTCTGTGGGAGAAACATAAAATGCAGGCTAGCTACATCTTGTACTTTGACCTTTTGCCAACAAATATTGAATCTGCTGTTTTAGGGATTTTGCCAGTCTCTTCTTATCTTAGGGATTTTTTTGTTTTAATGGCCACATTTTTTTTTCCCTCTAATCCCCAATTCCTTTGGAGTGCTTGTTGCGTGTCTGTGTTCTGCTTATGCCGTCTTGAATCATTCAACTCAGTATAGTACGCTGAGATGGTACGTGTGTGAGAGAGCCTACAGCATATGTGTTTATAGAAATGCACTCCCTGAATGAGCCTTTTCCAATGGCAGCATCTGTTCTTGTGAATATTTCATAATATTTTGTATCCAGCCTTTATAATAATCAGTCTCCATCATCTGATGATTTCCCATTCACAATAGTTTCTTCTCTAATACTTTTGGTCAATTATACTTTTTTTAAATGCAGGGAGTAAATCGATCCGTATCTAAATTAAAATAAGAGATGTCAACAAAAACAGTATTCTGGAGATTTTACGTTTCCAGTACATGATTTGTGTTTTTCAAAAATAGCTGGGGTCTGGGAGGGCAGATGACTCTTAGGTCGCTTGCCCAGCACATGTGAGACCCTGGGTTTCATCTTCAGAAGAGGGGGAAAACGAGAGGAGGGAAGAAAATGTTTAACTAGGTGCTTCTAGAATATTTAAGTCTACTGAGTATTATCTGAAGTAGAAAAACCACCACATTTATGCAACCCGGGATTCACGAAGGAGGATTAGCGGTGGCAGAAGCTGGTACCTCTAAGCTCTTCTCTAGCTGAAATTTGGGCTTTACTCTGTGTTCCTGTTTATTGTATTTGCAACTTCTTGCTTTCTTGCACAAGATGGAGTTTCACAATGTCTAGCTGCACCTAACGGCTGGTTGTGTTTTTTTTTTTTTTTTCCTGAATTGCAAACCTATGTTACCATCCTTGGTTTTCTTTTTCAAGAGAAAACTCAATAAATCCCTAAACACAACCACTTAAACCTGTATGGGTGCAGCCACTGATTTCAGAAAATAGTGAGTTATTCAGTGGGCTACTGTTCATCTGCCATCTTAAAGTAGTACATGAAACCTTACAGGATGATAGTGTTTCCTGAGTTCTCAAAACTAGAGAACCCAGCCTATTTAGGAGACTTAGATTTTTTTTTTCCCTCTAACACCTACTGGTTTTAATGTAGCAGAGGAAGTAACCATATTGCCTGTAAAATCCGATGCTCTTAAAGCTGGAAGAGAAGCCTACATGCCTCTGAATGTCGGTTGAGCCAAAGCCTTTCTCCACAGTGTGCTTTGCAAAACACTGACTATCAGACGTGAGACGATTTCAGGCAGTGTATGCTGCAACTTCAAAGAAAATTTCCCCCAACTCTGAGATCAAACCCAAGGCCTGTTCACAATAAACAGGTGCGCTATCATTGAACCCTGGTCCAAACTATAAAAAGTGTAATTATAAGTTACTTATTGAACTGGATTGGGTAGTATATTGGTTTGCTTTCTGTTACTGTGATAAAACACTGTCCAAGTTTTGTGGAAGAAAGAGTGTTTTCTTACACATCCTGATGATAGGATATTATTGAGGGAAGCCAAGACAGCAATGAAGGCAGAGCAAGAACTTGAAAGTAGGGCATGAAACAGAGGCCAAGGAGAAGTGCTGCTTACTGGGTCATTCCCCATAGTTTGCTCAGCTTTCTTTCTTATTCTTTTCTCTTCTTTTTTAAAGATTTATTTATTTGTTTTATGTGTGTAAGTACACTGTAGTTGTCTGCAGACACACCAGAAGAGGGCATCCATTACAGATGGTTGTGAGCCACCATGTGGTTGCTGGGGATTGAACTCAGGACCTCTGGAAGAGCAGTCAGTGCTCTTAACAGCTGAGCCATCTCTCTAGCCCCTCTGTTTCTTTTTCTAAGATTTATTTATTTGATATATATATATACATATATATATATATATATATGTATATATATGAATGCTCTAGCTGCATGCATACCTACATGCCCAGAAGAGGGCATCAGATCCCATTATAGATGGTTGTGAGCCACCATGTGGTTGCTGGGAATTGAACTCAGGATCGCTGCAAGAGCAGCCAATGCTCTTAACTGCTGCATAGCATGCATATGGGACATTGTCTTGATTGATGTGGGAAGACTCAACTATGGGAAATGTGGATGGAATCTTGGCAGAAGATCCTGTCTTCCTCTTCCTCTTCTTCCTCTTCTTCCTCTCTTTCTCCTCCTCCTTCTCTTTCTCCTCCTCCTTTTCTTTCTCTTCCTCCTCCTCCCCCTCTCCCTCCCCTTCTCCTCTCCCTTCCCCCCTCCTTCTTTCTTCTTCTCCTTTTTTTCCTCTTCCTCATCTTTTTTAGAAAGAATTTCTCTGTGTAACTCTGGCTGGCCTAGAAGTCACTCTAAAGCAGGCTGGTCTCAAAGATCTGCCTGTCTCTACTTCAGAGATTAAAGACCACCACTGCTCAGCTAGCTCAGCCTGCTTTCTTTTCTCTTCTTTTCTTTTTTGTTTTCCTTTCTGTTTTTTCAATAGTTTTGAGTGTGGTAGTGGGATGAGGTTGAGGGTGGTGGGGTTCTGGCATCTGGGCTGATGCATGGAACATTTTATAATTAGTGCCCTCAAATGTGGGTTGAGGTGTAAGAGCCAAAGTCAACCTGGAAGCCCCACCTGCCGAAGGACCAGGTAACTTCCTGGAATGCTGGGAGTTAGTTGTAGGTCTTGGAAAATAACAACGCCACATGGGAAATACAAAGGCTGTGTAATTTTGTCCTTTCAAAGCCCCTACAACACATGACTCATTGTTCCTACCACTCACTGAGATTCCAGGGAATGGACCTGCCCACAGTCCATCCTGGTCAGTGTTTAATTAAAACTTGCTTCAAATTTGGGTCAAAATTGTGGAAGTGGCTTTTCTCTCTCGAATCTCAGGATCAACAGGGGATGGCAAACACGCAGAGTTGAAGAGCATGGGAGGTGAGTCGTGATAAAACTGTGGTTGAAACCTAGCAGGGGGCCCTTGAGGAACCACACACAGACGATGCCAACTTTCTATTTGTGAATCTTTCTCTGTATTTTATATTACTGTGGCTTTTATTCCTTCTTTTAAATACTGTCATCTCAGTGCTCATAAATTTATTCCTTGTTTTTTTTTTTCACTTATTTATTCATTTTGGGTGTGTATGCCCGCCAGTGAAAGCATGCTGCAGTGTGCGTGTGGAGGTCAGGGGATTATGAATATTAGTTCTCTTTTTCTTGCATGTGGATCCTGGTTCAAACTCAGATGGTCAGGCTTAGTGGCATGTGCCTTTACTCACTGAATCATTTCATCTGCCACATAGTTCATAAATTTCAAGTGTCAAGTGATGGGAAATTGTTTAGTCTGGAGTTAATATCTGGTCCTTAACAGTTGCTCTATTTGGGAGTTTGTGTGAGAATGATTGGGTGTCAAATGCTCCATTCATCCTTGTAGCCCATTCACTAAGACTGAGATAGTAGTTATGACACTTCTTATATATGCCTTATGTTGGGAGAATGTGCTTTCTTTAAAATCTAAAAATGATGGATGAAGAAAGAATTGATCTGGGTTTGCTAATGGTAACTGCTAACAAGATTGCTAAACTACCCTGTTATTAGTCTCTTTTTGCTTAGACATACATAGCAGATACATTTCAGGTAAATCTATAAAACTGTGTTTGATTGTTACTTTACCTCAGAACTGTTTGTTCCAAAAAAAAATTCATAAATGGTTTTTGTAGAACAAAGAAAAGTTACAGTTAAAAGGCAAATCAAAACGATCACAAAAACCCCTGACTTATTTGTTACATAAATCTTACTCTATTATGCTCAAGGCTCATTCTGTTGATATTTACCCAAATAATACATTTCACTTCCTTATTTATTTATTTATTTATTTGTTTGTTTATTTATTTATTTTTTGGTTTTTCGAGACAGGGTTTCTCTGTATAGCCTTGGCTGTCCTGGAACTCACTCTGTAGACCAGGCTGGCCTTGAACTCAGAAATCTGCCTGCCTCTGCCTCCCAAGTACTGGGATTAAAGGCATGCGCCACCACTGCCTAGCCTACAGTTCACTTCCTTAATGAGCTGAATACTGTCGTGATAAATTTCTAACTTGGAAGTTCCAACTCCTAGTGTTTCAGAATGTGACTGTTTTTGGAGATGAGGTATCAATCCAGTATGTCTGATATCCTCAGGGGAGAGGACATTAGTACGCAGATGTGTTCTGAGAGACATCTGAGAAGACAGCTTTCATCTTGAACAATCTTCCTGCCTCAACCTCCTGAGAGCTGGGATTATAACCATGCACCACCATGTTGGATATCTTATTCCAACGATTGTGACTTTACTGTGTGTTTTATATGGAGTCTCTTCTTTTTCTAAAAACATTTTGACTATCAGATATTTTTCACAGATTAACTTTAAAATTAACTGTCGTTTCTATCAAATATGCTATTGGAATTTTGACACAAATTGTGTCACATTTATTACTTGATTTGGAGAGTATTAATAGATTTACAGCAGTGAAAATTTTGTCAGGAATAGCTTTTATGGTCATTAAAATTATGTTGTCATCTTCAGAAACTTTCATATTTAATTTTTTTTCTTAAAGAACTCAAAATTTCATAGGAATTAACTATAGATTTCTTCTATATTATATTTTAAAATTAACTTTTAAAATGTTGTGTTATTATTTTTTGGTCTTTTTTTTTTTTTTTTTGGTTTGTTTGTTGTTTTTTGAGACAGGGTTTCTCTGTGTAGTCCTGGCTGTCCTGGAATTCACTCTGTAGACCAGGCTGCCCTTGAACTCAGAAATCCTGAGTTTGCCTGCCTCTGCCTCCCAATATTTTTTGGTCTTTTAAAAGACAACTTCTTAAGGCTGGAGAGATGGCTCAGCAGTTAAGAGCGCTGACTGTTTTCTTCCAGAGGACTTGAGTTCAATTCCCGACATCCACATGTCTGCTCACAACTGTCTGTAACTCCAGTTCCAGGGGATCTGACACCCTCACACAGACACATATGCAGGCAAAACACCAGTGCACACTGTCTTAGTTAGGGCGTTACTGTTATGAACAGACACCATGACCAAGGCAACTCTTAAAAGGACGAAATTTAGTTGGGGCTGGCTTACAGATTCAGAGGTTCAGTCCATTATCATCAAGGCAGGAGCATAGCAGCATCCAGGCAGGCATGGTGCAGGCAGAGCTTAGAGTTCTATATCTTCATCTGAAGGCTTCTAGCAGAATACTGACTTCCAGGAAGCTAGGATTAAGGTCTTAAAGCCCACACTCACAGTGACACACCTATTCAACAAGGCCACATCTATTTCAACAGGGGCACACCTTCTAATCGTGCTATTCACTGGGCTGAGCATATACAAACCATCACAACACATAAAATAAAAATAAATAAATCACTAAAAACATACTCTCACTACATAGCTCTGACTGGCCTGAAACTTCCTGTGTAAACCAGGCTAGTCTCCTGTCTGTCTCTAGCATGCTGGAATTACTGGTATATACCAAGATGCCTGTACCCAATCCCTTTTACCAAGATATAGTTTATCATTGGAGTAGCAATGTCTTAGAAGCCTAGAAAACTGCTGAAAACCCAGAAAAGAATAATTAATATATTTCTGTTAAGAACTTGTGTGTGGCCGGGCAGTGGTGGCGCATGCCTTTAATCCCAGCACTTGGGAGGCAGAGGCAGGCCGGTTTCTGAGTTTGAGGCCAGCCTGGTCTACAGAGTGAGTTCCAGGACAGCCAGGGATACTCAGAGAAACCCTGTCTCGAAAAACAAAAAAACAAAAAAAACAAACAAACAAAAAAGAACTTGTGTGTGTGTGTGTGTGTGTGTGTGTGTGTGTGTGTGTGTGTGTGTGTATGTGTGAAAAATAAATGTAACTCGTGGCTGACATGTTATATCATCTCTGTTCTTTCTCTAGGGCTGAAGGGTACATCTCTCCAGCTATTGGAACTATATACAGTCAACTAATACTCTCCAGATGTCAACTCTTTCCAGGAACTGGCCTTGGTTGAAGAGAATCACATTGCTCCATATCTGGTCTTTATCCGAGGGGCAGCTGCATTGAACGGTTGGCCTTTGTGATGATGTGGAGGCTAAGCACCTTACTGGACTCGGGTTAGGTTGAAGGGTTGCCCTACCTCCAGAACTCAATATGGAGTGGCTGAGGCTGTGTGGCTCATGCTAGTCAATGCAAATGGAGTTGAAATGTTAGGTGTTACTCCATGTGAAAAGTTTATGAGGTAACCGCTGCTTCTCAGTGTCCTATACTGCAGCTCTGGGACCTGTGGCAGAATTGGATTAAGATGGAATATCTGTTATTCTGTGTACCACACCTCGGAGACCTCTGGCCTGGCCTGGCTGGAGGGTTCAAGCAAAGTGAAAGGGCATGAAAGGGAGGGGAAGTGCCTCTGCTGCCTCTGCTGCTGCTGCCTCTGCTGCTGCTGCCTCTGCTGCTGCTGCTGCTGCTGCTGCTGCTGCTCTGGTGCTACTGTCCCAGCAGTGGCTGTTGCTTTGAGATGCTGCACTGGTTGTGCTGAGCCAAGCAAGCTGGAGTCGGGCTGAGTTGGTGGCAGGTTGAGAGGAGAGGAGTGCAGGGGAGCTTCTAGTGGTGAACTGGTAGTGAAAGCTTCGGGGAGAGCATTCTCTTCCCAGGCAGTGTTACAGCTCCTGTGACAGAAGGGAGTAATTCTCACACACTTTTATGCCTTCTGGATAGAATCTTATGTACAATTTTGGGGTGAGTTGGGTCTGACAGCAGGAGCTTCCTATTAACTTGACCTGAGATGCCTCATTTACACGAGGAGGGACTTTTGGGCTCTGTCCCTACCTGACTGATGGCCACAATTCTCTTCATGGGGGGCTGTGCCTACATGTCAGATGTCTGGAGTCAGGAGCAGGTGAAGCTCCTACTGTTCCTTCTGAGTCTTCAGGGCTTCAAGGCCTAGCTCAACCTCACCAGGCAGCTGGGGCTCTTGTTCAGAATGCTGAACAGAATTTCCTTGCTGACTCGCTGCACATTTGTGGTATGGAATGAGAAGTCATTGTTATTCGTGTCAAAACCATTTTGGCAAACTAAGTTATTTATTCTGACTGATATATTCTCTCAAAGATACTGAAATTCAGTTAATTTGACCGGAAACATTTCAGACCTAAAAGTTCTACTTTTAAGGAAATCTTAACTATCAGTAGGTTGCATACAAACACAATTATCAAGGAAACTAAATTGAAATGTAGTCAAATCCTTTTCCTTTTGAGTAGTGATACCAAGATGGTTTTTCCAGAACCCTGAACTTCACAGTGTCCCTGAGCGGACAGCGGTATTTGAAGGAAGAAACGAGACAGTGGAAACACACTAGTGTGAAGAGAAAATTGTGGTTTTAGCCTCACCAGAGTAAGTCCATGACCAACAATGATAAATGTAGAAGATTCTTCCTTAGGAGATCAATGACAGATTAGCTATGGAGCTAAAGGCCTACGATTGTTTAACCTAGCTTATGGAGAACACATGCACGCATAATGTTATTTTTTCTCAAACCCAGGACAAATGGCTGGGTGGCTATTTAACATATCAGAGTGACCTGTCCACCGAGTCTCCCAGCATCCTTCAGTTCTTATCCATATTTAGGTAAGGCTCCCTCGAGTACCCCACACCCAATCCATAACTTCTCCAGTCCAGGGGCTGAGCTGCCCTTTTTCCCCAGCTGCTGTTTCCTTCCCTATATAATTCAGCCATTTTTCTAGACCCATCCTTTCCCTCCTTTTGGGCTACCATTTAATCCCCTGGCTCTCCCCTCTCTGCTCCTCTTACACGGTCTGGATCGGGATTGTGTTCATGCTGGACTCTCTCAGATGTCTCTGTCTCTGGCTATGTGCTTCCTTGTATCTGAAAGGAACATCCTCCTCCAACATTCTAGGAGCACTCGTATCCTTCCCTCTTCCCCTGCCTCTCTCTCCCTTTCTGTTTCTTCTTCTATTCATTTGTCTTTTTCAGAGAACGGTACTTGTGGAATTTACAAAGGCGACACACTCAGACAATCATCTGAAGTGTGTGTGTGTGTGTGTGTGTGTGTGTGTGTGTGTGTGTGTATACAGCACGTAGAAGCTCAACTTGCTTCCACCTCAGCCTTGGTCTTTCCTTTCTGTCATTTTCCCACATGCTGGTGTGCTTATCTGATGTGAGACTCTGTTCTGCAGAGTGGTTTCCAGGTTCCTCCTCTTATGTTCTTGAATAGCTTTGTCTCTAAGTTCTACCCTTTCCTAAGCAATATGTTCACAGGAGAAAACATTTTCCCCCAGTGATTAATAATCTAGTTGAATGATATAATTATACATTTCTCATAGTATGACAACAGTTTTTTTTTTTTTTTGTAACATTGTGGTGGTTTGAATGAAAATGAACTCATGGGTCCATAAGGAGTGGCACTATTAGGAGATATGGCCTTTGTGGGGTAGGTGTGGCCTTGTTGGAGGAAGTGTGTCACTGGGGGCGTGCTTCGAGGTCTCAGATGCTCAAGCCAGGCCCTATGTGACACTCTCTTCCTGCTGTCTGCTGATCGTCATGTAGAACTATTCTCCATCACCATGTCTGCCTGCACGCTGCCATGTTTCCTGCCACGATGATAATGGACTGAACCTCTGAACTGTGAGCCAGCCCCAGTCAAATGCTTTCCTTAATAAGAGTTGCTGTGGTCATGGTTTCTCTTCACAGCAAAGGAAATCCTAACTAAGACAATATAATCTTTGACCTAGTTGTGCTTGCTTAGGTCTAAGTTTACCAGAAATAACTTCTCACCAATAACAGTAAAAACTGGCTCTATATTTGTAAACATTAGCCAAAATGCAGTGTGTTGCAGCTAGCAACGATTAACTGTCTTAAAGTCCGAATGCTCAAAACCTCCCTTCCCCTTTGTCTTAACCGTGTGTCATTTCAACTGGTTTGTCCTCTCAGTCTTGAAAGACCTCCTGATCAATGAGAAGAGCACTGTGTGTCCAAGGGCGGGAGTGAAGGTTAAACATCTGGTTCCTTCTTTTACTTATTGAGTTCAGAAACAGAGAAAACGTGATGGTTCAGGAAGTGGAATTGGATGTGGAAGTGGGGGCGGGGAGGGGGCTGGAGAATGGCATTTGGCCTCTTCTGCGAGTTTTAGATTTGGGTCAGAGTCAACCCGTGCAAAGCAGAGTTGAACTTAGAACAAACTCTAAATTGCTGCCTCACGGCTGCGAGCCCCTGGAGTGTGAACGGAAAAAGACAGGAAGGAATGATCTATCTTCAAAAATTCAAACTAGACTGGCGCCACTGCCCTGAGCTGTTTCTGCCCTCAGAGTATCCAGGTACCGAGGTTGGACTGGAAGAATAAAGCTTAGCTGGGCAGGTCTGTTTGCCAGGTCTTGGCCTCTTGGCCACTGTGCGTTCGGGAGAAATAGCCTTCTCCACAGACAGTTTTCAGTGAAATAGGTCTCTTTATTGGGAGTGAACAAGGGTTATATAACCGTGGGAGAGTGGGTAGGGATTTTTGAGGTGAGTGTACATCATTGGCGGGGGGGGGGGGGGGGGGGGGGGGGGGGGGGGGGGGGGGGGGGGGGCTGAGGTGCTGGGAATGCTTCATTTGCATGCAAAGGAATTCCAGGGGCTTGCTGGACGTGTCTTATAGGGAGAGAGGAAGTTTAACCTGTAATGGCCCCCCAGGCTACGTGACCACCTGAAGGGTGGCAGAAGTGAGGATCATAAGGCTCCATGGACTGAGGCATGCAGATTCAGAGCAATGAGTCCTACTTCTGTGGATCTCAGGATAAGATTTGGGGGTTTGGCCATGTCTCAAACTCACTCTTGCTCTGGCCTGCCTCCTCCTCTTTGGACCACACAGCAGTTCTGTTTTTGCTATGCCCCCCGTTCCTTGACGTATAATAAATAATCTTTCTGTAACCGTAAGGATTATAGGCGATTTATAATATTTTGAGCTTTAAATATATTATTAAAAATGTAACGTCTCTAGTGAAATTTTATAATATGCAGAGATTAGGGCATTCCAAGTCTGCATCACTCTAAAACTCTACGCTATTTTGTGCTTTCCCATAAAAACCTTGACTTGGGTCCTTTGCTCAGTGTTGAATGTAGAGGAATGTTTGTTGCTAACCGCTAAATATCCATAGGAGAATCAGTAAGCCTCTCTTGACTATGGAGTTTCAGGACAGATAGCTCTATTTCAAATGCTACAATCTGTGTGGCAAATTCAAAGCTAATTTTAGAGTATGACTCACAAAACAAATTGTTTATCTTTTTTTTTTTTTTTTTGCGTGTGCATGCACACACTCGTGTGCACATCATCTGTGGGTGGAGGCTTGCAGACAACCTTGGGTGTTATTCTTAAGGAATCGTCCCCTTTACTTTTTGAGAGAGGGTCTCTCACTGGGCTGGAACTCACAAACTAAGGCTAGTCTGGCTTGTCCCAGAGTCTTAGAATTATCTTGCCTGTATTTCTCTAGGGCTGGGGTTACAAGAGCACCACACATGACATTTTTTTTTATTTTATTATTTTTTTTATTGGATATTTTATTTACATTTCAGATACCAACCCCTTTCCCCATTTCCCCTCCCTAGAAAACCCCTATCCCGTGCCCCCTTTTCCATTTTGCTTTTATACAATTTTTTTTAAATGTTAATCAAAGACTTTATAAGTATGGTAATGCTCAATCAGAAGTGTAACCCACTACCCAACCTAGCTATGTAAACTATCTTTGACTGGTGGAGACACACACATGACATTTTTATGTGGGTCTTGGGGGTTGAACTCAGGGCCTTGTACTTGCAAGGTAAGTGCTTTACTGACTGAACCGTACCTTCCTTTGAGGCAGAGACTCCTGCTTGCCTCTTGGTATACTACTAGTCTTGCTGTCCTGTAAGCTTCCGGGGATTCTCCTGTTTCTGCCTCCCATCTTGCTACCAGAACCCTGGGAGCACAGACATATGTTTTATGTGGGTTCTGGGTGGGTGGGGGTGTCAGAACTCAGGTCCACATGCTTGACCCACAAATGCTTTATCCGCTAAGTTCTCTCTTCAGCCCCAAACCTTTTGTCTTTTTTAAGTTAAAGATTAAAACTTCTTTACAGCAACGGAAAGCAGACTAAAAGTGATTGTCATACTCTTAGTTGCAAACTTTGACTGGGTTGAGAGATGACTAGAAATTTGGTAGAGCATTTCTGGATGCTTCCAGAACATACAGGTGTGTGGGTCATGAACTGAGTGAGAAGATACCATGGTGGAAGGGACTGCAATATTGTTCTGGGTGGGCTGGGTCTGGACGGAACAAAAACGCAGGAGAATTGGGAAGCTGGAGTGCGCATGCGCAATGTACTTCGTGCCAGGATCCTTTGGAGGGTGCTAGTCTCTGTGGGTGTCAGATGCTCCAGGTTTTTCAGTCTTTCAGTGTGAGCGATTCCCCTAGGAGACTAGCTCTAGCGATTCTGCAGGGGATCAGGCCTTCAGAGCTGAACTGTGTGTGATCTGCTATTGATCTGTCTTGTTCCGAGGTTTTCATCTTTTGGGACTGAGCCTTTTTGGTTTTCCTCTGCGGCAAGCCATTGTGGGACTACATAGCCTCTGACTGTATATGCCGCCGATCTAACAAACACCTTCTTAAAATTAAATATGAATTATTAATTATACTGTCGTTTTTTTGTTCCTCTGGAGAATCCTAGTAAAATGACTATAAACTAATCTGTTGTATTCATTTCAATTTTAGGATTTTTGTCTTGTTTACCACAAGGTTTGCATTTTATCACAATAAAATTAATGTTCATTTTACTTATAGCACCTTCTATTGTTTTAATTTTTAGAAAATTACTACTCCTACAGAGATTGGGGTTAAATTCAGTATTTAGAAGCCTAGTTTTCCAGTACTTGGGAGACAGAGGCAGGTGACTCTCTGTAGCTTGGCTACAGAGCGGGTTCCAGGACTGTCAGGGTACACAGGGAAACCCTGTCTTGAAAAACCCAAAATCAAACCAATCAACCAACCAACCAACCAAACAAACAAACAAACAAGCCAAAAAACAAAATGAAACAACAACAACAACAACAAAACCCCAGTGTTAAAACCCATGGTGCTCCTATCATGAGGCATGCTGGGAACTTTATGTTAGTGTGGTATGAATAGGGAAACCAGAACTCAGAGTTGACCTTCCTCCGTTTGACTCAGCGGCAAAGCTATTGACTCCTCCCCTTCGTCCTCTTCTCTCCTCCCCCTCCCCCTCCCCTGCCCTCCCCCTCCCCTTCCCCTCCCCCTCCTGGCCTGGGCAATCTTTAACAGGTATTAGTATCCAACTAAGTTCAATTTCTTTCGTCACTGCCACAGTTTTAGTTCGGACTTTCTTGACATCTCCTTGGGTGTTTTTAATTTAATTAAATTTTTTCTTTTGTAGGTGGAATGTGCCTTACCTTGAACTTATTATGTAGTCAGGCTGTCCTCGAACTCCTGATCCTTCTGCCTCCATCTCTCAAGTGACTACAGGTATGAACTACCTATTTTGGACCCCCTCCCTCCCTCTCTTTCTCCGTCCCTTTCTCCTTCCCTCCCTTCCTCTCTCTCTTTCTGTCTTTCACTATTCTGCTTTGTACTTAGAAGCCTATTTTGTTATTTTTTTTTTTTTTTTTTTTTTTTTTTTTTGCGACAGAGTTTCTCTGTGTAGTCCAGGCTGTAACCAGGCTGATCTTGAACTCATAGATCAGCCTGCCTCTGCCTTTTCAAGTGCTGGTACTAACTAACGGCTTGTGCTAACACCGCCCAGCTATAGGGCTGGAGTTTTGCTGTGCTCCAAATTTAAGATAGTTGTAAAAGAATGTCTTCTATTTATTCCTTGGCAATTTCAAGCACATATGTGATGCATCTTGATGCATGTTCCTCTTCCACTTTCCAAGCCTCTGATTTTTAAATATTAGGAATTCTTAACCTGTCATCTCAAATGCCTTTCTTGCCCCCTCTTCCATCTCCCTGATTTCTCTCTCTCTTGCTTCTTTTATTTTTTATGTTTTGCTTTCTTATGAACATATAGTTTTAAGGAAATGTGGGCAAATGGGACAGCATGCTGCAGCTCAGCTCTTTCAGAGGCAGAGGAGGTCAGACAGGACCAGTTAGTGAGTTCAAGGCCAGTCTGACCCAAACCTAAGATCCTATCTCAAGACACCAAGGGCTGAGGGCGTGGCTCAGTGTTAGAGTGCTTCACGTTCGAGGCCCTGATCCAATAATACGTAACACTGAGAAAAAAAATTTTTTTTTCAAGATGAAAATAAAGAATAAAAGAGAAAAATATATTACTTACACTTTTACCACTTAGAAATAAAGTTTATGGGCTAGAGAGATGGCTTAGGTGTTAAGAGCACTGACTGCTCTTCCAGAGGTCTTGAGTTCAATTCCCAGCAACTACATGGTGGCTCACAACCATCTGTAATGAGATCTGATGCCCTCTTGTGGTGTGCATGAAGACAGCTATCATATACTCATAAAATAAACAAATCTTTAAAACAAAAAGAAATAAAGTTACCTTTACGATTGCTTTCTAAATCTTTCCCTTCCTATTTCTATTACGCTAACAAAATTTATTTATTTTAAAAATCTTATACATTTTAATTCAAATATAATTATATTACTTTCAGGCTGATGAGATGGTTCAGTGGTTAAGAGCACTGACTGCTCTTCTGGAGGTCATGAGTTCAAATCCCAGCAACCACATGGTAGCTCACAACCATCTATAATGAGATATGATGCTATCTTATGGGGTATCTGAAGACAGCTACAGTGTACTTACATATAATAAATAAATAAAAACCTTTGGGCCGGAGCAAGCAGGGCTGAAGTGAGCAGAGGCCGGAATGAGCGGGAAGAATGAGCAGACTGGAGTGAGAGAGAAGGGAAGGGGGAAAAAAAAAGAAAAAAATGTCATTGAATAAAATGATTAATTAAAAAATTATATTACTTTTTCTCTTGTCTTTCCTACTTCAAGCCCCTCACAAGACCCTTTTAACCTCTTCTGCATCCTCCCTCACTCTCAGATTGATAGCCTTTTCTCTCCCAGTCGTTATTGTTAAATATATGTACATCTATGCACAAATATGGAACCGTACTATGTAATTCATAGCCTGGTCTCTTGCAGAACAGTACACACAGTGAACACACTTTCTATCTGTTGTGTGTCTTTCCACCATTTCAAGGTGTTCCCTTTAAAATCCAAATATATGTGCCATGTTTCTATTAAAGTCATGAATCCCTTCAGCAGCTCCTTTAGCCTAGACTGATGGTTTCAGAATTTGAAATCCTAGCCTTCAGTCTCTGGCATTTTAAAACATGGGGTCACCTGGCTCCCATGGCCAGACACCATTATGTGCTTTTGTTCACTATAAGCTAGGCATAGGAGGGTTAAGGCAATCTCCAAGTGATTCAAATCTGCAGTGGGCTTGGGAATTACCAACCCAGAGCAGAAGTCTGCAAACTTTAATTTGTTGGCCCAATCCAGTCTGCTATCTTGATTTTTTTGTTTTGACTCCATGTGTTTTAACTTTTTTAAGGGTTAAAAAAAATCAAAAGAATCTTTTATGGTACATGGAAATTACATAAAATTTAAGTGCCTCTAAATGCGGTATTGTTGGCATAATAGCCACACCCATTCATTTATATCTTGTCTGTGAGGGCTGCTTTTGTGTTACAGTGGCAGAATGCAAGTACTGTAGGCAGACACCATATGGCTGGCACTGCCTAAAAGATTTACTGTTTGGCCCTTTGCAGATAGTAATTGCTAACCTCCAGCCTAGAGCATCATACATGATATGACGTGGTTCCTGTCCGTTTGTTATTTCCTCCTCGTTCTTTCTGTTTGGAAGAGTGCATCTGGAACTTTTCAAAGCCAGGTGATGTCTTTGCATGCAGGGTCTCTTTTGTCTGAAATGGTCATTCTTCCCCCAAAACTCTACCGATTCCATCTTTAAGGAAGCCCCCTTACTGCTCCTGGTTGTCCATCTCCATGTGTCGGTGTCTGCTATAGTCTGAGTACAGCTCTCATTACAGGATGTAGTAATATATTTAGTTTCTTCCAATACCTTCTGGAGGGCAGGGCTGCAGTCTGTGAGCTGGTGTATTCCCAGCTCCTAGCATAGGGGCTACAAGAGTCATACATATTGATCCAATGTCCAAACAAGTGAACCACCTGGTGGATAGTGCTGCAGTAGCTGTTG
This sequence comes from Rhabdomys pumilio, assembly GCA_030674055.1. NCBI lineage: Eukaryota > Metazoa > Chordata > Mammalia > Rodentia > Muridae > Rhabdomys > Rhabdomys pumilio. Next base: position 13,277,458 of record JANHMN010000021.1, read on the forward strand.
GAGATTGGAACCAACATGGAGATATGTCTAATCCTGTGTAAGCAAGTTTAAATAGAAGAACATATAACATCAAAGCTTGAATATAATGAAAATAGAAAAAGCCAAATACAAAGTTATATGAACACTATGGTTAGAATCATGTAAGTGGCCTTTAATTATTTGATAGTAATGGTGATCGCTACTATTTTAATCAAGCATCCACTAACTAACATAATGAGGGGTAAAACGGGTATTATTTGGAAAACGTTTCCCGGTTCAGCTCGTTCCTGGGCAGCCGCCATGTCCCCACTGCTCCAGCTCTGACCGCGGCTCTGGCTAGCTAGATGCGCCAGTCCTGGCACCCATGAGACGCCAACGTGGCGTCTGGCCCTGCCTCTCTGCTCCATAGAGACCATGCCCCAAAGCATGGATCTTGGGCCAACCCTGTCACTCTCGTGGCTCTCTGTTAAACCCTTGGCAAAAATCAACAACTGGATGAATGCTTCAGAGAATTTGAAGATTGTTGAGGAGGTTGGCTTCAGGAAAGTTGTACTGAAGACTTGATGCTTTCTGTTTGGGTTCGATGTCTTGAGGTACTTCTGATACAAGACAGTTTACGGGAAAGTACCAGGTGCTCTCAGGAGAAGTGTCTCATAAGAGAGAAGGTGTCTGGACTGCTGGCCAGGGCTGATCACCGTGCTTTGAGCTGTTGGAGAGGGAGACATTTGTGGTTGACACTGGGTCACTTAACACAGTGTCCGAGCATTTATTGGTACTTCATGGGCCTCTTTTATTTTTGTTTGTTTTTTAAACCTTTCCAAGGCAAATAAACAAGGCTGATCTTGGTCTGAAAAACCACACCTAAGGTTCTGGCCTGTGATAGAAGGAAAGAAAGACAGTCAGGAGGGGTGGGGTGGGAGGTGGGAGGCAGGTTGGAGTTCCCTTGGGTGTTACCATGAGTCAGACCTTATGCTACTCCACGTTGTTGGCTACATACAGAGACTGCATGTCTGTGCCTAAGAGCAGAATGGTGCTTGAAAAAAATATCCAGAAATGAAAGACAAGACAAGCATGGTAGCACATGTGTGTACTCTTCTCTCTTGAGAGGTAGACATAGGAGGATCAGGAGTTCAGCCTGGCTACATACTGAGTTTAAGGTCAGTCAGGAGTGTGAGACCTTGTCTCTAAAACCACCATCTGTGTAAGAAAGTGTGTGGTTGGGTGGTGGTGGTGCACACCTTTAATTCCAGCACTTGGGAGGGAAAGGGAAAGAGTAGATTGGGTATCTTTTCTGGTAGCGAATGATAAAAACAGAATATTACCTGTCTGTATTTCGGGTACTCAAACTTCCACAGGATCCATATGGATTCAAGAATCCATAACGTATTATGTTGTTTTTCTTCTTCTGGACTATGTGGTTTGTCTGAATGTTTTCAGGCTGTTAGGAATTTCAAAAAGAAAAAAAAATCTGACTGGGTGGTGGTGGCGCACGCCTTTAATCCCAGCACTTGGGAGGCAGAGGCAGGTGGATTTCTGAGTTCGAGGCCAGCCTGGTCTACAGAGTTCCAGGACAGCCAGGGCTACACAGAGAAACCCTGTCTCGGAAACCAAAAAAAAAAAAAAAAAAAAAAAAAAAATCTGGGTATAAGTGCAAACATGAAGTTCAAATTCATACTTTTCAAGGGCCAGTTGAATTCTGTTTTGCAGACCCGTGCACTCTTACCTGTTAAATCACAGTTCCTCCAAGAGTTATTGAGGATTCAGACAACAAATCACAAATCAACCTGGCTACTCTTTTCTAATCCATTTTGCTTCTTTCTTTAAATAAATGCCAACACCTTTATGTGCCACTCTAGTTTGGATGTCATCTGTCATATATTGTGGAGCCTTGGTACGTGTGGTATGAGAGCTGGTGGATACTTAGGAGGTGCCCAGGGAATTTGTAGGTTGCTATAAAAAAGATAACTTGCTGGTTTCCTGTCTTACTGTGTGATCTTCTACAATGTGTTTCCGAGATGATACCACCTGTTACACAGTTCTCACCAGAGTCTGAGCTATGCTGTTTGGACTTTCAGCCTCCAGCTCAATGGGCTAAATAAACCTCTTTTGTTTATCAGTTACTTGGCCTCAAGTGTTTTGTTTTAGTGGTGGAGAATGAACTAAGATGTGCCAAAGGTTCATTACAGAAATTTTAGTGTTGTTTATCACACACTGCAGCAAGTTCTTTATCTAGTTTTGAAGACTCTGTTCTAAGTTAGGCAGCTTTCTTTTTCTTCCTAGATGGTTATGTTTTGGTATAGTCAAGTAAATTCTGGTCTCTTCTGAAATTGTTTTATTGATTCTTGTCAGGTCTGCCTTTGTTTCCTTTTAGGCCTCATGTTTTTCCCCTGGGATGTTTTCTCATCTGTTCTTACTACGTGTAAACACAGTTGGCAAGTCTCAGCTCAAGTCAGACAACAGACAAAGCAAATTAGGGGGCTTTGTGAACTCGTAGGAAGTTTTCTTCCTGTCAGAGACCACTAACATTGCAAAACTTCCTGACGAGGGTAAGGCTCTTTTCTGTGGCCCTACTATCACGTGCCCTCACCCCTACTCCAGAGTTCCTGTGAGAATAAAATTTGAAAGCAGCTTGAAACAAATAACAAAAATTCATGGTCAGCAAAGACCACCAACAACTTGGTAAATATAGCCATAATAAAAACATTAAGTCCCTCCAGTGGCAGAGTGACCAAGAAATGAAAAGGCATGCAAAGACGTGCCCAGACAAGTCCAAACAAGCCCAAGTGAGTAATGGGCTATCTGGTGTTTACTTTTCTCTCCCCCCTGTCTGGGAGGTCCGAGGTTTCATGGTCAAAAAATAACTAGTCATCCTGCCAGCTCAAATGATTGCTTACACAAATTGCTGATGTTTAAAATATCCAATCATGTGTAACTGTGCCAAATTTTCCAACCTCTCCCCAACCTCTATCTATAAATATCCCAAACATCCTGGGGTCTTGGTCCAAGCATCTATCCCCTGCGTGGGATACGTTTTGACCCGAGAGCCCTTGCCATTAAACTACCTTTTGCAATTGCATCAAGAAGGTCTCTCGTGGCCGGGCGGTGGTGGCGCACGCCTTTAATCCCAGCACTTGGGAGGCAGAGGCAGGCGGATTTCTGAGTTCGAGGCTAGCCTGGTCTACAGAGTGAGTTCCAGGACAGCCAGAGCTATACAGAGAAACCCTGTCTCGAAAAACAAAACAAAACAAAAAAAAAAAAAAAAAAAAAAGAAGGTCTCTTGTGTGTCTTTGGGTGTGCACTGATCCGGATTTGAGTGAGGGGCTCCCTTTGGGAGTCTTTCATTCCTACCACAATGGCCTAGGAAATTTCTGCCAAAATAGTCTAGACTCTGTGCCTTAGGGTTTTACTGCTGTGATTGGACACCATGACCAAGGCAACCCTCATAAGGACAACATTTAATTGGGGATGGCTTGCAGGTTCAGAAGTTCAGTCCATTATCATCAAGGTGGGAGCATGGAAGTGTCCAGGATGCCATCATGCAGGAGGAGTCAAGAGTTCTACATCTTTATCTGAAGACCTCTAAAAGATTGACTCCTCAACACTGGGCAGAGCTTCAAAGCTCACCTCTACAGTGATGTACCTCCTCCAACAAGGCCACACCTCCAAAAAGTGCCACTCCCTGAGCCAAGCCAATCACCACACTCTCCTAGGCAAGTGGGAGTCATGGCATGGCTCTGGCTAGGTAGGCTGTCTTCTTCTTTTGTTTTTTTGGTTTTTCAAGACAGGGTTTCTCTGTGTAGCTCTGGTGTGTAGCCACCGCTGCCACCACCACCACCACCCGGCCTTAGGCTGTCTTCTATAAACACATTTTGTCTGCAGGTAATGTGCCACTGTTGGGAGCCTACTCCTAGCAGAAAGTGGCTATCATCTTTGCAGCCATCTCGAGCCACATACCGTGACAAGAGATTTGTTTTCAACAGCCTACAACAGCTGAGCACACTCTGATAGATATCTTGTTTTTCCCACATATCTTGTTTTGCTGTTTAGTGCTCCCAGCTGCAAGGTGCACATGGTATGCACGCCTGCAAGGTGCACGGTACACATACTATCCACGCTATACATGCCTGTAAGGGGGCACACGAGGTATCCACGCCTACAAGGCACAAGGCAAAGCTTTTAAATACCCTGGATTTCCCTTCAATAAACGAGACTTGATCAGAACCTCTGTCTTGTCTCCATTCTTCGTGTCTCTTCCCCTTCATTCCCACTCTCTCTCTTGCTAGACCCTGACCCACAGACTGGAGCAGCAGCTTGGGCCGGGGCATGCCACTTTGTTCCACTAAATTCAGAGCACAAATTGTTCTGACTTTGCTGTTTGTCATAGGCATCAGCCAATTCTTCCCCTTTGAGTTCTTCTGGTGAGGATCATGTACCCATTTTTGCACTTCCTAGATGCCAGGGAACGTGGTTAAAACCCTTTACCTCAGTCAATATAAGCATGTTCTGTATCTTATTCTATGGAATTTGTAAATTGTAAGTTAGTAAATTTGGAATTGTAAGCCCTGTCTGGGTTTTTCTTTTTATGACAGAATGCCTGAGAGTGAATGATTTATAGAGATGTGTTCAGTTCATAGTTCTGGAGGATGGGAATATGAGGTTCTGTGGTTGCATCTGGTGAGAACCTTATGCCATGCCATCATATGGTGGAAATATGGAAGGGGGAAATGAGCTCATTTAGAAGAGACAAAAATGCTCGGTGTCTTAGGGTTTTACTGCTGTGAACAGACACCATTATCTTACTCTCTAGGGACATTACTCTATAGCAACCTGTTGTCTTGGTAACTAATCTATTTCCCCAATAGCGAGACTCACCTCTGAGACATTCACTCACTCTAACAAGGAAGCTCTTAGATCTTTTAATGACATAATTATCCCTTTAAGGTCCTACCTGCCAAACGCTGATACAAACACAATCAAATTTCACCATGCCTTCAGACAGGACAAACTATAGCATTACCTGGAACAGGGACTTTGCAGTTGTGACTGAGGTTGTAAACCTTGAAATGGGAGATAGGTGATTCAAGACTTTAACAGGAACCCAGTCTAATCCTTTAACTACAGGAGTCTTTGCATGTGGAGAACTCATCCTAACTGTCACCAGGACAAAGGGCATACATAGAAAAGAAAGTCAGGGTACATGGTAAAAACACATTCTACCGCTGCTCTCTTGGACACGAATGAAGAAGTATGCTGTCTAGCGGCAGTACAGTGAACTGTCGAAGCTGAGAGTTGTTGGCAGAGATAGCCAACAAGAAAACAAGGACCTCTGAGCCCGGACGATGACTCAGTCAGTAACGTACTTGCTGTGCTAGCTTGAAGGCTCAGATTCAATCCTCTGTATCTACAAAAAACCTGGGTGTGAGAGTGTGCCTCTGGAATCCCAGCACCAGGGAGATAGGATGATCCCCGAGGCTTGCTGGCCAGCCTGGCTAGCCTAACCAGTGAGCTCCAGGTCCTAGCAAGAGACCTTGTGAGATGGCTCAGCAACGAGGGTGCTTGCTGCTAAGATGAACGACTGAATTTGATTTCTGACACTCACTAGTGGAAGGAGAGAACAAGTGGTGCCTGGCTTGCACATTGTTCTCTATTCACCATATGCATGCTGTGGTATGAAAAAACACAGACACACAGACAGACACAGACAGACACAGATAGACAGACACAGACACGCACAGACACACACAGAGACACACAGAGACACACACATACACAGACAGGCACAGACAGACACATACACACACAGGCACAGACACACACACAGACACACACAGACATACACACAGACATAGACAGGCACAGACAGGCAGAGACAGACAGACACACACACACACACACAGACACACACACAGACAGACACACACACACAGACAGACACACACACAGACACACACACACACACACACACACACAAGAGTGGGGAGACAATGAGGGTCTCAGTCCCACAATTATGAGTAACTGAATTTGTTAACAAGCTAAGGCACAGGAAGCTACTTATCCCATACAACTCCCAGAAAGAAGCCCAGCTATTAACATCTTTGATTTAGTGGGGGGAGGGGAGGGGAGGGGGGGGAGAGCCCTATCAGTACTCAGAAGGTAGAGACTGGAGGACACATGTGTGTTGAGGCCAACCTGGTCTAAAAAGTGAGCTCCAGCTCTATAGACTGTTTTAATTTAAGCCACTAAAGTTGTGGTGCTTTGTCATGGCAACAGTAGAAATATAATATGCTATCTCCAGAATTTTCCCATGTATCAACTGGTTTTTCCTCTTGGTCAACTTGGTGGAGCAGGATTACAGGACAGTATCCCTCCTTGCTGGGGACTCCCTCTACAACTGCTTCCCGCGAGGGTGCCACAACAGGTCTATATCACAGCAGTGATGAGCCTTCTGTCTTCAGCCCCCCACTTTTTTTAAAGTTAAAAATTATATTTGGCTAGGTAATGGTGGTGCATACCTTCAATCCCAGCACTCAGGTGGCAGAGGCAGCTGGATATCTATGAGTTTGAGATCAGCTTGGTCTACAAAGCGAGTTCCATATATGTGTGTGTACATATGCACATATGTGTATATATATATATATATATATGTGTGTGTGTGTGTGTGTGTGTGTGTGTGTGTGTGTGTGTGTATATGTGTATGTATGTATATATACATATATATTTATATGTGTGTTTTCATATGTATGTACATATGGATGAGTGCATCTGGAGGTCAAATGACAACTTGTTTGGCGTCAATTCTCTTCTACCATGTGGATCCTGGGGACTGAACTCAAGTTGTGAGTCATAAACTCACAACACATGTCCTCTGTATGAACTCTCCCATCCTACTCTCCTCCAATCCTAGGACACCCCTCCCCACCCTCAACTCTCAGTTCCATCTTGCCAGGTATAGCCCTCAATATTTCTTATATATAGGTTACAGTTTGGGAGTGAATATTTTGCTGAATTCTGCACCTTACTTAAACTTCTGCAGTCACAGCGAGGATCTAGGAAAGATTTGTTGTATACATTCACTAAATCTTATCCCTTATTTTACATTCAGTATGGACACATGTAAGCACATGCATTTCCAAATCCCTCACTAGCTACATGAGTTGTCTCTGGTATGATAAGGAAATCTGGTACGTGAGGAAATCCCCACGGCTGGCTGTCTTCTGTACTAGACACACCTTATTTGTGCATTAGCTCTGACCTTTTTTGGTTTTGTTCTCTGTTTGAAATTAATTTCTGTCAACCTCTCTTTCTGTTTTGCGCACATTGCTGGAAGGACAGCATGCCTCGTGCCTGAGCCTTCCAGAACAGGGATGGAGGCTTGAAAGACTTTCTAGTCCTTTCTAGGACCCTCGAGACTAGCTGGTTAACTGATCCCTTCTTCAGTCTTGTCTTGAACCCTCAGTTCTCACAGGTTATCTGGGACATGCTTGGGAGAGATGGATGGGTGGCAAATCCATGCTGGTGGCTTTTTCCATTTTCAGGGATTTACTTTGAGGTCCTGGTGGCAACAACACATTGGACAGGGAGCCTGAAGCCTACCAGGAATTCAATGAATGAATGAGTGAGTGAATGAATGAACAAATGAATGAATGAATGAATGAATGAATGAATATGATTAAGACTCAAACTGACTTCCATAAAGCAGACTTTGGGATGATCCTGAGAGATTTAGCCCCTTCCTCAACAGTTGGACTTTTAAATATAGGAAGCTCTCCTGTTCTAATTAGTTATTCCTTTCTCATTTGATATGTTTTTAGATCCTCAGAAGTTATTTCCACAAATCTATTGTAACTCTCTTTGGGTTCCTTAATTGCCCAGCCTCAGAATGCTCAGTTATCTGGAGCACACTCAAAGCATGTGGATAGGCCAGAAGCATCCGTGTAACTATTGCAAAAAGAACTGCAATTCAAATCATTTCAAAGGCCTTATCCCAGCAACCCAGGAGTTGAACTCAGCCAGCAGACACAGCTATAATGTTTCCCACCGTGAGAAGTCTGAATACAGGCCCATGGAGGATCCAAAGCAGGTGCAGAAGGTGCTGTGAGTCTCCAGTATAGCAGGATATCCAGTGGGAATTTTTATGGCGCCTTGAAATTTTATGGGAAGTCTCAGGACTGTGAACACAAAGTGCTAAGTATCTTCAGATTTCAGAATGTGTTTACGGTGGGATGCCACCCAGAGGCAGGTTCTTCCAGGAACTGTGAAGCCTGGAGCAGAGATTGTCAACCCCCTCCATGTACCTCTAGCTGAAAGAGGGAAGGGGTCAACAGAGAGCCATCTGGGGTAGTGGACAGTGTCCTGGCATGTTCCTTTCTCTTGTAGGGAAAACCTCGAGAAAATTGGGGGTACTAGAGGAGAGGAGGATGGGAGAGTTCACTCAGAGGACATGTGTTTTGAATTTAGGACCATAAATGAATAGGAACTATGGCTGTTTCCTGTCTGGCGAGCTGGTCAGAATTCTAAATGGGAGGACTTCAGTGGGGGTCAGTTCATAGTAACAAGGGTTGTCTGTTTCCCAGGAGCAACAATGGAAAATAGCTAGCTTTGAGACAGGAGGATTTCCTATGGGGTCAAGTGACCTCAGTAAAAAGCCCTTACACTCTGTTCTTTGGGTCAGGAGGTAAGAAGTCTGTGACAAGCCTCTGGGAGAAGTCAGGGAGTGCCTTAGCATTGGGGAAGGTCCCCCCACCATGAAAAGACTTTGAAAGCCTTTTAAAAGCATCTCATTAAGCCCAGGGAGATCATTCATTGTCAAGTGCTTCCTGCCAGAGCACAAGGACTTGAACCCATGTAAGGAAAAGTGGGAATGGCACTACATACCTGAATCCAGTTCTGGGGAGGCAGAGGTGGGTGGACCCATGAGTTGGGTTTGACATCTAGCCAGCCTTGTTCAGTTAGTTAGCTCCAAATTCAGGGAGAAGCCCTGCCTCAAAAAACCAAGATGGAGAGCAACTGAAGAAGACATTCGAGGTACACCTTTGGCCTCCATGCATGTGTGTGGGTGTATATACACATACTTCATTGGAAAGTACCAACTTATGGGCCCCTACATTAAAGTCATCGTCTACTGTGTGTTTCAGTAGTGAAGGGACTCTAGCCAGCCCAAATATGACTCTGGCAGAGCTTGCTTGCCCTTCTTCCTCCTCTCTCCCTTGCTAAACTGTTAGACTACGTTCTTAAAGCTAACTGCCAAGGTCCATTGCCTTATTTGGCCACTTCTTCCTCTTGAGGCTTACTACCAAGGTTCAGCTATAAAAGCATTGACATCCAGCAATCGAGAGCCCCCTTTAGCTCACCTTATTAACATGCCCAATTAAAATAAACACCTTATCCTAACATGGGGTCTCCTCACTTTTTAAAAATAGAGTTTCATATTTTATTGTTGCATCAGACTCCCATTTTTTACCTTTATAAGCTGCCTGTTTATCGGCTGTTTGCCTATGGTCCATGCCTGTCTCCTCTCTGTCCAGAGATAGTCCTTTGTCCCTCTGGGGCAAATATCTCTTCCCTTTCTTTTTTGTTCCCTTCCCTCATCCTCCATCTCCTGTCCTTGTCTCTTATTCCCTGCCCTTTGACCCTCTGGGGCAAATAGATCTCCTATGTGCTGAGAACTTGGTCTTGGGATGTCTTGTGCCAAATACTGGTCCCTTCAAACAGCATCTGGCATAATAATACCCTTGATCTTTTTCTTTCTCATGCTCTCAGTCCTGTCTGGGCTCTGGGCAAGACAGAGCAGCGAGATGGAAGAAGAGTGAAGGGGATGGAGCAAATATTCTCTCTCTCTCTCTTTCT
>JANHMN010000021.1:13292282-13310390 GCA_030674055.1 Rhabdomys pumilio
ACTTGAAGAACTGTTTGTGACAAAGAAACAGTCCCCACTGTAGTGTGGGCAACTGTGGACTGGCTTGTTCAATGAGTATTCTAGCCATCTAGTAGAGAGCAGAGGCTTCGTGAAGATAAGTCGATTTCCTACAACTGCTCCCAGCTCTGAATACAATTTAGATTCTGCCAAGGTGGTGCATTCAAGTGAGACTAGCTTTTAGAATGGAGTCACCTGGGCCATGGACCATCTCTTTTCCTGCTGTAGGTGCAGAAAGCAGCAAAGAAAGGCAAATTGGGAGGAGACTTCCTCACTAAGCTGTCAGCTTCCTGACTAGGCTGTTCCTGGCTAGGCAGGTAACCTCCTGATTCTGTGGTGGCAGAACAGTGGTTTCACCAACTGCTTGGTTCATCCCTGAGCCCTGGGAATTTGCTCACAGGAGCTCAGACTCCAGTAGTCCTACAGAAGCTTTGATGCGGCATACAAATGGATTTAAACACTTCTAGTAGTTTCAGCGAAAGGAGAACAAGACACATATCAAATATTTATTTATTTATTTATTCCTTGAGACAGGGTTTCTCTGTCTAGCCCTGGCTGTCCTGAAACTCACTTGTAGACCAGGATGGCCTTGAACTCAGAGGTCTGCTTGCCTCTGCCGCCATCCCCCTTTCAGTGCTGGGATTAAAGGTGTGAGCCACCACTACCAGAGTCCTCTTTGCTTCTTTTGAGACCCAGTTCAGTTATGAAACCCAGGCCGGTCCTGAGTTCTTCTTGCTTCTGTCTTTTAGGTTCTGGGATTATAACATCACTCTTCTTCATATGGGTTTCTACTTGTTTTCTAGACTTTTAGTTTGCAGGACCTCTGTGAAGGCAACGAAAAAACTATCTGTGTGCTTTCTCTTTAATTTCCTGGTTCCTTCCTTTCCTCCAGTTCATACCTCATAAGCTTCTCCCTCTTAAGAAAAATTTCGCCGGGCGGTGGTGTTCGCCGGGCGGTGGTGGTGCACGCCTTTAATCCCAGCACTTGGCAGGCAGAGGCAGGCGGATTTCTGAGTTCGAGGCCAGCCTGGTCTACAGAGTGAGTTCCAGGACAGCCAGGGCTACACAGAGAAACCCTGTCTCGAAAAACAAAAACAAACAAACAAACAAACAAACAAAAAAAACCCCAAAAAAACAACAACAACAAAAAACCCATTTCAATCTAATATACAAAATGTTGATCGCAAGTCTTAAACTAGCAGCTAGGCACTCCTGTTCTGCAATGATTCTGACATATCACAGGTACAGTCCGGGAGCTGTGAGTAGCTTTTCATAGACTTGGGTAGAGAGGCATGACTTCACCAGCATGCGGCCTCACAGAAGCAGTCAGCCCACAGTAATCAGTAGCTGCTGTTTCCAGCCCCCTTTCCTGAGCTAGGGAGCCCCACTTATTTTCCTGGTCTCAACCCACAAGCCTGATCCCCTGTGGGGTAGTGTTCTTGTTGCTATGGAGACAGCGCATGAGATGGCCCTGATGTTTGTTTATATCCAGAATTTATCCTGCTCTGTAGCTGCGTCCAACTTCACTAGCCAGTGTTTTTGCTACTTATTAGTGATGCCCACATCAGCACTGGTTATTAGCGTCCCGGAAGTTGCCTTCCTGCCGCCTCAAGCCGCTTCTGACCTGAAACCCAGTACCTTGGTTGTTTCACCCGCATTACTTCTCTGCGTTTTATTTCCAGTTGAGCTATTTTGTTTCTTCTGTAATTTTTCTTTCATGTGTACGAGTAGATGAGGACCTCAACCTACGTTCTTAAACTGCCATTCTGACAAGAAGGGTCTTAGAGATACAGACTTAGGTAACGGAGAGGAACCTTGGATAGAACGTTCAAGATTGGGAAATTAGGGCTGGGGACGTAGCTCAGTTGGCAGAGCACTTGGGTAGCATGTATAAAACCCTGGGTTTGGTTCTTGATGCCACATAGATTCGGGTGTGATGATATATATCTGTAATCATAATCCCAGTACCTCTCCCAGAGTCAGAGATGAGAAGGTGAAAAGTCCCTCTGTTGCATGGTGAGCTTGAGGCCAGCCATGGCTACTTTAAACCCTGTCTCAAATCAAGCCATGACATACCACATCACACCATACTGTACCAGTGACTGGGGAAATGATAACGTTAAAGAAAGGAAATGTTTAAACTTATTAAATAAGATTGAGTGACTATAAACAGTTACAAAACTGAAGAGGTATTAATGATAATTCCCATAAGTTAATACATTTATACAAAGATAATATTTTGTGATAATGTAATGTTATTAAAGTATTTGATATAATAACAAACATAAGATCATTATGTGGGTAAAGGCAAACAAATGCCACAAAATATAAATACTTAGAACAGTAGCATTCATGAACTTATACACGAGGAAAAAATTTAAATATTTTAAATATCTCCTATCTATCTATCTATCTATCTATCTATCTATCTATCTATCTATCTATCTTTTGGAGAGAGGAGAATTTTTTAAAAGAATAAACCAGTTAAACAATGTATGGTTTAAAGTAGAAAATTTAAGGTGCAGTTATAGACCACATGAGAACGTGGAAAATGGAACACTGTGAATGAAAGCTGAGGCTAAAGTTGTTTCAGCAGCTCACTGATTACCTCAGGGGACACCATTACTCACTCAGCAAACATTCAGCTGAAGAAAAACCAATGAGGCCGGGCGGTGGTGGCGCAAACCTTTACTCCCAGCACTTGGGAGGCAGAGGCAGGTGGATTTCTGAGTTCAAGGCCAGCCTGGTCTACAGAGTGAGTTCCAGGACAGCCAGGGCTACACAGAGAAACACTGTCTCAAAAAACCAAAAAAAAAAAATGAAAAAAGAAAAGAAAAGAAAAGAAAAACCAATGAGTTGACCAGAGTAGTTAGAGCAAAAGAATAACAAATCTTTGATTTGAAATAAAGAAACACTTGGGACAGAAGAGATGGCTCAGTGGCTAAGAGCACTGGCTGTTCTTCCAGAGGACCTGGGTTCAATTCTCAGCACCCACATGTGTGGTAACAACCATCTGTAACTGCAGTTCCAAAGGATTTGACACCCTTTTCTGGACTCTGTTAGTACAAAGCATACATATGGTGTACATTCAAGCCTTGCAGGCAAATTTCTCTACAAATAAACTAACTAAATCTTTTTATAAAAAAAGAAAAGAAGCCGGGCAGTGATGGCGCACGCCTTTAATCCCAGCACTTGGGAGGCAGAGGCAGACAGATTTCTGAGTTCGAGGCCAGCCTGGTCTACAGAGTGAGTTCCAGGAGAGCCAGGACTACACAGAGAAACTCTGTCTCAGAAAAAAACAAAAGACAAGAACCAAAAACAAACAAAAAAAAAGAAAAGAAAAGAAAATTAAAAGCACTGTAGATAATATAGTTCAATAGATGACTTGCCAAAAAACAAAACAAAACAAAACAAAACACAAAAAAACCTCAATGTCTTTCCCCCCCTCCCCCCACTTTTAGGGAAGTCTTTAGGAAATTGGAGGGAGGGTAGGAGAACAAAAAATTTGTAATTACAGACCCAGAAAATATTAAACTTTTCTAAGCAAGTTCTTTTCTGTGGAGGAATTACTGAAGTTTATGGGGTGGGATGATTGGAAGTCTGGGATTTGTTAAAGATTACAGTGTTCTAGTTTAAAAGAGTGATTGGAGAATAGGTGAAATATATTGACAAAAATGTCGATTACGGCTGAAGCTGATGCGTTCTTGGGGATCCATTATGCTGTATGTCTGTTCTTGTGTGTCCTTAAACTTTTCCATAATTAATAGCTGAAACATTTAGAAGAGGGTGTCATGCTTGGCTCTGTGCTAGCACGTGTGAAAAATCTCCCTCACGTAATGGATGGTTTTCTGAAAAGACTCAGTACCAAATCTGATTCAAGATGGGAACAATGTGGGGGCTGGAGGCTCTCTGGGTTTAGAGTGTTTGTATTGTTGTGGGTCTGCTTAATTCCAATATAACTCAAACACCAGGTCAATGCAGGTCAAAGACAAAAATTTATTGTAATCAAGCTACTGCTGATGGATCGGACCGCAGAACTGACTCGGGAGCTGAACTATGACCCTGAAGGAATCCTGCACAGCTTATTGAAAGGAAGAAACCAGAAAGCGAGGCAAAGAGGGGTAGGCTGGATCATTGTCTAATCACATTATAAATATAAGAGGTTGAGCGAGGGAGTTTTTAATCCATCGGGACAGGAGTAGTTTTCTGGGGAGCATGAACTGAGTTTGATCCTGCCAGCAGGATGGAGAAATTGTCCTTGAGATGCCTGGACTCAGACAACTGTCTCCTCACAGCAGAAGCTGGGCAGCTATTGGGAAGTCCCCGGCTCCTCTAGGGCCAGGGTCCTTAACTTTAGTTTCTCCCAATGAGAGTCTGAAAACAAACTGGTAGTATTTGGAACATGTTTCTGTTGGTCGTTCCCATCAGTTGTTTTTCAGAAGATCCAAGTTCAATACCCAGCACCCATGCCAAGTGTTTCATTGCCATCTGAAACTCTGACTTCAGGGAACTCCACTGCCTCTGGCCTCATTGCACTCATGTGCACATATCTCCCAGCCCCCTCATCCAAAGGCAGGCAAATAATTAAGCAGAAAAGTACAGACTAGTAAGATAGCTTAGTGGTTAAGATCACCAGCTGCTCTCCCAGAGGACCTGGATTCTGTTTCCGTTATCCACATAGTGACTCATTTCAATCACTAATTTCAGTCCCAGGGGATATATCACTCTCTGTAGGCACTTTGTACATAAACATATATGTAGGTAACACACCCATACACATAAGATAAATGTAAAGGAAAAAAATATATGTAGAGAGAGAAACTGAATAAAAAATCTAGAGAATTCAGAGGGTAAAGGAAATTTCCTCTAAGCCTGATGATTTGGGCTCAATTCTCAAATCCATACAGTGGAAGGTGAGAACTGACTGCTGTGATCTCTCTAATCTCCACGTGGTGCACATGTACCACACAAGTCAGTCAGTCAGTCAGTCAGTCAGTCAGTCAGTCAGTCAGTCAGTCAGTCAATCAGTCAAAAAAAGAAGTGAACATTCTGAACACAACAACAATCCTGGGGAAAATAATAAGGAATTCTCCCTCTAAAAAGAGTTCAAAGTCACGTGCTCTGTTCACAAGTTCTTCAGGCGATGCATGCCCCATGCTTTTTGTGTGGAAATAAAGACAGGGATGTAGCTCAGTGGTAGAACACTTGCCTAGCACATAGAAGACCTTGAGTTTGAGTCCCAACACTGGAAAAAAATCTCTCTGGGCTTGGTGGCACACATTTGTAATTCCGGTGCTTGAGAATTAGAGGGAAGAAAGGTTAAGAATTCAAGGCAAGCCTTGGCTACCTGAGATGCTGCCCTAAAAAAAACAAAGAGATAGGAGCTGGAGAGATGGCTCAGTGGTTAAGAGCACTGACTGCTCTTCAGAGGCCCTGAGTTCAATTCCCAGGAACCACATGGTGGCTCACAACCATCTATAATGGGATCCGATACCCTTTTCTGGTGTGTCTGAGAACAGTGACGGTGTATTCACATACATAAAGTAAATAAAATCTTTAAAAATTGTATATGGAGATAATAATATCAAAATTTTTCGATAAAGTTGGCAAAACCTTACTACTAGGACCTGATATAAAAACAAAAATATCAAGGTGTAGAATAATTTTGTATGTAAAGATACATGGGAAAAAAAAACCCAAACAAACCCAAGTGAAATAGTAAGGAAATTAAACCCAACACCTTCAGTTGATCAGTGGCCACTACACCAATTCTTTAGTGGTGTGACATATTGACTGATGTCTGCAGAAAGATGGATGCTTGGGGTTGATATCTCTTGTGTATCCTGGGAGCTCTCACTCCTTTCCATAACAGGTTCCAAACCAGCTTACGGTAATTGTGCTTGCTACTGTCTTTATGAAGTCTAATTAAATATGTATGTAAATGGATGTGATGAGTATGGAAAAATAATTGCTCCCATGAAAGCCGGGTGGAACATATTGGAAGAACTCAGTGCGGGTGAGACGGCTAAAGTTTAATGAGGACGAGACGGTGGCATTAGGATGCTGAACTCATTGTTTTAAGAATAGTTTACAATGTATAAACTTTAAGAAACTAAATGGGGCTCTCTGCTCCTCCCTGTTCCTGAGACAGCCACATTTTCTCCTAGATTGCCAGTCTTGTTCAGTAGACATGAAGGTGAAGGTCGGTGTGAATGGATTTGGCCATATTGGGCGCCTGGTTACCAGGGCTGTCTTCTGCTTTGCAGTTGGCAAAGTGGAGATTGTTTCCATTAACGACCCCTTCATTGACCTCAACTACATGGTCTACATGTTCCAGTACGACTCCACCCATGGCAAGTTCAACGCACAGTCAAGGCTGAGAATGGGAAGCCTGTCATCAATGGGAAGCCCATCACCATCTTCTAGGAGTGAGAACCTGCTAACATCAAATGGAGTGATGCTGGTGCTGAGTATGTTGTGGAGTCTACTGGTGTCTTCACCACCATGGAAAAGGCTGGGGCCCAGTTGAAGGGTGGGGACACAAGGGTCATCATCTCTGCCCCTTTTGCTGATGCCCCCATGTTTGTGATGGGTGTGAACCATGAGAAATATGACAACTCACTCAAGATTGTCAGCAATGCATCCTGCACCACCAACTGCTTACCACCCCTGGCCAAGGTCATCCATGACAACTTTGGCACCATGGAAGGGCTCATGACCATACTCCATGCCATCACTGCCACTCAGAAGACTGTGGATGACCCCTCTGGAAAGCTGTGGCATGATGGCCATGGGGCTGCCCACAACATCATCTCTGCATCCATTGGTGCTGCCAAGGCTATGGGCAAGGTCATCCCAGAGTTGAACAGGAAGCTCACTGGTATGGTCTCCCATGTTCCTACCCCCAATGTATCCATTGTGAAACTGACATGCCACCTGGAGAAACCTGCCAAGTATGATGACATCAAGAAGGCGGTGAAGCAGGCATCCGAGGACCCACTAAAGGACATCCTGGGCTACACTGAGGACCAGGTTGTCTCCTTGACTTCAACAGCAACTCCCACTCCTCCACCTTTGATGCTGGGGCTGGCATTGCTCTCAATGACAACTTTGTAAAGCTCATTTCCTGGTATGACAATGAATATGGCCACAGCAACAGGGGCGTGGACATCACGGTCTACATGACCTCCAAGGAGTAAGAAACCCTGGGCCACCTATCCCAGCAAGGACACTGAGAGCAAGAAAGAGGACCTCGGTTGTTGCTGAGGAGTCCCTGTCCCAACTCAGCCCCCAACACTGAGAATCTCCCTCACAATTTCCATCCCAGACCCACATACTAACAGGATGAGCCTAGGGAGCCCTCCCTACTCTCTTGAATACCACCAATAAAGTTTGTTGCACCCTCCCCCCAACCCCCAAAAATAAACTAAACGGGCAATGCTAATATATTAGGGGTTTCACTTAGGTATGAAAGATGGGAAAACATTTCTTTTTCTTTTTCTTTTTTTTTTCTTCACTTTTTATCATTCGTTGTGAATTTCCCATCATGTACTCCAGCCTCATTCATCTCCCAGTCCCTTTGAATCTGCTCTCTGCCTTTATTTATAACCTTCCTCCTGCCAAAATATAAAACAAAACAAAACAAAACAAAACAAAACAAAAACAACACAACAACAAAAATCTCCCTGTGGAAGCTGCAGTGTGTCACAGTGTGTCCCACAGTGCACCCTTCTGTCCACATATCTTTACAAGTCCGAGGCCTCTGGCTTCTGCTACACTTTATTTACTGGTGTTTCACTTTTGGATATCATGCTGATCTAAAGCAGCAGGACTGGCCCTTTTAGATACTTCAGCAGTTCACAGATGGAGTAGATGTTGGGGTGGGCCAACTTATAGCCCTGGATCTGGTCCTGGGTGGTAGCTGAGTTGAAGGCACCCACACCACCAGGGTGAACTCTCCAGCACCATTCCAATTAGCTCACCCAATGCTGCAGCTAACAAAGGGCAGGGCCAGCTCTCTTGCTTTTACACCTTTGGGGCTAGCTCACTCTTACCCACACCAGTAGGGTCAGTTCTACTGTGCTGCCCAGGTGAGGTACAGTGTGGGGTTGTAGCGTGAGCATGGGCGTGGATCCTATTGGGCTGAGTTGTGGATCCAGCATGTCTGCCACCCCAGGCGGCTGGAGCTGTGGCTCAGGGTGGCAGAAGTGTGAGAATTTGACTGAGTTCACTCCATGCACACTGGGCAGGCGCTGGGCTGTGAGAAGGCTCGTGACTCCGCTCCAGGATGGAGAGAACACAGTCTGAGACCCCACGGGGAGCCAGAGGTCTTGGGTTGGGAATCCCCGAGGCCAACAGGCGGCCAGACACCTACTGGTCTCAGCCCTCGGGCTCTCAGGTGCCACTGAGAGACCGTGGAAGGACCGAGATGGGGCCTATGGACTGGACCGACCTGCAGCTTAAGGGGCTAGAGAGAGATCAGCTTCTGGTGGTGCCCTGCGGGAAATGAGACTCTTGGTCACTGCGACTCGCTGGCTTGGCTGGGTCTTGGCTGGGTCTCTGTGGCTGGAACACAGAGGGGTCCTCGCAGGGAGGTTAAATGGCGATAGTTGAAGACCTTCTCCATGGTCCCTCACAGTGGGCCCCAAAGAGAGGCAGTCCATGTCTTAAAATGCTTATTGTCATGACAGAAAGTGGATGAAGCTGTGCCCTGGGTTCCCAGGATGGGCCTGAGCTTAAATACCTTCTACAAAGAAGAGGAGGGTCTGGGGAGGAATGCTTAATTGGCTACGCCCTCTGGACTTTAGGTATCTCATGAATATGGAGAAGTCTTGAGGCTCTTCGGCCTGTGTCACGCCCTCTACCTGTGCTATGTGACTGATGACCACAAACCTTTCTTTGGGAGGGTCTGTGGATGGCTGGAGCTAAGTGAAAGGAACCAGGGCCCAGGAGCAAGGCCAAACACCTATAGTCCCTTTAGGGTCTCTGGGGTTTGAGGCCTGCACTCGACCAAGTACCCAGCTACCTCTCACAGCCCACAGCCCCACAGTACAGTACCCACTCTCCTACAGCAGGTGAATTTCAAGGTCAGCTCTTCTGCTCTCTTAACCTCATGGCCAGCTCTCCTGCTTGCCACAAGTGGCTAGGGGCAGGAATAGGGGGAGGAACAATCTCTCCCTTGTCCAAACCACCATATTATAGATGAGTAGTGGGGCTGGGTATCTCAAGCTCCTGCTCCTGTCACAAGGGCCAGCTCTACTGTGCTGCCCAGGCGGGGCACAAAGGTTGGTTCTCCTGAGTACTGTAGCCAGTGAGAGGCCGGGACCTGGGGATTGCAAGAAATTCAATGAGAAAGCTCATATTTAAAAGTTATTAGTTAAGGCAATGTCAACTAGCTAAGACATTATTAGCTATTATACTAGACAAACCTCAAGTCTCAATGACTTAATACAGTAATGTTTCCCAGTTTTGTTAAGTTCAATGGACATTCCTGACTAATGAGCGCCAGGCTGCTTCCATCTTTTGGCTCTGTCATTTCCAACATGTGGATTCTAAGGTTACTGTGTTCCTCTGCATTAAGCACAGTTGAGAGAATATGTAAGGTTCCATATGGGGCTGGGGTTATGGCTCAGTGGGTTAAACATTTGTGTATGTATGAGGACCTGAGTTTGGATGCCTAGAATCCATAAAATTCTGGGCATGGTAGCACATGTCTGTAACCTCAGCGCTCCTACAGTGAAAGGGGAGGGGTGGGGGAACAGGAGAATTCCAGGAAGCTCATGAATCAGCTAGCTTGGTATATACAGTGCCAAAGAAGAGACCTCATCTCAAACAAAGTGGAAGACAAGGACCAACGCCCAAGGTTGTCATCTGAGTGCATTCACAGGCCCACGCTCTTAAACACAAACATTCATGCATACAGAGAAAGGAAGAAGGAGGAGGAGGAAGAGGGGGAGGAAGAGGGGGAAGAGGAGGAGGAAGAGGAGGAAGAGGAGGAAGAGGAGGAAGGTGAGGAGGAAGGGGAGGAGGAAGGGGAGGAGGAGGAAGAGGAAGAGGAAGAGGAAGGAGGAGGAAAAAGAGGAGAAGAGGAAGAAGAGGAGGAGGAAAGGGAGGAGGAAGGGGAGGAGGAGGAAGGGGAAGAGGAAGAGGAAGAGGAAGAGGAAGGAGGAGGAAAAGGAGGAGAAGAGGAAGAAGAAGAAGAAGAAGGAGGAGGAGAAGGAGGAGAAGGAGGAGGAGGAGGAGGAGGAGGAGGAGGAGGCCTGAGTCTTTCTGTCCATGAGTCTGAAGGGCAAACCTGGGAAGAGGCTTCATCACTTAGCCCTCCCCCAACCCTGCTTCTAGCCATCTGTGGCAGGCGGGAGATCTAGCCATGAGGTCATGAGAACAGGAGAGCATTTGAGTTTCATTGTTGAGGCACATGCGGCAACAAGGCAAGCCAGAACTTACAGTTTCATCATGTGCCCTTGAAGAAACGGAGACAAGGAGAGGCCACAACATGCCTCTACACGCCAAGTCCTCAAACTGACAAACGAAATGTTGCTTACGTGTTTCAAGTTAAAAACAAGACATTTAAAGAATGTGCACTTGTAAACATTTCCTACTTCATCAGGAACCTCTTTGAACAAATCTTTTACAGATGTGTGTAGACAAGAAAAGGACAATTACCATATAAGGATGCCGGGGAAACTATGGAATGGCTGGTGCTGTGTAGGGTTGTGGGGTCTCTCGTCTGCTCTGCCACAGGGTTCAGCTGCTGTGGAGGCAGGACTCGGGAAGTGACTGTGCTTATGCCACGCCTGGTGGGTGTTGGGCCCTAGGGCAGCCCTGGGACAGGACACCGCTTCGGGGGTGGGGAAGCACAGTCTGATGGAGGGGACACCCGGAGCTGGTTTGGAGGTTCCTGAGTCTGCGATAAGGCTGGAGTTGTCTGGTTCTCAGGCTCTTGGACACCCAGGCACCATTGGGAGCCTCAGAAGAGCTGAGAACTGAGTGGGGGCCTGCGAGCTGGGTGTGGCCCAGAGCCAAGGGGGAAAGGGGGAACTCCGGCTGTTCCAGTGGGAGAGTCCTTGACTTGACAGTGGCAGTGGGCTTGAGTTTGGCTTGGTGGCGGCCGTAGCTGGGAGCACAGAGAGGCCTTATATGGGAGATTAGACGGCAGTTCTATAGGCAGAGACCTTCTCCATGGCTCCCCGTGGGGGATCCTCATGAAAAGAGGCAGTCCATGGTTTTAAGACATTTATTATCATGGCGGAGAGTGAATGAGTAAAGCCATACGCCATTTCTCAGGATGGGTCTGAGGTTAAATACCATTTGCAGGGAAGAATTGTCTGGGAAAGAAAGCTCATTGGCTAAGCCCTCCAGGCCTTTAGGTACCTCATTAAAATGGAGATCTGTCTTGAGCCTATGTGACCACAGGTCATGTCCTCTACATGTAAAGGGGCTTGGGGGCGTTGCCCATATGTGACTGATAGCTACAAATCTATGGGGCTGCGGCTAGTGACATGGGCCTGGTGGATGGGAACAGGCAAAGTGCCTAGTGTCCCTTCAAGCGGTTTTGAGGGTTTCAAGCCTTACCCTAACCGGGAACAGGGCTAACTTTCACCGTCCCACAGCGCTGCATACGTATTAACCAACTAGAATGGACATCTGACTCACAAGAATGATGTGGACTGCTTCCATGTGTGCTTCTCTCTATATTCTTGGGTATTTACAATTGAAAAAAAAAAAATCCCAAAGTAGGTGTCCTTCACATGAGGCACGATTCAGCTGATCAAGCACATTTATACCAAACATTTAGCTTATGTCTGTTCTTCCTGCCTTCACACTAAACTGTGGCCCCGGGATGGCTTCTAACTGGATATTCTTGTTGAGCAAGAAAATGGACTTAAAAAAAAAGATATTTGAATTTATATGTGAGTATGGTGTATACTGTGTACATGTGTGCATGCATGCATGCATGTGTGTGTGTATGTGTGTCTGTGTGTTTGTGTGTCTGTGTGTGCGCCCACAGAAGCCAGAAGAAGGTACTGTCCCTGTAGCTGAAATCACAGAAGCTGTGAACTGCTTGCTGTAGGTGTTGGAAATCAAATGCTAGTCCTGGTGCAAGAACAGCAAATATTTTTACCTGCTGAGTCATCTCTCTAGCCCCAGAAAAATGGACTTAAAATTATTACGTTATTATCTTTGCGGTTGTGAGTATTGAGCCTAGGGCCTGGGCATGTCCGACTCTCTCACTACAAACATTCTATCACTACACTCAACCAACCCTCTACCTTTTTTTTCTTTCTCTAGGGTTTTATATTAACCTAGGGATTTCAGGCACGATCTGTTGCATCCAGCAAAGGATGATTTTTATGTGAGTATTTATAGAAAGAGATTTGAAATTCACTCAGGTTAGAATGATTTGGGCCACATGACTGCTCATATACTAGTTTTGGTAGCCAAGGCTTGACATGTGATGACTGGCTTGGTCAAGATCTATATCGTCCCAGAGCTGGGGATCTAGTGAACTTTTCTGAGACCTTGGAAACAGAGAGACAGGGAGATGTTGGGTATAAGTTATACCCTGGGAAGGCATTCCTCCAGTGATCTGCTTCTTTCAACCAAACATTATGTCCTAATCTCCATTCAGAATAACTGCTAGGAATCTAGACCTCGACACATGAGCCTGCTTCTTGGGGGTCGGGGGGCTTTATATTCAAACCATAGTACTCTTCCTTGCCAAATGTGGAATGGAAAATGGAAAGAGCATACTGAGAGCCAGGTGCTGGCAGCTGTTGTTCTAAACAACTCTTGTGAATAGTTGGCTATTTCAGGATAAGTCAGGCTCTTTGGAAAGCTGATAGGGCTGCCCATTCATGCTTGCCATATAAGAAAGAAGATTCAGAGGTCCAGGACGGTCAGTATGTTTCTTTATGAACACTGGGTGTGACTAGGGACTCCTATCAAACTGACCCTGGACTTGGAAATTCTTTTCCCATTTAGTCTATTCTTTTATGTGCTATTATAGTTTTAAACCAAACCAAACCAAACCAAACCAAACCAAACCAAACCAAACCAAACCAAACCAACCAACCAAACAAACATCCCATAATACAAGCACTGTATGGGGAGACCCTGAAGGGAGCAGAAGAAACCTACTTAGTCAGTGACAGGTGCAGGTAACAGACATTCTTACATGGCCTGGAAGCCTGCAATTAGTTATGCCTTTTGCAGAACTGACTTATGATGCGTTGGAGTGTCTTAGCATCACAAACTCTTTGAAACATGAGAATATTCTTATATAAAACAGTAGATTGAAAATAATATTAGCAGGATTCTAAGAAAATTCAACCGAAGAATATAATGTTAGGTAAGAAAAGAAATTGAGGTCTGTTGGCTTTTTCACAAGAGGCCCAAGGAATAGATACCTCGGCGTTATCGGTAACCTTCAGTCAGAGATTGTCACTTCTCAATCATGATTTGGGGGGGGGGGGGATGCTTATGGGGCTTAAAGGACTAAAACCAAACTCTGTGATGTGATTCTGAAAACTGAGGCCATCTGGTGGACATTTAGAAAGTTTCCGATTTCTGAAAGCCAGTGTTAGCATTCCTAAAACCGTGCTCCCCCCTAGCCTTGAAAGCTAAGTTTGCCTCTGGCACATTCGTAGGTATTTCCTGAACTGGAATAAGTCCAAGATTCTGCTGCCAAACGCAGGTTCCATTACACACTGGCTGCTTAGCATTGCCAAAGGTTTTCTTTCTTCTTTCCCGGTCTCTTTGTCTTACCTCGGCCCCCCTCTGTCAAGTGATCCTAATCATTGAAAGTTTAGAAAAGTCAAACAAATCTGTATTGGAACAAGTTGTTACATAGCTGTAATGTGCGGTAAGGACCATGGAGGGAAAGGCAGCAGAAGGTTTTCACACTGTATAGTCTGTGCTCTTGTATGAAATGCTACCTGTTGACAGATAAAATCCCAGGTCTTAGAACTGAAAGGATCTGACGGGAACTGAGAGCATAGGGTGTTTGTGAACGAAAGCAAGGTCAGGTCAGAAGAAGAGATATGGGCTTTTGTACTTTTCCCAGTCTTTGTCTTTTTGCATGCTATTAATAAACAAAATGGTTAGTTCCAGGAAAACTGAAGAAGGCAGATGAAGGCGGTATGACAGCCTGGCATGGCTGTCCTCTGAGAGACCCTACCAGCAGCTGACAGAGACAGAAGCAGATACTTACAACCAACCATTGTACTGAAGTTGGGGACCCCTCTGGTTGAATTAGGGGAAGTATTGAAAAAGCTGAAGAAGATAGTGACCCCATAGGAAGACCAGCCGTCTCAACTAACTCAGACTCCAAGGAGTGCCGGGAGCAAAACCCATGAAATTACCCACTGTACAGGAAAGATTAGTCAGTTAAAGTATAAGATCAGGAAAGAATGTTTGCTGTCTCAGGTCCTGTTGGGCCTTGGAAGAGGTAACTCCATTTAACCTGTGACCTTCAGTCATGGAACACACAGGTAGAATATGTGATTAGCAAGTCTCCACCTCCAGAGATTAAAATATTATTGAGTTATCTAAAGGCTGGGAGGCATAACTAATTAAGTTATTCCCGCCCCTTTTCCCCTCCCTATAAAAAGTCAGGCCCCCTGACTTTAAGGGGGGAAGCATGCACCATCTACACCCATTCACCAAGCCATGAACAATAAAAGCTTTGGAAAACCAGACCCCACGTGTCGCCTGGGCCTTCCAGCGCCTGCCACCAGATTCCCAGCCTTTGGAACCTTGAACTGCAGCCGCCAGCTTGCCTGCCTGGCTGTGTGAATGTGGGACCCGGACACCGGAGGAGGGAGTGGGGGAAACAACTGGAGTATAAAGAAATAAAATAATAATAATACAAAAAATATGGAGAGTAGTAGGTGAATCACATCTTCTAAGAATCTCTCTTTGCCTGGACAAAGCTCTACAGAGATGAGAATCCACTTGAATTGTGATTTGCTCTACAACAAGCCAACTTATCTTTGTGTAGCAAAGATAGGGGAATACTTAAAGACATTGCTTAAATGATTTTATCTTTCCAAGTTGTAGATTTATAGTTTCTGCTCGATTCAGCCTGTTAAGTAATCCTTGTGTATATACCTGTAATCCTAGCATTCCATGAGGCAGGAGGATTAGGAGAGAAAGGCCATCCTCTGTTACATAAAGAGTCTGAGGTCAGCCTGGGCTCCTAGGAGACCCCGTCTCACAAAGCAACCCAAAAGCCAGATGACTCTTGAGTTTACACTCTATTAACACCATAAATCATTCTGAGTCTGATTTATTTTAATTATTGTCATGATCTTCAGTTGTATTTTTCTGCAATGACAAAATTTTATTCTTCGTGGCTGAATAAAACTACATTGTGCACACATGGCACCTCTTACATTTATTTTATTATTAGTTTTTGAGGATTTCATACACAAATACTGTATTACATCACTTTCACCCCTTCTCTGTCCTCTAACTCCTCCCATGTTTCCCACAATCCCTTTCAAGTTTATGACTTCTTCCTCTATTATTATTATTGTTTTAACTTTTCCTTACATTTATTTATTTGTGAGAGCAGAATACCTGACACCTGGCTGGAAGGTGAAGAAGCAATCCCCTGGGTTCTGTATTGTGGATTTTATTTGTATGAGTGTTTTGCTTGCATATATACCTGTGCACCATGTGCATACAGTGGCCTCAGAGGCCAGAGGAGGGTGTTGAATCCCCTGGAACTGGAGCTATAGATGGTTGTGAGATACCACGTGGCTGCTGGGACTCGACCCTAAATCTTCTAGAAGATTCTAAATGAGCTATCTCTTCAATCCCCTCTTTAATTATTATTGTTATACATAAATTACACACATAATCAAAGTGTATGTATAATTTTACACATAAACACACATAGCCTGCTGAGTCTATTTATTGTTGCACATATGGATATGTGTTTAGGAATTAGATCGCTCGTCAAGGGGCTCATTCCTGGGGAAGACTGACTCTGACTGACTCTCTCAGCAGTCTTTACTTGCCTGTAGCTCTTCATCTAGAAGTGCTTTGTGAGTTTTTTTTTTTTTTCATTTTTCACATCCATGATGGCATGTCCAGTTGGCGTTGCCATTGTGTATGTCTTATTGAGGCAGCCATGCTGCTAAACAGGGTGCAGCTTTTCTGTCATGGGTAGAAGATACTATCTCAGCCGGCATCCTAATCCACTCTGCTCACCCTTCTGTGATGTACCCTGATGTATCCTAAGTCTTAGGTGTAGGGGTGTGTTTTAGATTGTACCCATTGGGGATGGCTGTTCTCCAATCCACTGTTCTCTGTGTTTTGTCCAATTTTGGCTTTTTGTAATGGTTTTTAATGCCCTGCAAAAAGAAGCTTATTTGATGAGGGATGAGATTGACACTTTCCTGCGGATATAAGGGTAAGTGTTTAGAACACAGTTAGGAATCCTGCTGGTGCAGGAATGATAGTTGACACATGTTCTTTGCCTCTTCATCTTGTTATCAGAGATTTGGGATCCTCCTGTAGCTGCCAAGTGATCCAGGGAAATTGGGATTCCCCTCTTGGATTCATAGTCTCATTAATAAAATAATTTAAGACAGTCCAGGGCAGGAAAGCTGTAAATCTCAGCAGCTGCCTGGAAGAGGAGAAGGGAGAAGGAAAAAAGCCACACAGTCTGAGTTAAGTGGGCTTGGAGGTCTGTATGGCACCGGCGACCACATGGTGGGGAGGCAGCTTTAGAGAAAGATTAAGGGAGTCCTGAGTCCCAGAAAAACAAACAAACAAACAAACAAACAAACAAACAGAACCCAGACATACTTACGTTCTGGCCAGTATCAGGAAGGATACAGGAAAAAGAGAAAAGAAAACTTAGAACTCAGAAAGGTAAGCCTACCCAAGGGATGTCATGGACATTTGTAGGTACCGCACGTACTCAGGGGTAGTTTAGGGAAAAAAAAGTGCATTATTTAATTAAATGACTGGCTATTCAGCCTATCTCTAGCATGGTTTCAGGTGGCCGGGCTTTTCTAAAGGTGTCACACCTTCCTGAAGGATGGTCCCTTAACCAGGAAAATTATTCCTTCCCAACTGGGAGGTTAGGTCTCTGCCCAGGCCAGAGATTTCATCTTCTTGACCAGAAGGATTTTTTCCCTTCCTGGGACTTTACTGCTGCTGTGGTGGTCAGTTAGCAGTCACCTAGGCTGATTTCAGAGCTTAGCTATTGTGAACAGGGCTGCAAGAAACACACATGTGTAGGTATCTCTGTCCACCGTGAACTCAGAAGCATTCAGCTGGGCCATATGGTGATTCTATTCTTAATTTTCTGAGGAATGACCAGCTGTTGATTTTCTTGATGGCTGGTCTACATTCTTATCAGCAGAGTCTAAGGTTCCCACACTCATCCTCAGCAAAGCTTGTCACTTTCTTTAATGCTAGATATTTGCATTCTGACTGGGGTGAGATGGAATTTAAATATAGCTTTAGTTTTCCTGATAGTTAAGAATGTGGAACTTTTTTTCAGATTTACTGGTCATAGGGTAAGCCATCTTTTGAGAACCATCTCCTTTTAAATTTTGAACTTTAATTTTCTGACTTCCTTTCCTCTATCTTAAAACACCAAATCTAAACTCCTTTTAGACTAGAAAAATGGAATAAAGAAAAGTATATTTTGTGCTGAGTGTTTTTTCTCTTCCTTTTTAGCAACTTGTACTTCCCGGAGCTGCTTCTTTGGGTTGGAATGCTGCTTGAACACCATGTGAATTATGAAACAAATACAGGCCTGTTCTTTGATGACTTTGAGCGTGTGAAGGAGAGACCAAAGGACCAGGAAGAAAAACAAAGACCAAAGAGAATCGGAATGCATAGCAAACCTGTCTGAAAAACAGGACACCAATTTTGGAAGCTTGCACTGCAACATTAACAGTAGATGCCTGGATGGTTGATTTTCAGTCTCTAAAGCACTTATACATCCCTTATGCTTAGGACCACCCTAAAGAGAAGGGCTGGGTGGCACTGTTGGTTTCTTTCAACAAACCAGCATAGCAGAGAGAGAGAGAGAGAGAGAGAGAGAGAGAGAGAGAGAGAGAGAGA
>JANHMN010000021.1:13320490-13346356 GCA_030674055.1 Rhabdomys pumilio
TTTTTTTTTTTTTTTAAATTGGATATTTTCTTTATTTACACTTCAAATGTTATCCCTTCTCTAGGTCTCTCCTCTGGAAACTCCCTATCCCATCACCCCTCCCCCTACCTCTATGAGGGTGCTCCCCCACCTACCCACTCCCACCTTTCCACCTGGCATTCCCCTACACTGGGGCATCAAAACCCCTCAGGACCAAGGGCTGCTCCTCCCACTGATGTCCAACAAGACCATCCTCTGCCACATACCTGGCTGGAGCCATGGGTCCCTCCATGTGTACTCTTTGGTTGGCGGTCCAGTTCCCTGGAGCTCGGGGTGGGGGTCTGGCTGGTTGACACAGACATTTTCCCCCTGGGGCTGCAAACTCCCTAAGCTCCTTCAGTCCCTTTTTCAATTCCTCCATCGGGACTCCACACTCAGTCCAATGGTTGGCTGCGAGCATTTGTATTTGTCAGGCTCTGGCAGAGCCTCTCAGGAGACGACCATATCAGGCTCCTGTTAGCAAGCGCTTCCCAGCATCCACAATAGAGTCTGGGTTTGGCAACTGTGTATGGGATGGATCTCCAGGTGAGGCAGTCTGATGTTTCATCACAGCAACAGAAACCCTAAGTCAGTCACCTTCTGACCCTATTTCAGCATCTGGAACTATAATAAGAATATCTTTCTAAGAATATCTTTCTAAGAATATCTTTCTAGTTCCTCTCCTGTCTGATAATGCAAACTATTTTGGCAGTGAGAGGATTGGTGCTTCTCGAGAATTCTCCAGAATCTCTAGCCATTTAGGAAAAGGACAATACTGAGCACAGAGTCTCTTGAAAGTTTAAGAAAGGGTCCATGCAGCTATTCTGATTAAGGTGAGGGTCGGCCTTCACCTGGTTCTGGGGAGGCTGGGGATGTAGCTGGGAGCATCTTAGGCCACCAAATCATGCAAGCAAAGCTAGATCAAGGAGAGGTGACACGGTGACTTTGCAGGTTTTTTTTTTCCTTAGTTCCATTACTGGTCAGCGATATTGTGGTGAAATGCCTAAATTACAGAACTCTAGCTACCTGAGCATCTTGCTGTTATCACTATGGCTAGTGATGCTGTTTTGTGATCTTTAATATTGACCCAGTAGACTTAGGGAATTCGGTTAATTGGGTCTTTACACCTGACAGTCTATTAGAAGTTAAGGGAAAGCGAGGGCATAATAGGGAGACCTCTCCGTTCCGGTTGTTCCCTTCTGCATGAGTGTGCAGAGGAGGGCAGGTGGCAAGATTCCCAGATACACCCTTTACTCTGTCTGCCAAGCAGGGGCATCTTGTGCTTAGTGAGCATGGATGAAAAGCTTTGTGCTTGGGTCTTAAGTCTCTGCTCTTGGGGATGAGTTCTCTGTGAGGAGCTCTTGTCTTATGCCATTGCTTTTTTAAAAAGTGTTTTTTTTCTTTCTTTCTTTCTTTCTTTCTTTTTTTTTGTTTTGTTTTGTTTTTCGTTTTTTTTGAGACAGGGTTTCTCTGTGTAGCCCTGGCTGTCCTGGAACTCACTCTGTAGACCAGGCTGGCCTTGAACTCAGAAATCTGCCTGCCTCTGCCTCCCAAGTGCTGGGATTAAAGGCATGTGCCACCACTGCCCAGCAAGTGTGATTATTAAAATAATTTAAAAGCATGTGTGTGTGTGTGTGTGTGCGAGTGTGCGTGCGCGTGCGTGCGTGTGTGTGTGTGTGTGCGTGTGTGTGTGTGTGTGTGTGTCTGTTTGCGCGTGCGCACATGCGCGCACGTGTGTGTGCTGTGCACGTGTATGCATGCGTGCTGTGCATGTGTGTGTGCGTGTGCGTGCGCGTGCGCGTGCGTGTGTGTCTGTTTGTGTGCACGCACATGCGCACACGTGTGTGTGCTGTGCACGTGTATGCATGCGTGCTGTGCATGTGTGTGTGCGCGTGTGTGTGTGCGTGTGTGTGTGTGTGTGTGTGTGCGCGTGCGTGTGTGTGTGTGTGCGTGTGCGTGTGCGTGTGCGTGTGTGTGTGTGCGCGTGCGTGTGTGTGTGTGTGCATGTGCATGTGTGTGTGCGTGTGCGTGTGTGTGTGTGCGCGTGTGCGTGTGTGTGCGTGTGCGTGTGCGTGTGCGTGCGTGTGCGTGTGCGTGTGTGTGCGTGTGCGTGTGCGTGTGCGTGTGTGTGCGTGTGCGTGCGCTACAGCATGTTTGTGGAGGTCTGAGGACAACTTTCAGGATTTGGTTCTCTCCTACCATGTGATTTAAGGATCAAATCCAGGCAGTCATACTTTGTGACAAGCACCCTTAATCTGCTGAACCACCTTGCCTTCCAAAATTTGCATTCTTTAATTACCAAGCCCTTTGCTTTAACTCTAAAATGGTTCACAAGAGAGAAAGAGACTGCTACTGACAGGGTACCTTGTAGGCCTCCCGAGGCCGAGATTCTAGTTTTCCTTAGTTATGTTAGAAACTAACTGGGCACAGAGACCAGCTGGGCACAGGAACACACGGCTGTAATCCCAGCACTTGGGAGGTTCAGCAGTTCAAGGCCAGCATCATGGGCATCAAGAAATAAAAAACCTAAAGGGAGGGATTGAAGGAAGCAGAGAAGGGGTGGGGAAGAGGGAGAGGGAGAGACAGAGGAAGGGAGGAGGAGGGACACACACACACACACACACACACACACACACACACACACAGCACCAGTTACTGCGGGAATGCAGATTCTGTGCATTGATTGCATTCCAGTTTCTTTCATTTTCTAAACAAGCATCTTTTTAAACACCTGAGAGGTTCTCTGCTTCATCAGCGAGCAAGACAGACACAAATCCCTGCCACCAAGAGCTAGGAGAGAGGAAACAGCAAACACAAGAAACTCTTACGAATTGTGATTGTTCTCATGACGGAAATACACAAGGGTAAAGAAGAATGAGGGAGGCAGAGCTGGCTTATTTAGATGGAGTGGACTTGGCTAGCGGAGGCTGTCATCCTTATGCCAAAATTCTACCGTCAGCTAAGATTGCTTGTGGTCTCTGAATACAGCAAACAAATAGCAAATCTCCAAGAGATGGTATCACAACTCCCAGCTGGCTCTAAGTCTACTGGACTTAATACACATTGTTACCTATTCATGTACTCAGCCAACCGGTGCTTTTTAATGCTTTAGAAGTTTATTCTTTGAGAACTTTATACATGTATTCAGTGTAGTGTGATCCCATCCACACTCATTTTGTCCCTATAACTCCCACTGGATCCCCTTTAACATCCTCCTTCCAAGTTCATGTCTGCCTCTCTCTTTCCTGCTCTCTCTCTCTCTGCCCCCTCTCTTCTCTCTCTTTCTCTCTTTCATAGCTTACTGAGTCCTATTAGGGCTGCCCATATCTGTATGGGAGTGAGACCAGACATCATCTGGATCACCGTACCAGGGGACACACCCCCAAAGTAGAATGACATTCTCCCTGCAGCATCTATCAACCCCCGATAGTTCCTCAGTAAGGGTGTGGTCTAGTGAGCTCCTCCCATATCCATGGTGGAATTTTGACTACTCAATGCATATTTGATTGTAGGGGCTAAGGATGTGGAAATGAATAAGACTTGTTTGTGTATGATGCTGGGAATACTTTGAACATACTCGCAAGCACTTTACCATTGAGCTATGTCCTCTGTCAAAATAAGACTCACTCTATCTATCTATCTATCTATCTATCTATCTATCTATCTATCTATCTATCTATCATATCTCTCTATCATCTATCTACCTATTATCTATCTACCTACTTACCTATCATCTATATCTATCTATCTATCTATCTATCTATCTATCTATCTATCTATCTATCTATCCATCCATCTATCTAGTGTGTATGATGTATATGCATTTGTGAGTGGATGAATGTTGGTGTTCACATGTCATGTGTGGAGGTAAGAAAATAACCTTAGCTGTTGGTTGGTCATGACCTTATTTTGAGACTGTCTCATTTTCTGCCATTGTCTATGCCAAGCTAGCTAGCCTGTGAGTTTCCAGGGATTCTCCAACTCCCATCTGCCCAAAGGAATGTTGGGATCATAGACACTTATACTGGCTGGTTTTATATCCACTTGACACAAGCTGGAGTCATCAGAGAGGAAGGAGCCTCAGTTGAGGAAATGTGTCCATGAAACCCAGTTATAAAGCATTTTCTCAATTAGTGATTAATGGGAAAGAGCCCAGCCCATTTTAGGTGGTACCATCCCTGGGCTGATATAAGAAAACAGGCTGAGTAAGCAAGCCAGTAAGCAGCACTCCTTCATGGCCTTTGCATCAGCTCCTGCCTCCAGGTTCCTGGCCTGGTTTCCTTTAATGAACAGAGTTATGGAAGTATAAGCTGAATAAACCCTTTCCTCCCCAGCCTGCTTTTTGGTCATGGTGTTTTGTCACAGCAATAGAAACCCCAAGACACTTGTGCTACTTGTGTGACTTTTATGTCTGTTCTTGGGGGATTTTAACCCAGGTCTTTATGTTTGTGTGACAGGTGCTTCTATCTACTTAACTATCTCCATAGGCTCCCAAATAAGACATTCTTAATGCCCCAAGGAACATGCAACCTAGTTGGGAAAGACAGTAATAGATTATAGTTCAAGATTGTGACCTGGAGAGAAGCTGTTAGGAGATCTTAAATGTAGAGAAGGGAGTGATTAGCTTGACACAGAGAGGCTTGGAATTTGGGGTAGAGGAAGAAGAGATCTGAAGAAGTCTCCTAACAGTGAGAAGAGTGGCTTGTTTTTCCATGGGACAGGAGAGGTATGTGCTAAGGATAGTGTGGCCATATGGCAAGGTTCTAGAAAACTCAGCCTTTCAGCACATTCCTCAGGAAGACAGATTCAGCAACTTCAGCTCCTTCCTTCCTTCCTTCTTTCCTTCCTTCCTTCCTTCCTTTCTTTCTTCCTCTCCCTCCTTCCTTTCCTCCCTCTCTTCCTCCTCTTCCTCCTCCTCTTCATCCTCTTCCTCCTCTTCCTCCTCTTCCTTTTCCTCATCCTGGCTGTTCTAAAACAAACTCTGTAGACAAGATTGACCTCAAACTCACAGATCTCCACCTGCCTCTGCCTCTGGGTGCTGGAATTAAAGGTGTGCATCACAAACACACAGCCTGAAACTTTCTTTAAAATTAATTTTTATTTTTATTTTAAAGGCAAGCAAAATAAAATTCGGTACAATGACTTGTGTAGTTTCCATGGTTAGTCAGGAGAGCAGCTAGGCAAAGTGGATTTTATTGGCATTGATGGTAAGATGCTTGAAAAGTTAAAGTTTAGATAACTTAAAAAAAAAAAAAAAGAACATGATACAAAGCTCACCGAGTAAAAGTTTTGCTGGGCCCTCACAGAAGTATATAACTGCCACTAGAATATTCCTGTGGCAGTGGATGCATCCATATCTCCTAAAGAACTATTTTTCCCTTTGAGGGAAGTAAAACATTTCACAGCTAACAAACACAAGTCAAAGCTTAAGAACTGTAAAAGGAGTAACACTTAAGAAGATGACAAAAAAAGGGAGAACAACAAAAAAAGTCATTTTAATTATGATTTTGTTTGGTCCAAGTGCAATTTCTTGCTTAAGCTTTTCTTGGGTAGAATAAAAAGATAGTTTTTCAAAAATCTCCTGAGCAGTCTTTCATGAATTGTTCTTGCTGTGTATTTAAGGGGATAATTAGAGAAAAGGAGGAGTTTTAAAGTGGCTTCTGCACTATCTCCACTAATTATTTTTAATAAGCAGTGATTCGTGGTGCCGGTACTATTTTTTTCTCCCCTTTGGCACATCCAAAGCAGGAGCAATGCTGTGTGAGCTGAGGTATATCAAAGCCTGGCTGAACCTGCCTTAGCTAGTCTGGTGGTTTGATGTTAGTTCAAAGGAAAGCTCCAATCCCAAAGACGTTTTCAATTTCCTTCTGCACAATAAATTAACTGTGGAAAAACCAATATAAGCCTGTTTGTACCTCTGTACGTGAATGATGTAACCGAGTCGTTTCTGAAACATTTTTTTTTGTGAGTGCATGCTTCTGTTGTGCTTAGCATATATTTATGTGCTGCTCAAAACGTAATTCACTCTTGTAAGAGGGGCCAAGGATATTGGGGCTGCTGCTGAAGATGACTCAAACTCATCAAGTCTGTGCCCAGCTCAGGGCTAGGATACTGTGAATTGTTGAATGTACAAACACTAGATTATAACTTATTCTTCATTTTGAAATTCTATGAAGTTAACTTGTACACAAGTCACTCCCTGTCTTTCACCCAAATAAAGAAAATGACTTTCTTTTGACCTGTGGGTCCCGAAGGGGCTGGCTCTTTGCTGCTTCCCATCTCCATCTGATAAACCTTTATGCTGTGTTCCTTCAGCTCCTCCATAGGCCTTTGCATAACTATGCCTTCTCTCTTGGGATTTGCATTCCTACCCTCTTTGTATGGTGTAACCCTGTTATTATTTAGACCCCAGATGTTGTCATTGCTGAAGCAAAGTCTTTCTTGGCATTCCAGTACAGTTCCAATCTTCTGCTAGACACCTCCAGACAGCTGTGCACTTCCCTTTGTGGGATAGTTTTGCATTTATCCATGTGAGAAGTTGATTAATATCTATCGGTCTCACCAGACTACATTCTCCATGAGAGCCGAAGCTGAATATTTTCTTGCTTATTATTACAGTTCCCATAGCAAACACAGATGCATTGCTGACACTCTCTAGGTGTTTGCTGTATAAATGAATAAGCAAATAACAAAGTCACTGAGTATCTGAGAAAGTTGGGTAGAAGCAGGGCTAGAGAGTATCCAAAGATCACTGGTTTTGGGCAAAGAGCTCAGTGCTCTACACTTACAAAGTCAATGAGCCAATTACTGACACTACCCTTAATAAGTTAAGAGGGTTGGTCACCAGGTTGGTGACTACAGTGCCCCCTTTACCCTTGAGATCCTTACAGTCTATTTACAGGTAGATCTGTAAATTGCCTCTTAAAAGTATACTGTGTTATGTCATCATTAGGGTTTTATTGCTGTGAAGAGATACCATGACCATGGCAACTCTTATAAAGGCAAACATTTGATTGGGGCTGGCTTACAGTTTCAGAGGTGATAGGTTACCATCATGGCAAGAAGCATGGCAGCAGCTAGGCAGACATGGTGCTGGAGGACGAACTGAGAGTTCTACATCTTGATCCAAAGGCAGCCAGGAACAGACTGGCATCCTCAGGCAGCTGGGAGGAAGCTCTCTTCTACAATGGGTGGAGCCTGAACATAGGAGAGCTCCAAAGCCCACCCCCATAGTGACACACTTCCTCCAATGAGGCCATACCTTCTAACACTGCCATTCCCTATGGGCCAAGCATATTTAAATCACCACAATGTCTGTGGGCAGAAGGACTCAGAGGTAGCACCATCCATAGGCAAATTGTCCTGGGATGTATTAGAAATCTAGCTAAGATGTGAGAAATAAATCAATCACTGTTCTTCCATGGTATCTGCTTCAAGATCCTGCTTGATTTCCCACCCTTACTTCCCTCAGTGATGGACTGTAGCCTGTAAGATGAAATAATTCCTTTGTTCTCCTAAGTTGCTTCTGGTCAAGGTGTTTTATCACAGCCACAGAGATGAAACTGAAAGTCATGTTGATCAGTTCTCTGAATTATCTGTGAAATGTGTGACGATGGATAAGTGTTTCTGTCTCAAAAAACAAGTTCCAATGGAAGATGTAGCTCAGTTGGTAGAATGTTACCTACCATTCACAAGGCCCTGGGTTGGATCCCCAGAACTACATAAGCTGGATATAGCGTAGATA
This sequence comes from Rhabdomys pumilio, assembly GCA_030674055.1. Lineage (NCBI taxonomy): Eukaryota > Metazoa > Chordata > Mammalia > Rodentia > Muridae > Rhabdomys > Rhabdomys pumilio. Next base: position 13,328,253 of record JANHMN010000021.1, read on the forward strand.
CCTGTAACCCCAGCACTCCAGAGGTAGAAACAGGAGGATCAGAAATTCAAGGTCATCCTGGACTAAATGAGATTCTTCATCAAAGAAAGCAAACAAAAAAGAAAACTCTTATTATCTTTTAAGACCCAAGTGAAAGGATCTTCTGAAATGCTATGACCTAAATCCCAAGCCAAAGTTAATGGTACTGTACACACACACACACACACACACACACACACACACACACACACACGAATGCGCACGGGAACCAATATACTTCCATGCTAGAATGTATCATGTGGTAGATTGAATAAGTATGGCCCCAACTCGTAGGGATTGAGTAGCACTATTCGTAGGTATGGCCTCATTAGAGGAAATGTATCACTGTGGAGGCAGGCTTTGAGGTCTCATATGCTCAAGCTATACCCACTATGACACAGAATCTCCCTCAGCTTAAGACAGACATGCTCATAGGTTAATCTGATTTTGGCAATTCAGTGCCTACATTGCTGGGCTTATGGTTGTTTGGTACATTGACTGATTAGTGCTCTTTTCAATCATCACCGTGTGCCTTTCTGAGCTATGGAAGCCAAAGAGTAAGTAATACACTATACTTGCCAGAGTGTCTTGCAGCTAAATCCTCAAAGGGTGGAAGGAGAAAATGTCCTCATCTGTTGGGTGAGCACAATGTGACACTGGAAAGCTGCTTTTTTTTTTTTTTAAATTGGTGATAGGTTATTTCTCCACTCTGGTGTGAAATGAGCCAATTTAAGTCAGATTAGATTATATTAAGGGCAGGCTTATTGGGAAGCTGCACTCAGGCAGGCAAGTTCACTGGCCCCAGGGGCCAAGACCAGGGAAGTCCCTATAGGGAAAGAGAGGGTAGGGGAGGAAGAGAGAAAGAGAAAGGGGTGCATGTGCAGAGAAAGAAGAGGAAAGAGAGAGAGAGAGAGAGAGAGAGAGAGAGAGAGAGAGAGAAAGATAGAGAGAGAAAACACGAAATGTCTGGATTATAAAGGGAAGAGCCTCTGAGAGATGGGCAGTCCAGCCCCTGGGCTGGTAAGTTCAGGGTTGGCAGGCACAGTATACCAGAGAGGGATGCTGGGAGAACCTGGAGGCCAAGTCTGCTTTGGTGTATAAAATATGTATGTTAGTCCTGAAGTCCAAAACCAAACAATTAGTATTTCCTATTGGTTTTTGTTGGCTCCTTTCCCTAGGCAAACAAGTCTTTCTTTGATACTTTTGAGAATCTCCACAGCCCATCCAATCAGTTCATTAATTCAGCAAATATTTATTGAGCACCTGCCATGTCTCTGGGTGGTGGTGACATGGAGAATATGTTAGAATGTAAAGTGGTCTAGGCTCTTAAAGAGCTCACAGTTCCCATCTGTGTCTCCCAATTGTCCACGTCAGAAACCCCATTTCGTTCTGTTCCCATTAACATAAATAATATGGTTGTTCCACCTTCAGAACTCAGCCAATCTTCTCTGCCCTTAGAAATAGACCAGTGACTTCATTGTGTCCTATATCCTCTTAGTATTGTGGTGGTCGTCAGAAAACATGGCATACCTCATCCAGTATATAGTCCTGGCTTTGCTCAGAAACCTGATTATGCACAAGCATCCCGAATGTATATCTTTCTGGGAGGGGCACTCATGAACCAAGGGACCAAGGAGCAATCAACGAGACCAGGAATATGTCTCTGTCTCCGCTGAGAACTGTAAATGTCAAGGTGGCTGTCAAAGCCAGGTGACTCTAAGCACGTCCTGATCCAGATCATTGTCTCCATGAAGGTAGCTCCACAGAAGACAAGAATATTCTTTGCTGAACAGGCATCAGCATGAAGGTTATGAGCATTTAATGATATGGCTTCTGTCAGTTTGTGCCTCCAGTAAAACTCATGCTGGTGTTGCTGCCGACTATACAGATGGCATCTGTCCCCTGAGCTTTGGTTTTGCTGTGTATGTCTGGAAGCTTGTATCTACAGGGTTCTCTCTCATACTAAGGTTCTGAGTCCATGTTTTTAGAATGAAGGGCACTGTCTTAGTTTTTTAAGGTTTCTATGACTGTGAAGAGACACCATGACCATGGCAATTCATAAAGGAAAACATTTAACTGGGGCTGGCTTAGAGTTTCAGAGGCTTAGTCTGTTGTTGCTATAGTGGGAAGTATGGCTGAGTTGGGCAGAAAGGATGGGAATTTCTACATTTTGATCTGCTGGCAGCAGAAGGAGGCTGTCCCACTGGGCAGTGCCTTGAGCTTATCTGAGACAACAAAGCCTGCCTCCACAGTGACACACTACCTCCAACAAGGCCACACCTCCTGATAGTGCCACTCCCTATGAGTCATGCATCGAACACATGTGTCTATGGAGGGCCATACGTAGTCAAACACCACAACACGTAGACATGTAGTCATGGACCACATAATGAACTTTCAGTTAGCAACGGGCTATGTATGTAATGGTGGTTTAATGAGATCCTACTGCCTACTGGGATCACAGCCCTCTTGGAATGATCATTTTCATTTCTGTGTCTGTGTATAGGCTACATGACCTCATGCACACCCTGTGTACTGATACCTGCAGAGGACTGAAAATGGCGTCAGATGTTCTGGAACTGCCGTGAGCTGCCTGATATTGGTGCTGGAGACTGAGCTTGGGTCTTCAACAAGAATAGTTAAGTACTCTTAACTATTTAACTGTTGAGTCATCTCTCCAGTTTCACCCCCTCCCCTCCACTCCTTTGGATACTTTTGATCCAATGTTGATTGCACCTGCAAATGCAGACATCATAGATGGGGAGGGATGACTGTATAGGAAAAGCTATCTGTTTAGAAATGTCCTATTACTAACCATCATTAAAAAATATATATATTTAAAACCTCAGTCCTTGAACTTGTATACTATATTGTTTGGAAAACCATTAAAAGTTACAGTCTACGTCGCCGGAAAATTTTATTGGTCACCATTTCCAAGGTGGCATTCAGAATCAATATTACATCTGAGGAGTTATACTTGAGCATTTTCCACAGCCAAGCATTGCACAGCAAGCGCAAATAAAGGATTATGGGCTGCCCACGAGACGTTCAATGGAGACCTTACTTCTTTAAGGCCTGCTTTTATGTTTTGTCATCTAGGCTTGTGGATCATTCATTTTTATCCCCCAATGGTTCAACCGGATGGCTGTTGCAGTCCACTTTGATAAGATTTTAAACGTCACACCTCTGGGTAGGAGGAGGCAGTTCAAAGTTAATGAGAATGCAGACCACACAGAGCGTCAATCCTGCCTTCCGAGTTGACGGACATGGGGGATGAGACTGAAAGTTCCTGGTCACAATAATAGATGCAGTATAGTAGTTACCTGTGGGAAAAAAACGAGCTGACTCATTCTGAGCCAGTCAGAGCACTACTGAGATGAAAGATTCAGGAAGATTAGCTGAGGATTAGGTTACAATGTTCTATACCAGAGAATCAGAGCTGGAAAAGATGTTGTGAGACTTTCTCATCTCAGGGGTGTGTGTGTGTGTGCATGTGCACATTTGTGGTGTGTGTATACCATGATGGATGTGTGGAGGTCAAAGAACAACTTGTAAGGACAGATTCTCTCCTTTCACTGTGTGGGGCCTGGAGACTGAACTCTACTCTGGTTGTGAGGCTTGCCAGGCTTGATGACAGACACCTTTACCCGAGAAGTCATTCTGCTGGCTCCCTCCGCCCTTTCTTTCTGTGCTTGCAGCAGCAGAGATTTAAAGAGAAATACTTGAGGAGTTTGATATCCCATGAAAGTGTGTGCGGGGCTGTAGTTCGTGAGTGGGCGTGGGTTCTCTTGGGCTGTGTTGTGGTTCCCGCATGTCTGCCACAGCTCAGGGAGGCAGAATCACGGGAATTTGACTGAGTTCACTCCACGTGGCGCCAGGTGGATGCTGGGCTGAGAAGCTGTGGGGCTCTGCCCGGGCGTGGAGGGGTCTCAGCCTGAAGTCCTGAGGGGGCAGAGCTCCTGAGTGGGGGTCTCTGGGCCAAAGTGGCTGACTGGGAGACTGGTGGTCTCTGTCCTTGGGCTCCCAGATGCTGCTGGAAACCGGAGTGGGCATATGGGCTGAATCGGCCCGCAGCCAAGAGGGATGAGAGGAAAAAGCTCTGGCAGCACCCTGGGTGAAAGACTCTTGGTTATGGCACTCCCTTGGCTGGGTCGGCCAGCTTGCTTGAGTTGGAAGTCTTCGTGGCTGGAAAGAGAAGTCTTCTAGAGGGAGATTAAGCAGCGGCTTGGTAGTCAAAGGCCCTCTCCTTGGTTCCCTATGGTGGAGCCTCAAAGACATGAGGAAGTCCATGGTTTTAAAAGGTTTATTGTCATGATGGAAAGTAGAAGAAACTGTACCCTCAGGGCAGGCCTTTGGTTAAGTATTATTTGTAAGGAGGAGGGTCTGGGAAGGAAATCTTAATTGGCTACGCCCTCTGGCTTTTAGGTATCTCATTAATATGGAGATCTCTTGAGGCTCTGAGGCCTGTAGTCCCGCCCTCTACCTGTGCTAGGTGACACGGTGACACAAACCTCTCTTTGGAAGGAGCTGTAGGGGCATTGCCCTATGTGACTGAAAGGTGAGGGTCAATGGAGGTCTTTGGCTGCATGTCAGAATCCTGGAGTCTGGGAGTGTGGTGAAATGTATGCTGTCCCTTGCAGAGATACCTGTTAAGGTCTCCGGCCATCTCTAACCAGTGCTCTACCAGAAACTAAGCTATCCTTTCACGATCCCACAAGTGTGCACAGAATGCAGTATGCTAAGCATGTGTCTAATAGAATGTCTTGTCAAACATGTCTCCTGTATGGCAGAGCCCTATTCCACCTATCTGTTCTTGTGCCTCATTCTCGAGCCCCAAAAGACCACCAAGGAGCCAACTTGGATGCAGTCACACTAGGGTCTTTATTCAAGCTCCAGCTTGGGCATTATGTCTCTGGCAGGAGGGTGAAGCAGACGGGAGGGTGAAGCCCAGTGCTCTCAGGGGGACAAGACTTTATAGGAAATGGTGACCAAGAGAGGAGGTTTCAGCCTGGCAAACATCCAGTTGTATGACTATTATAACCCACAGGTGGGTTCTCTGAAGCAAGACCATGAACAGTCACAAACGGTCTGAAAGTACATCTAAAACAGACTAATCTTTGATTGGCTGTTGCTAGGAAGTAACTAGAGAGTGACTTTGGGGTATGTGCCAAGGACAAGCCGTGAAGTCCTTCTTGGTACTTGGGTGTAGCCTGGGTTCAGCTATAGGTCAAGTTTTTCTTAAGATGGAGGCTGGTTCCAAGATGGAGTAGATTTGGCCTCTCACTGTGAGTTTTCCTTCCATTCCCTAGAGGAGCAGATGAGCTCAGGAGCAACTGTTCCCTCTATTTTCTCAGCATCCTGGCTCCTGCCCCTAGGAACAAATTATCTGAGAGGGGCGGGAACTGAGTGTACTCTCGGGCTCCACTGCAGCTTCGTGGGTGTGAGATGTGTGTCCCGACACAGGACACTGTGCTCAGAAGGGCCCCGTGCTTGGCATAATACTCTGCTCTTGTCAAGTTTGAAATCATTCCTGAATTTTAAACATGAGGTTCTGTATTTTCCTCTTGCTCTAGTCTTTGCACATTGAGTATCCAGATCTGCTGAGGACATGTTCTGTTCTGGGGAAGGTTCAGACCTTGCAGGGGGGGAAGGTCACAGTTAGGCCGGTGGGGTCTTGACGTAGGGAGGGCGTTTTAGGAAGCGTCTTTGACCATAGAGCTAAGCTGTATTACCTTCTGCTTGCTATGTGTTTGAGAGGAAGTGTTGAAAGGTGGTTTTGGGTGACCATTGCCAAATACAGATCCTGGTTCCCCCTCTTGCTCAGTATATGACCTTGGGTGAATGGGTAAGCTTCAGGTACCTGTTTCCTATCCTGCAAAGCTCAGGCAGTGCTATTAAACAATTTTTTAAATTTTATTATTTATTTATTCTTAATTTTTATTTTTTTGCTATTAAACAGTTTAATATTTGGTTCCCATAACATTTATTGATAGTTGCTATTGTAATTGTATCGCCGTGACCGCCTCGCCTTGTTTCTCATTTTCTTTGGAATTCAGAAGAACACAGGGCTGTCACACGGTTCTCATGCCTGGAAAAAGGCCACAGATCACAGTCAGATTTTTTTTGAAGCAGAAGCTGTCCTTGCCCTCAAGGGGCTTGCAAGTTCATAATTTGAAAATTGTCTCTATATGGGATGGAAGCTTTACGAGGCAACCAAAGCCTTCAGACTCAGCTGGTAATAGGTGGCCCTCCTTTATAAAAGAAGGCTCTTTGTCATTGTTTTTGTTGGAGTCTCCTAGGGTACATGGACCAGTCTTTGCCTGCCCTAGGCATCAACCACAGGCTCGTATCTGGGAGGATGATAGACTTTCAAGAGATTTAGTTTTCAGCCCAATATATCAGGCCCAGTGCTGTGTTTGGATAGAATTGTGAGCTTATGGCTGGCTTGTTATCCATCCCCTGTTCTGTGTGTGTGTGTGTGTGTGTGTGTGTGTGTGTGTGTGTGTGTGCGCGCGCGCGCGCGTGCCCATGTGCACCGACTGAAGACAGTGTTGTTCCTTATAAGCCATACATCTTGGTTTTTTTTTTTTTTTTTTTTTTTTTGACACAGGGCCCCTCACTGGTCTGGGTCTAGCTGGTCAGTGAAGTCCTGGGATCCACCTGTTCCTGCCTTTCCAGAGCTGGGAACACAAACTCAGGCTTGTGCTTTCTGGAGACTGAACTCAAGTCTCTCAGTTAGGTAACACTTTATGGACTGAGCTATCTCCGTACCCTACTAGAATCGTCTTGATTGTTCTCTCAACTCTGAGGCATGTGGGTAGGGTTTTTCTTTTATACCATGCTTGATCTTAGGAAGCCGGTGGACTGCAGTGAGGCAACTAATTGTTGCACTTAGTGGTCAGGCAGGTATAAGAGAGAGAGAGAGAGAGAGAGAGAGAGAGAGAGAGAGAGAGAGAGAACTTCTTCTCAGGTGCCAGTAGGGGTTACCCTCAAACTCCTTTGGATTAGCATGGTAGGCATTTTGAATTCTGAATTCTTTTCAAAAGCAAGATGAGGGCTGGAGAGATGGCTTAGTGGTTAAAAATACGTATCATTCTTCCTGAGGACCTGAGTTCGATTCCCAGCACTTACTTTGGGTAGTTCACAGCCATCTGTAATTCCAGTTCCTGGGAACACTGACTCCTCTGGCCTCTGTGGGCATATACCCACTCCCTAACAATTTTCAAAAATAATAAAAATTCTAAAAAGTAAGATGAATATAAAAATCTGAATATATATCTCATCATGGCGATTGCTTTTAGTTTTGGACTCGTCAGCATGGTAAATGAAAAGCTTATTTAAATACTTTTCACAAGAATATCTCACTGCTTTTCCTATTTCCCAAATTGCTACCATGTTTTATAAAAAAGACTATCAGTTGCTCAGCAGTGGTGGCACTGGCCATTAATCCCGGCACTTGAGAGGCAGAGGCACGCAAAGTTCGAGGCCAGCTTGGTCTACCCAGTGAGTCCCAAGACAGCCAGAGCTGAGCTGCACAGAGAAACCCTGTCTTGCAAAACTAAAAGACTATCAGTTTCTCTCTGGTAAATAGTTTTCAAGGTGACCATGCAAGGACAAGGGTCTTAATAGCTTCGGATGGGTTTGAAAGGCTGTGGTTGAGGTGTTGTGAGCTAGCGGGAAGAGGAGACAGCCAAGACCAAGCAGGGGATTCAGCCTTGGAGGGACCTGGTGCAAGCAGGAGACCCCGCCCATAGCTGGAGCCGCAGACAGGATGCTCTTGGCACAGGCTGTAAAAGACAGAGACTAAACATTTCCCCCGTCAACCTCATTGTTGTTTTAAGTCTGAGAGGGAGGCTCCGCTGTGCGCCACCTGCAGGCATGAAGTAGGCAGGACCTCAAGAGGAGACCGACAGACTTTTTTATGTGTGATGTGGGTAGGTTCTCTGACATCTCAGGCTCCCTTTCCGTGTCTGTAAAATGACAGCCCTGTTTCATGTTAATCCAAAATGGATTTGTTTATTATATACTACAAAGTATATTTCACACCATCATGTATTTACTCCAGGTCGTGTGGCGTGTTCTGAAGTTGTATAAAACCAGGAAGAAGCCAGGCAGGTCACAAAAATGCAGAACAAAGGGAGGTTCAGACTGAAATCAAATAAGGATGTGAAGATCTTGTGCCTGTCACTATCTCCAGGATCCCACAGCCAGAGGTGACACGGCTAAAGCGCTGTTAAGAAGGCCGTAGGCAGCTGGGCTGTAGTGTGCCCGCCATTCAATTTCATCACCTGGGAGGCTCTGAAAAACAAAACAACAAAAATTCAACCAACCAAACAAACAAAAGATAAAGAAGGCTATAGGCTTATGTTAGTTCATGTCGATGTGACAGTACTTATCTTTTTTTCTCTTCCTCTCTTTCTCCTCATCTCTCTTTCTCCATTCTCCCCTTCCCTCCTGCCTTCCTTCCTATGCTTATCCATTATGTGATGATCATGATGCTAGGCACATTGTGAAGGCTCACCAAACAAACCTTAATAATTGTTCCAATACACATCTGTTCATTTTATGCTTAATCAGTTCACTTCATTTAATTCCAATTAAATTAAATTTGGCTCAAAAACAATTTCTGGGCTTTTGTCAGGTGCCAGGGGCCAAGGACAGCCAAGAAACTGACTGTCCATTTGTGCTTCACTGTGCTGTCATTCCCACGTCTGGCCACATGGTGGCAGTGTGTCACAGAAAATGTTTATTTTTGGAGCCGGTTGAGTGGCTCCTCCCCCAGGCCTAAGGCTCAGAGATTGTTTGTTGCTCCTTCCTTGGATTTGTTTAATACACACTTCCAAATTGAACAGACAGCTGGTATTATAGCCATGCGTGTGCCGTGTATGTGCTTAATTATACTGTGGAATTAAATTCAAAAGGGTGAGAATGTGGCTACATGTGTATGCTTCCAAAGTCTGTGTGGAGTTCACAGCTTTTGCCTGGGGCTCGGTCAGTGATGGGGACGCCACAGAGAAAGCTGAGGGAAGCCTCAAACCCAGCGGCAGGTGGTTATCAGCAGGCAATAGTGCGAATTTGCTTCCCCAGGCCACCTGAGGTTCCCTTTCCCACCGCCTGCTGCCCTGGTTCAGCTGCCCAGCTCTGATTCATTTCCTCTGCTTCCTACTGGGTTGTGTCAAGGAGGCTGGCCATTAGGGAGCCCAGAACCATGACCTTCATCTTCCCACCTCCCAGCATCTCCGACTTTTCTCTGTCTGTCGAAATCACCCTGAAAACCTGTACTTGCTATGCAGGGCATGTACCTCCAGAAAGACATTTATTTGCTAGTTCCAGCGTTAATGACATCTAGGGATGTCTCTAATGGTGAAATCTCAGGTTCAGGAAAGGTCAATGGGAAAAATCACAATATCAGAAAGATCTCAAGGTTATCCCCCCATAGCATCCTCAGCAGCCCGGGGCGGGGATGGGATATTTGCCAGTGCTGGACAGATCCCTATTGGACACTCACTGTTTTCCCCCAGACTCTTTCTTTCCCAAGGAGAATGAAGAGGGAATCATTTACAAATTTCTCATTCTCTTTGAGTTGAATTTGCTTCCTGTAGGTTTCGACGGTTGGTCCTTATTCTTTCTTCTAGGGCTGTATGGGCAGCACCATGGGTCTTGTTAAATTGTTATACAATCTGAGCCTATCTGTCTGAGGAGGGCCAGAGACTGCATCTCTAACAGGCTCCCAGAGAATATTCATGCCCCTACTTGAATCAGGAACTACTACAGTGTAAGGGTCTTAGAACAGTAGGAAGAAAATTCTTTGATGTTTGAAATGGTTCCTGGCTGGGAATTTTGGCTTTCGTCTCTAGCTCTGTGACTGTGGAGAACTTACATTCCAGTGTGTGAAGCAGAGATTCATATGTTTGGAGAATTCAGTGAAATTGTGAGCAATGTGTTAGCTCAGAATGCTTTCAGTAGCAAGTAGATGGAGCCTCCCTATGCTGGCTTAAACCACTGCGGCTGACTTTTCTTGCTTAACAGGAAATTTTGGGGTGAGTGGCCGCTGGCATTGTTCAGTCGCTCAGTGATGCAATCACAGCTCCAAAGTTGTGTATAGGTACATACATGCATACATACATATTTGCATTATATATATGCACATATATATGCACACACATATATTTGTATATACACATAAATATATATATACATGTATTTGTATATACATATACATGTACACATACATACATATACACACATATATTTGAATATACATAAACACACACATATATTTGTATATATATATTTGTATATACATACATGAATACATATATGTTTGTATATACATATACACATACATTCATACATACATACATACATAATACACATATGTATCGTGTCCTCCATTCCTAGTGTGCTGACTTTCATTCATTCTCAGGCTGTGACTTTCACAGATCCAAGCACTGGAAGCATTTGTGATGACTCGCTTGTGTTTCTTCTCTCTCTGTGTCTCTCTGTCTTGCTCTGTCTCTGTTTCCTCCTCCTCCTCCTTTTGCTCCTCCTGTTTTTGCTCCTCCTCCTCCTCCTCTTCCTCCTCCTCCTCCTCCTCCTTCTTTTTGGCGAAGTGCTGAGGACTGAACTCAGTACCTTATGCCAGGCAAGGGCTCTTTCACTGAGCCACATTCTCAGTCAAGGTCTGAGTCTCTATCAGGAAAGCAAGAACTATGTTCTAGGAATGCCTCGTAACCCACAACAGATATCCCCCTCATATCTCAATGGTCAGAGCTGGGTCTATAACTCCTGTTAAGAAATCCTGGTATTGTCCAGTGTCCAGCACTCTCCTCCCTACTTCTGTTGCCTCCTGACACAGCCGCAAAAATACTACTCCCTATAGCAAGGGGCAGTTGTGGGAGCTGGAGCAGGGGTATTCAGCTAACAAGTTGATCACCAAGGACAAGAGGCAGCCACCAGCCTCTCTGAACGCCAGATTACCATCTGGGTTCAGAACCACAGGGTTAAGGAGAAGAAGGTTCTTGCCAAGGTCAAGACCAGTCCTATCGCATGAGCACCAGAGGGTATGGGCAGAGGATAAGGGCTTGTCCTGGAGAATTGGGAGCCTTTCAAGGTCAGGATTGGCAGAGGACTCGGCTGAGGGACCCCAAGAGGTGACACCTTTAGCAGGCTACTGAGGTCTGAACTGTTCCTCAGGGGCTATCCTGCAAGTGCCAGGAGTGGAAGGCCTGAAATTACAGTCCCCTCCACTGTGGTTCCAAAGACTCTGTATCAGTCACAATCATTCATCCCAACAGTGGTGATAATCTCATAACCAGTACTAGTTGTCATGATAATTAGCCCCATATTTTCTACCTAGAGCTCTGTTGAGTGCATAGAAATTGCTTTCATGAGTTGAGTTGATTGTGAATTTGGAAGAAGATTAAAAAAAAAAAAAAAAAAAAAGAAATCCTGGTATCAAAATGACTGACATAATGAAAAAAGATTGTTCCATTCATTATTTGGGGCTGAGCCTATTCTTATGCTCATCAAAATTACAGTTTTATTAGAAGGTATCAGGGATAACCATCCCTAGCTAACCATGTGGCGTTTGAAGCCAGCTCATACATTCTTTGGTAATCCTCTGTTTAGGAGATGGAAGCTGCATCCTTTCCACCTAAATCCCAGTTAGAGCAAGAGAGGGGGGCAAGAATGATGCTGTGGGGTGTAGGTGGAGGGACTGTAGTAGGTTATACATCTCCTACCTCACTTCTTAGAACTTTGGAGCTCTCAGTTCTTGTGACAAGTTAGACTTACCTGCAACCCCATGCTGCGAGGACCAAGCCACCTGGAGAGGCCAGGAGTAGGTTCCAGAACTGGTAACTATCGTTTTTTTTTCACTTCTCCCCTTCCCAGGTCTGGATACACAAAGTGATTCTTCTGTCGCTGTGGAGTTGCCAGTCTTTGATGCACCGTGCTTGAATTCCTCGATTACAGAGCCTGTGAGTATTGTTTGGAGATAACCTTTGTTTTGTTTTGAGACTGGACATCATGTAGCTCAGGCTGGGCTTGAACTCACGATCCTCTTGTGTCTACTTCCCAAGTGCTTCGATTACAGGTATGAACTAACACCTGGTTAATGGAGGTGGAGGGGTAACTCTTAACTTTGTCGCAGCTGGTATTGTAACTACTGGGACTTCTCATGGATGGTTTTGAACGTCTGCACTGGAAATGCTTAAACACACAACTTCTCTCCTTGCTTCTAAAACAGTTCGTTCTCCTCGTACCCGTGTTTCAGCTAAGTAAGCCAGTGTGTTCATTCACTTTTGCTGTTTCTCACTTGAGTCGATTTCCCCCCCCCCCCCCCATCTTGCTTTCATTTGATGAAGTCCTAGATCATCTGAGGTCTAGATTCAAAGGCCAGTGACGATACCGGTTTCAGTTTACTGAGGGACAGCCATGTGCTAGGTTCTTAAGTTTTTTTACCCTGTGAGAGTAGAAACTAAGGGATAGATAGGGGTGGATGAGTGTTTGCTCAAGGTCTCAGAGCTAGTAAGTCCATGGAAACCAATCTAGCCAGAACAGCCAGACTTCTTACTGGACACCACCATGTTGGCTGGCTATGGTGCATGGTACTGGAGGGTGGGCCAAGCAATGTCTTTGAGATTCTGTGAGGTGGGTAGGGAGGAAGGAGACATACTGCATATATGAACAGTTCAATAAAGCCCATGGGAGAAGAGGGAGGCTTTGGAAGACGAACCAGGTGTCCTACCTCTTACAGAGCTGCATTGCAGCAGAGGTTGGTTAACCATGCTCAGCGGACTTTCATGGATTTTCTTAGTCCGAGCTCCTTGAGCAGACCTTCCCTTCCTCATTAGCTACCTCCCTCAGGGATTCCTCTATGCTAGCCCTCAAGCCCACACCCACCCTTGTCCATGGACTATCTGTCCTGGATACTCACAGACTCTTTTCTTCTGACCACTTGTATTCATGTCATGGTCTCTTCATCTCCAAATGGCAGATGTCATTCTGATGCCCCATGATGGATCAACTCTCTTTTCCTGATAACTCAGAATGACTCTGGACTCTGACCCTTCAGTTTCTGTTTCCTGAATAAAACAAACTGAATTTATTTTCATAAGCCATTTCTTTTTCCCAGATGCTCACAAACCATTTGTTTTCTAGATAATTAGATAACCTGGACTAGATTGACCTTAAAATCATCAAATCCAATTCCTTCCCAGGACCAGGATAACACTTCTCGTTTCACTCCATGCTAACTTTCCAAATCGATCATTTCAACCTTGAAATCTTCTAAATTTATTGCGATTCTTTCTAAACAAATATTTCCTCCCAGATTTTCACACTGGGGAAAAAAAACCCACTTCTTATTTTTGAGCTGAAAGTCTCATAATTTTCTACTTTCCTATCTGTTAATATTTTTATATGACATTTTCGGCTTCACTCAATAATCAGTTGCAACTTTGCTTTGGCTATGGTGAGACTGAGCTGAGGAGAGGAGTAAGTCACATTGTGACTATTTCATGTAAGCAGGCATAGGATAAAGCGTGCATACTCACATACCTGTTATCTCGCTGGGACGTTCATACTTACACACTTTGCCATATTTGTTCAGATATCTCAAAGACTGTTGCAGATAGTGAGACTCCTTGGAGGTTTCTTCAGAGCTCCATTTCTGTTTCTCACTCCCCTGCCTACCCTGCGTGATCTTGAACTTGGTGTTTATCATTCCAAACGGTCTTATTTATTTTTATTTCTATTATAGGAATACGCATTCCCCCCCCCCCTTTTTTTTTCCGAGACAGGGTTTCTCTGTGTAGCCTTGGCTGTCTTGGAACTCACTCTATAGACCGGGCTGGCCTCGAACTTAGAAATCCACCTGCCTCTGCCTCCCAAGTGCTGGTACTAAAGGTGTGCGCCACCACCGCCAGGCTTGGAATACGTATTCCTAAATGACATTCAGTACTGCTGTCTCTCACGATCCAATAGCCAAGTACTATATTTAGCCTTTGTACCTGTATTTTTCTCCCTTCACATTTATTTTCGAGATTTATTGGTGTTCATACATGTCACTTTGTCTTTTAAAGCCAATGCATGGTATTTCATTGTATGTTTGTACCACGATATATTAAACTACTTCTTAACTACTAAAAATGGTTGTGTGTGTGTGTGTGTGTGTGTGTGTGTGTGTGTATTGTGTATGAGTGTTTATGTATGTACAGGTGCATGACTCATGGTGGTCAGAGGTCAACCTTGAGTGTCATTCTTTAATAGCTGTCTACCATATATTTTTGAGACACAGTCCATCTCTGAACCTGGAGAGTGCCAGTTCAGCTAGTGTCTTCATTAGAGTTTTATTACTGTGAAGAGAACAAAGAAACTTTCTAAAGAAAAACATTTCATTGGGGCTGGTTTACAGTTTCAAAAGCTCAGTTCATTATCATCCTGTCAGGAATCATGGGAGCGAGCATACAGGCAGACAAAGACAACTCTCAGCTGGAGGAGCTGAGAGTTCTACATTCTGACCGGAGGCAGCAAGGAGAGACTGTCTTCTCCAGGAAACCAGGAGGAGGGTCTCTTCTACACTAGGCAGAGCTTGAGCATAGGATTCTCAAAGCCCACACCACAAGTGACACACATTTTCCAAGAAGGCCACACCCACTCCAACACTGCCATACCTCCTCCTAATCATGCCACTTCCCATGGCCAATCCTGTTTCAGTCACCACAGCTAGGCTGGCTGGCCAGGGAGCCTATGGATCTTCCTGCCATTGCCTCTCCAGAAATGGAATTACAAGTATGTGCCAACATGTCAGTTCTTCCTTAAAATGTAGGTTCTGTGCCAAGTCCTTCCATGTTGAAAGGATGGTGTGACACAGTTTCTGGCCCTGGAGCAGAGCTAGCAGGGCTTGGAGCTATCTATGAGTGCTGATGACTGTTGAGGGAGAGGGGCTTGTTTGTACAGAATGTACATATTTTCATGTTTCTCCTTGGGGAGTGCTTACTCTGTTAGAGCTAATGACTCCATAATTAATTAGAAACAGCACAAATCTGGGAGGTAAGAATGTGTTCCTCAGCAAAATGGTAAATACTTCAAGACAGCCCTTAAATCTGTGGGAAAGAACTCCGAAAACATGAGTTCAAGAAAGCAGAATTTCTCAACTATGCAAAAATATAAGGATGCAATATGAGTTGTATGAGGGGCTTTGCAGACCTAAAAGAACAGAGGCAGCTGCACTAGTGAGCCAGCTTGTCAGAAAAATACAAAGGTGGCCAAATTTCTGAGTTCAAGGTCAGCCTGGGACAGAGTAAATTTAGGTCCAGGTGTGGAAGGAATGATGGTCTCAGAATCTAATCCCACCCAGCTAGCTTACTATCTGTGCTTATAAAGGCAAGTCATGTTCCTGAGTTCAAAGTCAGCCTGGGACAGAGTGAGTTTAGGTCCAGGTATGTTGGGAATGGTCATCTCAGGATGGGGTCCCACCCAGCTATCTTATTGCTTGTGCTTACAAAGATCTCTGAGTTCATTTGCTGTGTTAACAAAATGCACTTGCTGTCTCTTTCTAAGAATCTAGAGGCTCAGGTTATAAAATGCTGGTTCATAGGATAATCAGAAGGGAACCTAGGGTAATGATTGGATTGATATGTAAACGAAAGACTGGGCTTTGGTCTGCAATAGCTGAGCTATCTACGCAGTTATCGGGAGAGCCAGCTTGATCAGAGCACAGACTGTCAGCTTGTGTCCACAGTTGACTTCAGGCTGCTCTTTCACTGTCCCAAACACTCCTTCCTCAGGAACCCCTCTCCAAGCCAGGGCTGGTCATTGGCAGTTCTGGGTATCAAATTTAGTTCCCTAGGCTTACACAGCAAGCACTTTACTTGACTGACCCATCTTCCCAACTCATAGAATTGTGTTTTTCTCCCTGTTTTTGCCATTTGATCAGTGCCACAACAAACATTTTCTTTTCTTTTTCTTTCTTTCTTTTCTTTTTTCTTTTTCTTTTTTTTTTTGGTTTTTCGAGACAGGGTTTCTCTGTGTAGCCCTGACTGTCCTGGAACTCACTCGGTAGACCAGGCTGGCCTTGAACTCAGAAATCCACCTGCCTCTGCCTCCCAAGTGCTGGGACTAAAGGTGTGCGCCACCATCGCCCGGCCAACGAACATTTTCTAAGTGTCTTTGGGTGCATATGTGAGAGTCTGTCTGCATGTTCTGAAATGCAGGTTATGATCACTGGAAGTGTAAAGGTCTGTGATTTGAAAAGAATGATACTCCAGACTCTAGTATGCAACAGCAAAGAACATTTATTCTGCAGAGTACCTGAATGCAGGGGTCCACCATACACTGGGATGGAAGACAGACATGTAGACTTTGCAGAATCAATTTAAAGCCTGTAAGGATAGGAGTGGGCAACTTTTACCTTTCTTTCCTGTGATTGCTTGGTTCTATATACAAGGGTATAGGTTCCTTTGTGGTTAGTTAAGGCTCTGGGAGATTTGGAGAACTTTTACTAATTGACTCTACTTGCCTCAAGCTATAGGGCATTTTCTACAGCTCCTCACTGGGCGCCTGTGAGGTTGGCTCAGGTTAGGTAGTGGGGCATCTTCTTGATTGGCTGCCTGTGAAGGATGATTTTTTTTCCTGGAATTGACTTGTTTTGTATTTTTCCAGTTCTGGGAAACAAAAACTTAGGCCTAGTCTCCCAAACTGCCAGTTTGCTGTCTGTCATGGTGTCAGCCTGGCTCTGACTGACTCAGTTCTCTCAGAAGCTTCACCAGGTCATTATCCATAATTGTCGAAATAATTAAATACCCACCAGTACTGTATATCTTTTTCTCGAAACATTCAAGATTATTATTAATTTTTAGTGTCATGGGCTGTCATGTGGACATCTTACTCTGTGACCCACACTGGCCTGAGACTCACTGGGTAGTCAATCTGGGTCTTGAATTTATAGAAATCTTTTTGTCTCAGCCTCCTGAATCCTGGGATTATAGGTGTATGTTGTCATGCTCGGCTTTGTATGTATGTGCGTGTCTTCATGTGTTTGAATGAGTGTGTGTGACATGTGTGTATGTATGTGGTGTGTGCATGTGTGTGTGTATTTGTGCAAGTGTGCATGGACACATGTGGATGCCAGAGGTCAGTCTCTAGTATTATCCCTCAAGTTCCATCCATCTTGTTTATTTGAGATGAGGTCTTCGGCTTGACCTGGAATTTGTAATTTAGGCTAGATTAGCTGGCTACTCCTCTTTCTTTACTAAAGCTCAAGAACTTCTTAGGAGGTAACACATAGGAGACGCATGTTCTGAATCTTGCTTATGTGAAAATTCTGGCATTACATTATCACATTATTTGCTCTGTCATTTGGTGGTATTGGACGCCAGACGTCGAGAATTCTGTGAGTTTTAGACACATTGCTCCATTAATGTCTTTATTTAGAAACTGTAGCTGTAAATAGTTAATCTGCTTTGAGCTCCCGGCAGGTGTGAGTGGCTCTATATCCGCCCAAGAGCTCTGGATTCACGAATGAAACACGCACGCATGCACACATGCACGCACGCACGCACGCATGTTTGTGCACAGCCTTTCTATTTTGATGTGCCTTGACTAGCTCAATGGATGGTCACTTCCAAACCTCCCTGCGGCCAGTACACACTCCCCTCCGGTATTCCTGACTTAACTTTCTAAATCTATATTTTGTCTTTGCTGCCCTGGTTCCTTCTGGACAGCCCTCCCATGGGGCTGCTTTCCCTTTGCACCTACATTTCAGCCATCTCACTCTCCTGCTCCTTCATGACGGGGGCCCGTCCTACACCCGTCTTATGGTAGAAACCCTTTTTCTTCCCTTGTCTGGGAAATCTAAAAGTCCCGCCTCTGTCTCCCTGCCCAACCATTGGCCGTTGGCAACTTTATTCCCAATCAGAGCCACCTAGGGGCAGGCTCTGCTTCCTTTAGACATCACAAACAGGTTTTTAGGGTAACACAATTAACAAGCACAGAAAAGCTGCTACAAGAAATCCCAAACCACGCTGATTCCTAGTTTTTTTTTTTTTTTTTTTTTTTTTTTTTTTTTTTTTTTTTTTTTT
>JANHMN010000021.1:13346366-13362252 GCA_030674055.1 Rhabdomys pumilio
TTTTTTTTTTTTTTTTTTTTTTTTTTTTTTTTTTTTTTTTTTTTTTTAGAAACTTCACTTCCCAGCATCCAGCTCTCTCCAGCTTCCGCTCTCCTCAGCGTCCAGCTCTCCTCTTGATCTGTGGCTTTCTGGGATCCCACATGCTGTCCCAGAGTGGGCCCTTAGGGAGCTCTCTGGAGGAGACTTTGATCCTCAGTCCTGGATGATATGTTCTTCTGTCTTTAAAAAATGCCAGTGATATTTCTCTTCCCTCTTTTTTTTGCCGAGTTCCTGGGCTGCCTGTTGGTTATGTAGCAGACTATCTCAGTTCCCCTTTCCACTGTCGTATGGAAGCATAGGTGAGCATGCTTGTGTCTTTCCTCCATGTCAGAATTTATCCAATAACATTACGTTCACAAGGCCCAGCAGCTTGAATGGGAGCAGACTGACTCGTACTTTCTTGATAACCCTGGCAGAAGGTTATCAAGGCTCTTTTATTCCAAACGTAAAAGTATGAACATAAATGCTCAGATCGTATCCCGCATTACTCAACAAGTGCATATGTCTAGATATTTTTTTATATAGGTTCTGGAGTGACTACGAAGGGTTAAAGGGTTAAAGAGGGTTAAAGGAGTTTCCAAGAGACAAGAAGCTGACGCTAGCAAACAGACAGGGAAGAAGGTACTGCTGGGATTCAGGCCAATCTGGGTCACAGGTTTAAGAGAAAAGGTTTAGAGTCCAGTATAACAGGGGAGAGGGGAGGACCATGTTAGGATGAAGGCAGGGGTGGATAGATACATGGCGGGTGCTAGGTGTCTACCTCTTTATGGGGTCCATAAGTGAGTTACATCCTTTCCCTTGTCTGTCTGATAAGTTGTCAGGCCTGGTTTCCCTGGGAGGATGTTAATATGGGCACGTGCTCCTCCAGCCTCAATTCATCCTGATGAGTTTATAGGATGGAGACTTTTGCCTCTCAGTAATAAGCCATTTATCCGTTCTTGCTGCATGGGTTGTGCTGAGCTGACGTCGGTCACGTGTCCACGCAGGTACAGTATCTTCCATTCTCAAAATGGCGTCAGTTGTAAAATGGAGCCTCTCAGGGCAAGGTAGAGCTTGGCAATCCGCTGTGTCACAAAATGTGGAGTAAGTAACTTAGAACAGGCGCAGCCTGATTTTAACACCATTCTTTTTTTCCAAATTATAATATTTTTTGGCCACTTTTTCTTTATTTCTTTGTTTTGCACTCTATAAGGTATTTTTTTTACTCCATTGTTTCAAATCTTTGTCTTTTTATTTATTTTATTTCATGTCAGTCAGTTTTTTCCACTTGTAGATTCCCCCCCCTCTATTATATTTATCTATAAAATGTTGCTTAGAGGAAATTTTGAGCTTCCTTTTTATTTCTGGATTATCATTCCCTCCTCTCCCCCTCTCCCTCCTTCCTTCCCTTCTTCCCTCCCTCCCTCCCTCCCTCCCTCCCTCCCTCCCTCCCTCCTTCCCTCCCTCCCTCCCTCCCTCTGTGTGTGTGTTTTAATGTGCAAGTATGGCTCTTACTATGGTTCCTTGGTAGAACTGTCTCCATGAGGCTGGCACAAAAAGGTCACTTGCAGTACTTGAATGTGGCAGCCCTGCTTGCTGATGGAATGGCTGATATAGGATGACTGGAAGGTAGACTAACCTCTGGGTGGCATTATCCTATATAGGCCTTTATCTCAGGGTCATTTCCAGTTTGACCCTGATGGTTCCTAATGGTCCATCTCCGAAGCACTGAGCTCCTGGAATGTTCACCTATGCCTGCTTTTCAAGACGTCAAACTCCTCAGGCCTCAGGTTTTTTTTCTCTAATCAGATGGAATTGGGCTAGGTTACCTCAGAAGACTCTTCCCACTCTACAATTTTATAATACTATTCAGGACAGAGAGAAGAAGCATATTAAAGGGAGTCAACTATGGTAAAATAGAAAAATCCTTTGAAGCTGTCAGAAGATAGGCTCTAAAACTCTAATAAAATATTTGACTCATTGGGGACATGACTCAATGGGAGATAATTAGAAATAAACTTGGGTGGGGGGCTCAAGGAGGGCTAATATTTGGTGGCAATGCCTTGATTAATTTTGCTTGTGCCCTTGGGATGATGACAGTGTTCACTTTTGCCGTCCAGCTCAGGGGGTCTGAATTGCTCATGTAATCGGATGCTGCTGACTGAGTAGGGCATTATAGATCCAGAGAGAAGGAAGGAGTATTAGATTTTAATTTATAATAACCCATCCAAGACGCAGGGTCTCAGATTGACAGATCTCCACCCCCAACAAAGGTCAACATCTTGAAGGATTTCTAAGATTAGATTTTTGTTTATACCTGAAAAGAAGCTATGTTCTTTCCCCTGGGCTTGAATGAGATCGAGGGGATTCCAAGAATGGGGAAAGAAAACATTATCTGGAGAACTCACTTCTGAACAGGAATTTATTAGATGCTGACGGGCATGTGTATTGAAATGAAAATGAAGTCTTAGTTTAAAATCTACTTGCCTGCCTCAGTTGTACAATTCCCCCCAAATTGATGTCATTGTCCCTATTTTTAAATGTGTCATCCATTCAATATGCATAATTGGTGTTGGTTGCACATTTGAGGAAAATGAATACATTGAGATGCAAAGATGCCATAGAAAATGGCTTCTTTTTCATTTTCTTTTAGCTCATGTTGAAAATCCATAGGTCATCATCTAGGTTCATCCCTGTCTAAGCTGTCTGATTGGAACTGGGGGCTTGTTTGGAAAAGATAAAGGTATAGTTATTGGCGTGGTTGGAATTCCAATGTCACAAAATACCTTGAGAAAAAAAAAATCTCAGCCAACAGGCCTTACTTCAGCCACGTGACTGGTCCTGTAGACAGTTCAGTATTGTATTGCCAGAGCAGAAATATAGCCCACCTGTCAAAATGGTATTTATACAGAGTGCAAGCGGGTGCTGACGGGAGAGACATTTAGGAGAGATTTCCTGGATTTATGGCATTGATTTTTGTTCTTTGTATGAGGAAGACGTTAACATTTCTGCTGGAAATATGTTCTCTGTAATGAGTCTGGTTAACTTTATGAAATACAACCCACCAGGTTAGCATGTGCCAGAAAATGGGTCTCCAATGCATTCAGAGAGGGCTGTGGGTCTCTTCCAGAGGGGGTTTCATTAAAGATCAGATAGGGAAGGGGAAAGCTCGAGCTGCCTTTCATTTTGACAAAGTGATCAAAGACAAGCTTTAGCTGGGGAATTTGTTTGAGGAAGGGTTAGAGGAGTGGGGAGGTCTTCATAGCAACATAGACTTTAGGGGCTGTGTTTAATATCTGTTTTATAAGCAATTCATTCATTTAGCTAATCAACAAATGTCTCCCATGGGCTGTGTGCTGCCGTCATCATAGGAGGCTGTACAGAGTTGCCTGTGGAGAGCTTCCAGACCAGAAGAGGCAAAACCCAAACCAGTCTCACAGTCAGTGAGCATGAAGATGAACTCCTTTTTGGAGAAATCCAGATACTTCTTGTAGCGTGGGAAACTTGGTTTCGTATTGCCTGACATCTCCCCTGTATCACCTGCGGTTCCCTGGTGCCTAACACTGCATCTGGCCTGCACTTTGAAATCTAAAAGTATGCCTTTCATCCGTCCCTCCCTTCTACAGATCTTCAGTGACTTCCCGAGTTGCCTGCTGAACTCGAGATCAAAAGCCCATGCTTGAGAGTTACGTTTTCTCATAACTTAGCTTCTCTTCCTGTCTGAGCACAGACACATGGGTAGTAAGTATCCTCTCGTCCACCCAGGTGTGCCTTTCCCTGCTGAGACTGCTCAGGTCACTGGAACCCCTGAAAGAACCTTTGGTTTGTCGAAATGTTGATTGATGGATAGCCGTCTCCCAAGAGCATGCAAGATTTGCTTTTGCTTCAGACTAGCACACTCTTCCACAACAAGGAACTAAAGGGTTAACGCCTGGAGCTCTGCCCTCAGTGTTGTTGACTTTGTGTGGTCTGTGCCCTTCTCACCCATGCACATCTATATTGTTGAGCTCTGTGGGATCATCTCTACAGTCTTTTCATGTTCACTTGTTTGGATACATCCCATTTTTAAGAAACTGAATTTAGCAAAGTTGATCGGCACATTTAACAAACGTTTAGGCTGTGTGGTGTGGGTCTCATAGGAAACGCAAGGCTCTTGTGGGATGTATGTGCTGGTTAGTTTTGACTGTCAGCTTGGTGTCAGCTAGAATCACCTGGGAAGAGAGCTCCGGTGACAGATTAGACAGATCAGGCGAGCATGTCTGTGGAACACTGTTTTGATTGTTAAATGCTACAGAAAGATCTAGCCCACGGTGGGCAACGCCATTCTATGGACTGGGCCCTTAACTGTACAGGGGTGAGGGAAGTTAGCTGTAAGCAAGTGAGCAGGCAGCATGGGTGAACTCGATCCTCTCTATTCTTCAGTGGAGCTGTGGTGTGAGGAGCTGGCTCCAGTTCCAGTTCCAGCTCCGTGATGTTCCTTTTGATGACCGACTGTAAACTAGAACTGTAAACCTTCCTGCTTTGTGTCCTTGGCATCAAACTGCTTTATCACAGGAACAGAAATGAAAGCTGAACATGGTGGGGTGGGTGGGGTGGGTAGGAAGGGGTGGGGGGGAGGTAGGTCTGTGGGTGGGGAGGTTGGGAGTAGTGAGTCAGGAACTGGGGCGGGGGAGGGGGGAAGAGGGGGAGGATGGAGATCAGGGTTGGGCAGTGAAGTGTATGGAAATCCACCCCTGAGAGTCTAAGGAGTCTTTGGGTCCTGGAGCTGGGGTTGGGCTGCCAACGGGGAGATCATATGGGGCCCATATAATTCCAGTCTTTGGGCTGAGGTCAGTTACAATATGAAGTACTCCTGTGTACTAGAGTATCCGAGGTCCCAGGAACATGGTCTGGTGTGTTTGTTGAATGAATATTGGGGTTGGATTAAAATAATGCTATTGAATCATGGCTGGCCTTAAGTATCTTCTGTCTGGGAAATGTTTCACACTATTAATTTTTCTTCTTTTAAAAAATCAGAAGATAGCTTTATAAGACTTAGTACTTCCCTTCTGCCATGTGAGTCCCAGGGATTTAGTTCAGGTTGTCAGTTTGGGTGGCAAGTGCCTCTACTCACTGAACCATCCTGTCAGCCTCCCTCCCTCCCTTTATTCTTGAATGACTTCAGCCTCCCTCCCTCCCTTTATTCTTGAATGACTTTATGAGCACGGGTACCTACCTCCCACAAGACGTAAGCCCTCAGAGGGCACGACTTAGTTCACTAGAAATGATTTGTATAATATGAGTCTAAAATCCCCCCAAAGGGTGTGATTTGAGTCAGAATTTAGGCAATGGCTGTTAGAACAGGCAGTTAGAACCCATTTGCCTGTCTGAAATGAGAAGACAAGTCATGAAAGAACAAGCCTTTGCAGCAAGCCGGGGTGGTGGTGGGGAACTCATTCTATGAGCTGTGGTAAGAAGACAACTCACTTCCTCTGTCACTTCAGTGTTTGCCCTGTGAGTTCTTGGTTTTAGAATTCAGGATTCCATAATGCCTGGCATCGAGGAAGGTATTTAGCCTGTCAAGTTATGCCTACATCTACTGTTATTATTATTATTATTATTATTATTATTATTATTTATCATTTGAGAAGCAGAGCAGGTAGAAGCATCTCAGGCTGCTTTCCTGGGTCACTGCCTGAACTCTGGAGTGGAGGGTGAAGAAGATAGCCACAGTATGTTTTTTTATTGTGCCTATCCATGGCTTATTGCTTGCATTAAAACAAAACAGGTTTGAGATGAGACCTTTCACCTGGGATCTGCGCCTGAGCCCGAGGGAAGGCTGGGGTCATTTTACACCACAGTGAGCTCACCCAGGAAGAGTCAGAGGGGAAACTAGCTAGCTGCAGAGCAGAGTTCAATTCGGAACTTCTGTAATCACCCTGCATTGATCCTACCCAGGTTCCCAAGCAGCTCATGTGAGCAGGTCGAGCAGCCCGTGTGGTCTTTTCTGTGTTGTAGGCGAAGGCTTTAGGGAAGAGAGGAAGGCCGGGTTCACCGGAAGAAAAGAGACCAAAGGAGACTTCACCAACTACAGCACCTGTCAGTGTTCAACAACAGATAAAATTAATTCGGAAACCCAAACAATCTGCAGAAAACCGAACACAATTATCTAAGAAATTAAGTTACACCGTTTCCATGACCTTTAATCAATCACCGCACCGTTAATGTTAATTTTGTGATCTAAAAAAAAAAAAAAAAAATCATAGTTCGATTTGCATTTTAATGGGTGCTAAATGAGTGTCATCAGGAAGAAATAATGGCAGGGTGGCCTTTTGCTACAAATTCTGCCTTCCTAATGGCAAGGCACAAAGCAAGGAAATGGCGTTTGGAAAGGTTTTGTTTCGCTGTCTAGCAGATGTACAGAGCTGCCCTTCTCAAATGAAAAAACAAGCAATTCCCCACAAATACCACCACCTGTTGTTCTAAATAAATCCAAGCTGTAAAATGGAAAGAAACCTTAATGGCAAAATCATTATGTGTATCCGACCCCCTCCCGCCAGCTCTTCATAATGGCCTCTTAACAACTTGCTCTTCAGGCATGTGCCTTTTTAAGCCTCTGACTTTGACTAGGCTCCAGCCCCCCATCCTTAACCAAGAGAGATGGTGTGTGAACTTGTGGCTAAAAAATAAAACGTTACAAACCTCAGGGAGAATGACCTCTTCGTCCATTTGCATGGTATAAGGGACTAGAAGGTGACTAGGCGCAACTTGGAATTTAGGAGGTCCCTTTAAATCATAATCCAGATGGCTAGGGGCGTATTTCCTGGCCAATGAGTTTAAGCTCAAGTGTGAACATAGAATCCTAACGACATCAGGGTGTCACGAGGGTATTGCAAGCTGCTAATGATTGGTACAATCTTGCTTCTTTGAGTACTTGGAGGGAAACTGTAAAGCATTATTATAATGGTAATGTTGTATCCTTTAGTTATCTTCTTATCCATCTCCACGCTCCTGTTGCCTACAGACTTTATCATGCTCTCTGTAAATACCGACTGTGCCACCAGCCTAGGATATTACACTTACTGAAAATATTGTGGCCCTTACCTGAAACAGAGCATCTCACACTGTCTCATTCTTTTGGGGGAAAAGGCCTGGATGAATTATTTCTCCGGATGAAAGAAGTCTTGAAATTATAAATTTGGAGACGAAAGCTTTAAAAAATAAAGAGCTTCAGAGATTTTTTTCCCCCTGAGTATAAGAAATTCAAATAAGGCAGGGAAGAGAAAATGTCGGAGATGAGCGCTAACTTACTTTTTTCTTCAAAGACGAGATGAGGGTAGGGGGTTGGGGGAATGTTCCTGCCAAGATTGCAAAAACTCTACTTCATAAAAGATTTATTAACAGTGACAGAGGGAGATTGCTGAGTGGGACCCTGATAAATGCCTCGCTTTTCTCTTCTTGCTTTAAAATTATGGGTTCTGTCCATAAAGTACTGATTAATTCATATTCACTCAATGACACCCCCCTTTCTTTCTTCCTAAAGCAATGACTGTAAGCATTTTGCTTCAACAAATAAAGTACTCTGGGTGGAATTCTTACTAATTCATTGAGTGTGGCAACTGGTACTACAATTTATGCAGCTAATCTCAGAAAAGCCAGAAAAGACCTTTTCTTTCAGTGTTGACAGGACCTGCCTACCTTTCAGCAATTTCCCCCCCTAAGGTATTATTAATCTCTAAACTTCCCAAAATTGAAGACTTATCTAAGGCTTCGTAGGCATCAACTCCCCAAGAGAGAAATTTCTTTGCTTTTCTGAAAGAAATTGGACTCTTTTTTTTTTCTTGTTTAAAGAATGCAGATGAAATGGCGTCTGCTTTAAATTTCCAGGGGTAATGGCTGGGTTCGAAACACATTATTTATTGGGTTCTTCTGGCTGAGAAAAATGGCAAGGTACTCGCAGAGAAGCGAGTATGTCCCGAGAGCCGATGGAGACCGCTGGCTAAGGAAATCTGTCATGGCATCCTTACTAAGCCCCTGGCTAGGACGTCCCTGCTTCAGAAGGAATTCTTGCTTCTATTGCCTGTGTTAGACATTTACCTCATTGCTGGGTGAAATATTTGAGAGGAGTAGCTTAAAGCAGGAGAGTGGTTGGTTTTTTTTTTTTTTGTATTTTATGTGTATGGATAAAATTTTGCCTATTTGTATGTATCTGTACCATGTGTGTGTTTGGTGCCCATAGAGGTCAGAAGAGGGTCCTGGATCCCCTGGAACTGGAGTTATGGATACTGGTGAGCTGCTAAGTAGATGAAGGAATTCAAATCTGTTACAGAGAAGTAAGAGCAACAAGTGTTATAACCACCGATCTGGCCCCAAGGAAGAGAGTTTTACTTTGGCTCCTGGTTTAGTGGGTATGGTGAATCATGGTGGAGAAGGTGTCACTCGTGGTCACAGGTCCTCCTCGCCACTCAAGTGATGGGAGCTACTTCTTCATAACTAGGTGGATCAGAAAGCAGAGAGGAGACAGGAAGTAGGCGTGGCCTCTAACCATCAAAGTGCTGCAGCACGCATCAGGTCGGCCAACAAGAGATGAGAGACTCTGGTCTCAAAGGTCCAAAAACTCTCAACACAGCGCCATCACCTGGCGATTAAGTGTTTCAACACAGAAGCCTGTGGGAGATGTTTTACTTCTAAAACAATGACATTATCTCTCAGAATTAGCAAGCGCTTTTCAGTTTTAATGAATCCGAAAACGACTAGTTTGTCTTTGTTTCAAATAGTGGAAAACGTAGAAGGTTGTTAGTGAGTGGATTGCTCCACTAGCTATTACCATACTAGAGACCATTATGTGTCGGTAAGAACAGTTAAGTCTTCTACCAGTGGGGGTTCCTTGATTTGGGTTGGGGAAGCACTGGATTGTTGCCTCTCTGAGGGCAGGTGCCAGGACTGTCTTGTTCACATCCTTTGTCGTTCAGCACATGACTGCTGTTTGGAGCACATCTGATGAGGGGATTAAATTGTAAACAAGAGAGTAGGTCTGCATTTGATACTGGATAACTTGGACGCAGGTGACTTTAAAAGAATGGATATCAGTGGTTATCTAGGCTTTTGAGTAACTTCCTAAGTGGCTTTACTATGATAATAAATTTTGATGGTCAACTTGCTTGGATTGAGAAGCACCAGGGTACCAGAAAAGCACATCTCTGGACACGTGTATGGGGGCATCTCCAGAGGGGTAGAGAGCCTGCCTTGAACATAAGCGGCCCCACAGACTGGAGAGTTGCATAGAATGAGATAGGCAGGAGGAAGCCTTTGAGGGTAGGCATTGTCTCTCTCTGCTTCTGGTCCGCCCTGAATTAAATAGTCTCTGCCCTGTGCCTTTGCCACCATAACTTTCTGCTTAACCAGAAAAAACAGACCCAAGGATTATGAGCAGAAACTCTGGAAACACGACCAAAATAAAGACTTCTCTTTAGTCATTTTCTTAGGTATGATAAAAAAGTCAAGTACGAGAGTCTGACTTCAGTAGGCTGAAAATGACCATCCAGCTATGGCGGGAGGCAGGGGAGATGCTTTTCTCTCTGTCAAGAATAATACTGACTTGTCTGACGGAGGTGATGACGTATGCCTTTAATCCCAGTACGTGGAAGGTATGAGGCAGCTGGATCTCTGAGTTTGAGGCCAGCCTGGTCTTTAGAGTGAGTTCCAGGACAGCCAGGACTACACAGAGAATCTCTGTCTTGAAAAAGCAAAAAGTAAAGATAAACAAACAAACAAATGATAAAATAAAATAAAGAATAAAAGTTGCTCATGAAAACCACGGGTACCAACTCTGGACCTACGCCTAACTCGCCTCTTCAGTCCTCACTCCTACTCTAGGGAGGGGATGTGTGGGGCGGTGGGCTGTGAGAGGCAGCTGGATACCTGGGCGAGTGCAGGCCTTGAACCCCAGAGACCCTAAAGGGACAGTAGGAGTTTGGCCTTGCTCCTGGGCCCTGGTTCCTTTCACTTAGCTTCACCTATCCACAGCCCCTCCCAAAGAAAGGTCTGTGGCCATTGGTCACATAGCACAGGTAGAAGTCGTGATACAGGCCGCAGAGCCTCAAGACATCTCCATATTCATGAGATACCTAAAGGCCACAGGGTGTAGCCAATTAAGCATTCCTTCCCAGACCCTCCTCTTCCATCTTTTTAATTTTTTAGGAACCTAGGGCTCTTAAATAGGCTATCCCACAGACCATCCTGTTTCTGCCTCCCCAGTGCTGGGATTATAAGAGTATGCCACCGTGTCTGGCTTTTTCCATGAGTGTGAGGATTTGAATTCATAACATTAAGCTTGCGTGGTGAGTGCTTTGCTGATCGAGCCAGCTACTCAACGCCTCTCAAACTGCCCACAGTTTTCCTGCTAATGTTTGATGTCCACTTCTCTGGTCTCCTGATTGTTCATGTCTTTCATCTCTCCCCTGCATGGGAGATGGTATTTGTGACATGCATCTACCTGGCAGGCTGGTTCACATGCCTGGACTGAGGCCACTCTGGTTGGAATACAGAAACTCTTGCTGACAGTAACTCCAGAAAGGGCTGAGTAGTTTTTCCCAATCTATAGCACCAATTGAACTTATTAAGTTTTATTAATTAAACTTTCTCCCAGTTTCCAGTTTTCCCTTTGTAAATATATGGATTGTATTGAAATCCACCTATATCCCATGCTGTGGCTTTCTCAGGGGCAGGTGGTAAGACAGTGGATGATACTCAAAGGATGTTGAGGTATTTCAGAGGGGTTTGGTGACCAAAAAAACCAAAAATGCTGGGATCCAAAGGCAAAGGATGAGTTTAAGTTCAACATGTTATTATGTGTTAACTTGGAGCATGGCTATCTTTTCTTTTGTAAAATGGAGCAATTATATCGCCCCCTCCCCACACCCACAAGATTCCCATCTATGTAGGTCTTTGTCTAGAGAAAGACTGGATTAATCCTACAGTAGGTACATTCCATTGCACAATGCTATTGTCCAGACCTTGGAGGGATTGAAACATTAGCAAGGCAGGCTGCTAATAGTCTCTGAGATAGAATCTACGTACAATACTATACTGTCTTCTGCTCCCAAGAGCAGTCGTGGGTTTTTCTATCTTATTTGTTGTGATAGGTTTATTTATTGGAATCTTCTTTTTGAACTGTCTAGAATTTTTCCATTTTAGGGGATTTTAGAAATGACATTTTTGAAACTAGCTGGAGAGTCTTCTCTGCCGTCCCCAGTGTCACCTTACTCCCCTGTGAAAGCACACCCAGGCTTCGTTACATTTACCAAGGCAGACTTGAATAAATCCTACCATAGATAAACAGCCTCAAAATTAGCCACGGGTGAACAGACTACCTCTAAACATACGCTTTAAAGGGCATGCTCTTTAAGGGGGAAATAAAACCAAGCACGGAATAGGTCTGGAGATAATTTGTGTATTGCAGGTATGGCCTGATAAGACCTGACAAAACTCAGTTTCTAACGGCAGAGATGTGGTATGGCCATCACCAGGGCAGTATCAATAAGCAGAGTCATTTACCAGAGCAAAATGTGTCACTCACATTACCTTTCAGGAGTGAAAGCTAACAGGCACAAGGCAACAACAGAGTGAATTCACGAACTGCATGTTACACATGCTGTCTCTTTAGGACTATGGCACATGGCTGGTATTATCACTCCTGTTTCAGAAATGAAAACATCCATGCCCTTAGGATTTATTGATTTATCTTGATTTTAATTTTGGGGTGGCTGTCAACTGAAGACATTTTGGATGGTTGCGAGTGGGAGTTGGGACTGGGTACCAGTGGGATCTACTGAGGCTTGGCAGAATCCACAAATGTTAATGTCGTTGATGCCAAAGGACCATGTAGTTGACATGTTGGTAGTGCTGAGTACAAAAAACCCTGAGCTGGGAGGAGCAGCAGCGAGTTCCGTGTTTGATTCCTAGCCTGCGTATATTTCTCTACAGGTCTGACAAGATCACAGTGAGGAGGAACTGCCATCATTGATCACATACTTCCGCAAGCACACAGTGCTTTGGTGGTACCTGGCAATCTCAGCACCGATCATTTTGGTCATTCCTATGGCTTCTTGTAAGATACTCTATTGACTGTTCTGAATATCATGTCTGGGTGTCATGTGACAAAATTTAGAAGTATATGATCTGTGGGTAGTGGAGGAAGAACACTGGCTTTACAATGGAGCCAAGAGGATACTCTGAGGAGAAAAATATAGACCGGAGCTTTTTCAGAAAGTCTCTCTTTTTGCCTACTCTTCATCAAAGCACATTCACAGTCCACCAACAGATTTTTATCGGGGGTGGAATCAAGTTTGATTTCATAAGAGTGGCTGAAGCAAAGGCTCCAACTTCTTGGGACTCTGGTATGAAAGACAAAGGATATGTACAATAAGAATAAAATAAAGAATAAAGTAAAGATGGATGCCTTCCACATAAAACAGAGTAAGAGTGTGTGTGTGTGTGTGTGTGTGTATGTGTGTATGTGTGTTCCGTTTCATATGGGTGGGAGGAAAGGTGAAAACAGGTAAGATACTAACTCTTATAAGTAAGTACATCTTTTAAAGAGGACTATATAGCCTACTCATGCTGATTATAGTTGTGGGGTGTCATGATCTTTTATTGTATTTTCCTTTAGGTTTTTTGAGACAGGGTTTCTCTGTATAGCCTTGGCTGTCCTGGAACTCACTCTGTAGACCAGGCTGGCCTCGAACTCAGAAATCCGCCTGCCTCTGCCTCCCAAGTGCTGGGATTAAAGGCGTGCGTCACCACTGCCCGGCATGATCTTTTAAATCTACATTCACCTTTAATTTATGTCTCTCTTAATTTGGCTCCTTGATATTTACTAGTCATAGTTAATTATTTAAATCTTGTTGAATCTCATTCCTCCAAGGAACCGATCTTATTTTTTTTCTCCAACTAATAGTTGCTTTTAACTAACATATCGAGTTTAAACTTCTCTCTCTGTGTCAAGGAAAAAAAAAAAAGCAGTGTTGATTGCCTCTTGCCTTGGCAGGTGACATCACTGAAGCACCTTTACTCCCCTTGGATGTTGAGCTAGTTCAAGTTTTGAGTCAGGAAGTCACAGACTCAGAACATGTCAGGCTTTTGCTTTGCAAGACAGCGTGGGAAGTGGGGCGTAGAGAGAGAAAAGCATTTTCTGTGGAAAGAAAGAGTCAGAGAGCTAGCCAGCCACGTGGCAGGTAGTTTTAACCTTCACCTTGAGCCTGGACAACACTCAACAATCCTGAAAGCTCCCAGACAGATGAGAAAATATGCTATAGAGAAAGGCTTAAGGAAAATGGATTTCTCGATTCATTGTAGAAGTTTAAAAGCTTTCTAAAAGAGATTCTTCCATCTCTATAATAAAATTTTTTTCAGCCTATGTTCCATTAATCTTTATGTCCACAATCGAAAGCCTTTTGCTTAATAATATCCCTTCAAATATTTGAAGACTGTTCTTAAGTCTCCCCATAGACTCCCTTCCTTGAGAATAAATAATCTAAATTGCCTTAAACTTTTCTCATAAATTCTTTCTCTCATTCTTTTATTAATCTTTATAACTTTTCCAGGAGTTTTCTTCACATTGTTCTATCTTGCTCCTCAAACATGAGGCTGGGAAAGGACAAAGGACTATGGCAGGGGTTGTGTAACTTATATCCAAATGGGAGCTATTTGAGAACAGGCTCTGTTTCTTACTCAGTGTTAGACTCTTAGTACATGGGAGAGCAAACTGCTCTTCTGAGTAAATCCAGATAGTAAATTTTTTAAGGGTTTCAGCTCAAGAGTTAATTTTTATGCAATACAAGGGGTATGGTTTATGCAACTATTCTCTCCAAAATAGGACAGAATAAGCTCACAGAGCCAAGTGGGTGGAGATACTTTACAGAATGCCATCAAGACCAACATCATACCACCCAATCTGCCCTACCTCCAAAATCAGCTGACTCAGTTCATGGGTCCATAGAGCCTTCCTCTTTGAAGTCCCTTATTTGTCTGCAGTGACCTTAAATAGGTCCCTCATGCTTCTCAGCTCCAATGGCTAGTGGGGCCACCTCTAAAGCCTTAGTGGGTAAGCAAAGAGCCACACCTCCTCAGTGCTCAGCACCCCGCCTTTGTCTACAGAGGAGCTGTTTAGTCCAGTTAAATGTGGTGCCCTGGCTGTGTGAGCCGAAGTTTCCAAGGGGGAAAAAGCCACTCCTATGTGACAGATGTGCAAGGTTGACTGATGAAAAACTTGAATGTTGCAGGTCTGGAGCCAACCTTCCTAGATTTGTCTCAATACCATTCTTTGCCCACCTCTGTGTTTGACTTAATTCCCATCCTTGTACAATTCTTTTTGGATAAACAAACAGACTCTTAGCTCCCACTGACCCATAGGCTAAGAATGTCATCAGAGGCCCATGATAGAGATGTAACCTGTCTAACCTGATGTTTCCATTAATTTTTTTTTAGATTTATTTATTTACTTATTATGTATTCAGTGTTCTGCCTACATGTATCTCTGGGGGCCAGAAGTAGGCACCAGATCTCATTACAGATGGTTGTGAGCCACCATGTAGTTGCTGGGGATCGAACTCATGGACCTCTGAAAGTATAGCCAGTGTTCTTAACCTGTGAGCCATCTTTGATGTATGACTTTCTTTTGTCTTGTTACTATAAAACCTCGTGAGACTGGTACCATGTTGGAACATGGTATTTGTCGCAAGCTGAACCTGTGTTCCTAGGCTATGGAACTCATGTTTGGCTTCAGAATAAACTGTCTCTTTTTTGAGGGGACAGCTGCGATTTTGTGTTGGTCCCTGATGGGAGCAGGCAGGGAGCTTCCATTTCTTTTTCTCTAAGCTTCCAACTTGCACCTGGGTGGTACTAGTGTTCAATCCTAGGGGTCTATGAAAAGCTTTACCCTGGTTCCCTAAGGGTCGAATATGTTGCCCATAGCAGTCTGTATCCAGTCTTTGTCTCTTCTGTCTCCATAGACTGTCATGATTACTACCTTTTACATGTCCTGGAAAGTTGCATTTATTTACATCGTTTTCCTTCTTAACTAGCCGGAGATATTGCAAAATAGCCAAGCCCTCGGTGTGGTGGATCAATCTCTAAC
Source organism: Rhabdomys pumilio (assembly GCA_030674055.1). Lineage (NCBI taxonomy): Eukaryota > Metazoa > Chordata > Mammalia > Rodentia > Muridae > Rhabdomys > Rhabdomys pumilio. Next base: position 13,361,500 of record JANHMN010000021.1, read on the forward strand.
ATTTCTTCTGTCAAATGTTGAAGCAAAGAAAATGATGATAGTTCTAAGGGCTCTATTAGGTGGACATGACCTACAAGGACTGGCAGAAGGATGAAGATCACAAATCAGTCTTTGCGCCTGATTCAGGAGCCGGGAAAGAGATGGAAGTGTATTCCTCCTGAGGGTGTGAGTCCAAGTTTAGGAATTTATCAACGTGTGACTGGGATCTGCTGTAATGAGCCTCTTCCCTTTTCTCATAAAAACAAAACTAGTGTCTGATTAAAGCTGGCTGGGCTTCCTGAGATATGGAAATTAATTCATCTGGAGATGGTGGGGGTATCCTGTCCTTTGTCTGGCTTAACAGATAAATGGTCTCATTTGCATATGGGGATCATGTTTACTCCCCTACTGGTGAGAGAACAATGACAGTGACATTGAATTTGCATATCCCCCTTCACTGATATTGGCAAGGCTTCTTTGAAGGTGTCCTGGATTCTGGATATATCCTTTCCTGGTTTTGTTCGAAGTCCTTTTACCCTGTGCCTAGTCAGGTCACATTCAGACTGCTGGTGTGACAAAAATCACGCCGAAACCTCAGTGGCTTGAGGCCAGGAAGGCTTATTTCATTTTTACGTGACACGGCCATCACGTTGCACAGGGAAATGCACTTCGTGCTGCTTTCTCTCAAGCATCCCACCATTTTACCACTTAGAGTTGATGGTGATCTTTCTTCTTCTTCTTCTTCTTCTTCTTCTTCTTCTTCTTCTTCTTCTT
>JANHMN010000021.1:13363204-13394120 GCA_030674055.1 Rhabdomys pumilio
TCCTCTCCTTTCCTCCCTTCCTTCCTCCCTTCCTCCCTCCCTCCCTCCCCTCCTCTCCTTTCCTCCCTTCCTTCCTCCCTTCCTCCCTCCCTCCCTCCCTTCCTCCTTCCCTCCCTCCCTCTCTCCCTTCCTTTCTTCCATCTAAAAGCCTTTTATCTAGATAAACTTTCCATCCATTTGTTGCTAGCTATACATTTTACAATTTAGTTGCTTGGCAGGCTGGATAAGAAGGGCCTAACCTCGGGAGCTGTTCTAAATATTGAGTATCTGACATTCCTTTTCTTGAAGCCACCATGGTTCTGTTTGAATCCCTGCATCCGAATGGTGAAATTAAATTCATCTGTTTACTTATTCTTGGAGGCTTAGTTCTCTGGTTAGACTTCTGAATGCAGACAGCCATAGGTTGTCATCCTTGGACTTTTAACAAATGTATAGCCACGGAAGATCTGGAGCCTTTTATCCTTCACTGGGATTGGAGGGCCTGGGTCTTTCAGATCACTTTCGTTATGTGTGACCCCGTTTTCAATCTTTGGAGGGTGTATAGAGTCAGAATCTCCCCAGTACAGGGCCTGCAGAGTCTGCTTTTGTCATTTAGTATCCATTGGATTCTCTTAAACTATGCAAAATAGGAGACTTTATTTCATCCAGTAGAGGGCACTGTGCACCAAGGGTAGCCAGTTCCATCCCTTCTGTTAGAGGGATGAATTAAGGATTAATGAAACCCATATTCAAACCTTGAAACTATATCACCTATCATAAACCACAAACCAAAACACCACACTAGCAATGTACTTTATAAAAGGAAGAAATGCAATTTATTAGCAACTTGCACACTCCAGAAGGCACAGACCTCCTCATTAAATCAACCGAACGTTTCTTTTCCTTTTTCACAAACTCAGGCTGTCTGAAGGAAGGCTGTCTCAGCGTGAGCTGTTTAGCTAAAGTTCTTGGGATCTTTGGGGGGCCACAGTTTCAGGTTTGGTTCTGTTAAAAACAGAACCCTTTGCTAAAAACAGAAGCCTTTGGAAAGCACCTTCTCCCACAGGAAAATGACTTAACACTTTAGAGAAACTTACAAACTACTGAGAGAAAATATCAAAAATACAACGATTCCCTAAGTGTTCAAATGGATGATGTCAATAGCTCACAGGGAAGATTGAGCATGTAATTTGAGGGGTATGAACTTTTTGTTCTGCTACTGTTTTTTTTTTAAAATTTTTTTATTATTATAAGCACACATCTATATCCCTGTGCTGTGAAGAAAAACATTCAAATTCTCTTCTCTTCCCTTTCCTTCCCCTCCCCTCCTTTCCCCTCCCCTCTCCTCCCCTCCCCTCTCCTCCCCTCTCCTCCCCTCTCCTTCCCTCTCCTCCCCTCTCCTTCCCTCCTCTTTTTCTCCCCTCACCTCCTCCTCAGCAAATTCTACTTAGCTGCTAAGCCTTCCCTTGATTTCTGACTGTCTATAAGGTTCCTGCTCTCTGCTCCATGGTTTTCTTGCCTGACAGGGAGTGCCTGTCTCTGAGGCGGTCATGAAGTTTTTATAGCATTCTTTTTTCTTTTTTTCCTGCAGTTCTGGACTTTGCAGATTGTTTTCTCTCTCTTCCCTTTCCCTTCCCTTTCTTTGTGAGCCTGATGGTTGCATCTAGGACTTCATGTAAGCTAGACAAACACTCTACCAAACACAGGCAAATGAACATCCCTAGCCAGTCCCATAGGACACAATGCTTCTCGTGAACCTGCCTTTAGCTCGCTGTGTCTAATAGTCATCCAACCAGGCGCCCACGGGATCGCCCCTTCTTTACTTTATGCTCAGCTCCTTTGTACCCTTTTCATATTGCTGCCATATAAGAGAACACATTTAATTTCAGGCAGATTAGTTATCAAACATAAGATATTAAAGATATTAAAGGCAATTCTCCGGTGTTAATATTTCCCCTCCCCTGGAGTTCACTTACCTTTTCCTGATGAATCTTTTTATCATTACCAGGATCACCCATTTATTCTTAATAGCCTAGCAAACCTCATTATGGACCTTCTCCACAAAAGTTGATCTCTGGAATTTTATCCCCTGTATTAGGATTGGTCACTGCATTAAATCTGGTGAAGCGATACTAGTTGGGGCAGCAGTAAAGCAGATGCTAATGACTAGTCACTTGCCTTGTTCCAGGCTAAGCTTTTATGGATGCTGTGTCGTTTAGACCTTATCACGATTTTAGACCCTATGTTCACTAAAAATACATTTATTTATTTATTATTTAGGTGTGCGCATGCGTATTGGCACGTGCATACCGCGATGTGCATGCGGGGATCAGAGGAGCACTTTCGACAATCTGTTCTCTCCTACCAAGTGGATTGAATTCTGCTCATCAGGCTTAGTGGCAAGTGCCTTTACCCACCGATCCATGTAGCTGCCCGTGTATGTCTGTGTTATACACACGGAAACTGAGAGCTAAAAGGAAGTCAAGAAGCATGATGTAAGTGGCCCCGTTAGCCAGTGGCAAGAGGAGAGGGGCATGTCGGGAGTGCACTGGCTTCAGCACTGCTTCCGTCTCCAGAAATGTGCTCTCCTGGTGAGAATTTGAATATAAGAAAGGACAAAGACCAGACCGTGTACAAAAATAGAGCTCTGACTCATAGTCTGGAGCAACCAGCCAGGAGAACAGACCCATCATTTACAGGAACCAGCAGAGGAAGCCAGCCTGCTATCTCCTTTCAGGCTAGCAGGAAGTCAGTTCACTATTTCTAACAGCTGCTCCAGGAAGGCAAACACTCATACTGTAATGATGGGCCCCAAATGACCGAGACTTGAGTAATATCTGACAGATTCTGTAATTTTTGTTCTTATTTCCAGTTTAAGACCAACCAGGGAAAGTCAAATATATATCCCTAACTAGTCATGTAAGATACCATGATTCTAGTGAGTCGGCTTCAGCTTCCTCAGGCCAACAGATGTCCAAACAGGCATGCATAGATCTGTGTCTTTCCTCTCCACACAGTGTTCCTTCTCTTCTGCCTACCTTTGAGTTTTGCCAAATGCTGTGGCAGTGTCTGGCTTCTCTACTTAGTAACAACCTCTGAATAGAGGGTGCATACCTTCATTTGGTTAGTCTTCATTCATTTCCACACTGAACATCATATAATTCTAATTGCTTAGGGCTATGTTGAGTCTCTTATCTATTTTCCATGTTGACTTACATAGATTCATGTTTGTCTAGTTGTCTTTCCTCCTCTTCTTCTTCCTCCTCCTCTTCCTCCTCCTCCTCTTCCTCCTCCTCTTCTTCCTCCTCCCCTCCTCCTCTTCCTCCTCCTCTTCCTCCTCCTCCCCCTCCTCCCCCTCCTCTCCCCTCCTCCTCCCCTCTTCCTCCTCCTCCCCCTCCTCTTCTTCCTCTTCTTCCTCCTCCTCCCCCTCCCCCTCCCCCTTCTCCTCCTCTTCTTTAAAAGTCTCTTACTACTCAGATTGGCATTCCAACTACAAAGAGTCCTCGTTGAAACTGCTTATCTAAGAGAGCGCAAGTATTTTGACTTCATCAATGGATCAATTCTATTTCTGCAGCTTGAATGACTTTGTTCCAATTTGCTATCATAGTGACCCGGTCAACACTTACTGCAAATGTCCACTTTGAGTGTGCCTTTATTAGTACTACAAACATTTAAAAATACTTTATAAATTCTTGGAGGCTTTAATACAAATTATTTTGTGATTACTTCTGGCTTCTCCTATCTCCAGGCAGATCCACCCCCACCCCCTCCTCCTCATCTTCATGTCGTCTTTAAAAAAATCAGTAACTTGTTGGCTCAAATTAACCATTTCTTTGAGTAATAAAATGACTTTAGTTGTGAGCCCTGCAGAGTTTCCTTACAGCTCAGGAATGTCCATCTTATGGTTACTTTCTCTGTCAGATGACCCAAGTTTGTTCCCTGATCATGCTAGAAAGTACCCCAGGGGTTAAAGACAGCCTAGCCACTGTTCACTTAGATTTTAATGACCAAATAGTTCATGTGTCTTCAAATGTCATGAGGTGAAAAATGAAACTGATAGGATTCTGGACAGGCAACATTTCATCTGGAAAATATGGACTTAGGACCAAATTGCTGTATTTGTCAAGGCACCTTTATGTCCAGGTCTCAGGACCTCCAAGAAATCTTAAAGAATTGCCATATCCACTGTAAAGATACATAAGAGCCCTTTATTTCAAACCCAAGTTTGGACCACAAGTTGCACAAAGTGAAGTTGTGACCCGTGTCTAGGCGTGTAGGGAATACATACAAGCAGGTTATATATGGGGAGGAAAGGCGGATAAGGGAAGCTTTAATGTTTTTACAAACCAGTCACAGCTGCCTGGGAATGCTTAATTGGCATGATTTCTGTCTAAGGATGTATGGTTTTCGCTTTTCCCAAGGCTATAAGCCACCTGTGTTGGGGAGTGTTTGGCCATCCATCAGAGAGGGTGCCAACTTCAGGCAGCATGGAGACTGCTGCGCTGCATTTGTTTATCTGTTCTCAAGCTGATACCGTTCCCAGGATGTGGGTGCTATTAGAATGAGGATTTGTGGCCTTTGGCACCGGTCTTTTTGGAAGGGTCAGGTGGCTCCTGTGTGCTCGGGACTGAGGGGAAAGTGCTGCAGCAAGCGCCAGCAGCTAGGCGGCTTCTGGGGAAGTGCTGAAGCCGGCACTGGCAGTTCAGCTTGGCTTCTTCACACCCACTCTTTCTGAGTTTACAGAGAGTTCTCTTGACATGGGCTGTTTCCTGGAAGTGTGTTATGGTTTAGGAATTTGTGTTAGAAATGAAGGAAGCAAAGGTGTAGGGTATTCTTACCCCCAGGTAGAGAGACAGTCTAGGTAGAAATACAAGGTGACCCAAGATCGTACATTGTGAGTATGGAATGGATGACTCCTGTGTGAGACCAGTAACAGCTGGGTCTTCACTGGTCCTAGAAGTGCAAGGGAAGATACGTTTATGTTCATCTCTCTGACCTGTGATTGCCTGAGGACGCATACAGCTTGCTTTGTTGACAAGACCTCAGTTGTTAGCTCCCTCAAGCTATTTGGTCACATTAACTATAAACACTAGAGACAGTCAGTCTTTGTAAGGTTTTGCATTTTCTTCTGTAAAATTTAGGGAAGAATAATAATTATAGCAGTCTACCCTACTCTAATAACATGCCCATCGTTGGCACATATTAAACACTCAACGAATTTCATCTGCAATAATTGTGAGTTCAATTGTCTTCAAATTCCAGTGTTAGAGAATTCACACTTTAGAATTGGAAGGAAGCCTGAAATTTGGGTGTTCCCCTGGGGCAAAACCAAAACAAAACACCAGGAAGAAAAGGAAAGGGGAGGAAGAAGAGGAGGAGGAAGGGAAGGAGAAGGAGGAAGAGGAGGAGGGGAAGAGGAGGAGGAGGGGAAGGAGAGGAAGGAGGAGGAGGAGAGGAAGGAAGAGGGGAAGGAGAAGGAGGAGGAGAAGGAGGAGAAGGAAGAGGAACCCATTTTAATCTCTTGTGTACAGGAACAAGTGATAACGGATATGTAGTATGTCTGAATAGCACACAGGAAGGTAAAGACATTGAGCTACTGGTGGGGAACAAAGAGCATGACTCATGAAGAGGGCTGGAGAACTTTTGTTTCATATCTTGGGTGTTGGCAGTCACCTGTCGACAAACACATGGTAGAATCTGCTTTTTCTTCAGAAAAATGATCGTGGCTGTGGGGAGAACTGAGTAAGGGAAGTTGGTTTCCAAAGGGGAGAAAACTTACTCGAGTCCCTTCCATAGGAAAGAAGCTGGGAGGGGTTTTGAAATGCTTCCGTTGGTGCCATGGGCCTCAGTTTCCCCACGTGAGCGAGGCAGAAGCCCTCTTGTGAGTCATGAATGAGATAACAAATGTGAACCTACTGACACAGATGTTTCTTGAATAGTGGAAATATTCCGATATTATTTTCCATTTTCGATTCTCTTAGTGATAGAAATAGAAACAACTGTAAATTGTACTGATGCCAGAATAGTTATTTCAATGTAGAAAATGAACTTGTATAAAATGATTAATTTGGTTTAACTCTGGAATAATATGGCAGAGGCTGGTGATTGTCTTCCAAAATCCACTCCCCCTTTCTTCAATTGTAATTAGAATCCCTCATGAATTCCAAGCCATGGCTGCTTAGAATAGTAATTATTTCCCCAAACCCTGTTTTCTACAACATATATGTAGCTATGAGCGTGGACATTGGGCTGTGAGCGTAGATTATGCAACCTATAAGGCATTCCTTGAATAGAAGTGATGTATCCTCATCTTCCTTTTTCTTCTCTGCTACCTGGAATATTGATATAATGGCTGGAGCTCTGTGGAACACTCAGTGGGGTCCCAAGGTATAGACTTTGCTTTGGATGGATAAGCCTGAGCCACTAATGACTGTATGATTGCCATACCAGTGTTGTGTTATGGTGCTGACACTACAGAAGGAAGATAGACTTTCTTATTTTTTTGGAGCAGCTTTTTTTTTGGGGATGCTCAGTCACTACCAGAAAAAAGTTAATCTTAATAAGTCCTAACAATTACCTTTTAATGACTATTGATTGTTCTAGCTTCATTTCTGTTGCTGTGATAAAATATCATGACAAAAAAGGAACCTAGAAGAGAAACGGGTTTTATGTCAGCTTACATTTCCAGGTTGCAGTCTATTGTGGAGAAGTCAAAGCAGGAGCTTCAAACAGCTGGTCATATTATGTCCACAGTCAAGAGCAGAGAGAGAATGAATATAGACCATATTTACCTGCTTACTTGTGGTCAGTTTGACTTCTCTATGCTTACATGGTTCAGGACTCTGCTTAGGGAATGGTACTACCCACAGTGGGCTTGGTCTTTCTACATTGCTATACCCACAGGCCAACCAAATTTAGATAATCTCTTCCCAAGTGACTCTAGGTTGTATCAAGTTGACAATTAAAGCTGACTCTCACATTGATACAACCACATGGCTTTAAAAGGAACACATTAATACTTTAAATCAAGACCCAAAAGGAATACGGGTCCTTCATAAGACCTTATTTGAAAGAAGTGCAGCCTTTCAAAATGAGAAAGTAAAACTAGCATGCCTTTTGGGTTCAAATGGCCAAGTCAATGCTTTGATCTCACATTATTCACTGATGAAGAAATAATGTCAGCAGACATAGGTTTCTTTCAAGATGCTAAACTCTACATTGATTTGACCACGGCAGTTTGGAATAGCAAGCACCCTAAAAATAGTAGTGATAGAGTAATAGTACGTTTCATAGCTCTGAGTTTTGGGGTAGCTTGTCACAGTAAAACAACCTACCTATGCATTTGATATTTAATATACACATATATTAAAAATCAGGACCAAATTGTTAACGATGTGATAAGGCCCAAACTTGTAAAAGCTACCTACTCCAATGTCTGGCATAACTTCCTTTGTGCTGTCTGTCCACAAGCAGTTGCTGGCTCACCTTCTAGGGAACGTCCATTTCGGCTGTAGTATCATATCATGACCATGAGGGGCTTCCTAACTTGGAGCAAAAGAATAGCTGGAATTGTTTTGTTCCTTGGTCTTCCTTTCCTGTGTGCCTCTGGTGACCTCTTAATGAAAAAACTAATTAGTAGTTGTAAAAAAAAAAAGAAAAAAGACCAATGGTTTCTCTGCTTCTTTCTTTCTCTGTTAAAGCTTCCCTAACATGCCAGCAGGAAGGAGTGGCCTCACCAACTATACTAAATCCTAGTGCTTTTGTTTTTTAGTTTAAGTAGAATTATGTCATTTCCCCTTTCCATTTTTCCCTCTGACCCCTCTGAGCTACGCTACCTTGAACATTCCCCATGTTTCCCCACACTTTTAAATTGATAGCCTTTTATCCTTTCATTACTATTGTCACATACATATATGTGTGTGTATGTATGTGCATGCACAAATATATATATATACATGCATGTATGTATATATATGTGTATATATATACATATATATGTATATATACATGTATGTACGTATATATATGTGTGTGTATATACATATACATATACATCATATACATACACATACACATACACATACATATACGTATGTATATATTGCTGCTGTGTTCGTTGTTATTAGTTGAAAATGGCTTCATGGCTAACCATTCTAGATTGAACAACCAGCAAGAGAACTCATCCCTGGGAAAGGCTAATTCCTCTTTTTGTAGCAGTTACTAGTTACCTGTAGTTCTTGTTCCGGAGTTAGGACCCTGAGAAAAATTTCCCCTTTCATTTTAATATGTCTATTGGTATTGTCTTAGTTCTGGTCTTGATTATGAAGTCATTTCTAGGAAAGAATGTTTCACCGAAGACGTTCTGGTATTATGGATTTTATCATCCTTTTGCCCTCATCTTCAATGCTGTTTTGTGAGCCAAAGATGCAATTTATATTTTCATAAAGTTATACACAGTCTGTATAAGTGTATGTATACACACACACACACACACACACACACACACACACACACAGACATCTTAAAGGATCTTAAGTCCTTTGGACTGACAATGCATCCCATAAGAATTATAGACTAACAAAAGCCTTAGTACCAGGCACATGAAACCTTTTGAATGTTGGTCAGGGTCGTCAAGTGACTCCCAAGACAACATAGATTATCAGTTTAGCCCCTGGTTGCCTTTCATCCTTGAGGGTCAGCTCCTATTGCTGAAGAGACTATTTATTTAGGGCACAGGACTCAGACGATTTGAGTTGAGTATGATCTGTGAGACTCTTTTCTGTGGTCTAGCTTCCATGGTTTTAGAGCACACTATGCAAGCTGCCAAGGGAGGGAAGCAATTAGACAGTCCAACATGATGGTTTCATCCATGAACCACCATAATAACCAACATGGTGCAGCAGGCATGAATGTACAATAATGGCACTCACATGTCAGTGGCAAGCAAAAGCGGTCTTATTGGACTTAAGACCATCTCAGCAGGAGGCAAGTCAGGCCTGGTACTGAAAACCTGGCCAGTTTCCTAGGGCGAGTGCGGTCATGACCTTAGAAAAGAATGTACTACCAATCTAGTACTAACACTCCGCTAGACCTGCATAATTCCTTCCTGGATTCTAAATTTTATCCTCATGCCCATAGGTAAGTGTCGCTACCCCACTCATCTAAGAAGCCTTTCTTTACAGCAAATGGAGACTATCACAGAAAATCACAACTGGACACAATGCAGACATCAACAGATTGTGGGGAGCCAAGCCTCCAAGGACACACATTCTAGTGTTTTTAAATAACACCAACGGAAGACGGTCGTATTAATCATACTCCCGGTTTTACGATAAAATTGGTATTACTGCTTTCTGCAATGCTCCTCTTGTTTATCATTTATTCTTTTTAAGATTACATTCTCGTTCATTATAAGTCATCATACTAATTGTTTATTATGTCTCTTTTCCCTGCACATCTTCCTATAAAATGCAATATTATGTAATACTTGTACATCGTTTATTATACGCTAGGTCTAGTTGCAGATTACGTGCAATGATTTAGTTTCCACATCTTTATGAGTTATTTATCTTTATTATTTCTATTTATTCGGGGAGAGAACTGAGGCATTGAAAGGTTAACTAACTTGTCTAAGGTCACATAGCTATTAAGCAACACTGTAGGATTTGAACTCAGGCAGCTGAATTCTTAGCATCATGTTTTTATTGTATTGTTGTTGATTCTTTTCTTTTCTTTCTTTCTTTTTTTAATGTGACTAACTCTTACTCTGTAGCCCAGGCTGACCTGGAACTCACTATTGGAGCCCAGGTTGCCCTTAACCTTGTGCTAATTCTCCTGCATCAGCTTCTAGAGTTGTGGATTATAGATATGAATGACCATGCCTTGCTAAACTCATGCATTCAGTCACTCACTGCACCACCCATGCTGGCATGTTTGCATTTTCAGTCTCTGTTGACGGTATTATATAGCACTATCATCCAAAGTATAGTATTCTTTCTTGCTTTTGCACTCAGCACCTTACCTTTAATAAGTGCCCATGTTTCTCTGTCTGCTTACCATCCATCCTTCTGATTGCCTTATCCCTGGGGTTAACATTTATCTCATTCCGTCTCTCCTGCAGTAATGATTCTTCAATTTCCTGCCACTACAAACAATGCTGCGGTGAACATCTTCCCCCGGGACCTGTGTGAGGACCTCTCTGGGATACAGACCACAATCTTCCTTCTTCAACTGAGCATGTGCAGTCTATGAAACAGGAAGCTGGTACATTTAGTGATTATTTTTTTGTGAAAAAGTTCTACTACTGCAATCATTCTCTGGGGGTAGGATGGTCTCTAGGTGGAATATAGATATGAATTTACAGGAAGCCAGAACCTCTTTATTTATCAAACAATTACTTCATAAAAATTCCCCCTTTATTCCACTTTATGTGCCATGAGGCATTAGACTGAAGCTAACGCAAGGATGGCTCGGGTTCCTTACTCTCTGTATAATAAGGTGACCTGGCCTTGGATTTGAGTCACTTGAGTGTGAAGACTCCCTCTTCTGTTTGCCCTGTGCAAACGGGACAAGTTTCTCAATCATTCCAGACCTCATGTCTCTCAGACTTAAAATGGAGATAATTATTGTTTGTTGTGAGGATTAAATGTGACAGAACACCCGGAGCCAGATTTTATAAAGGCGCGCACACACACACAAAGTCTCTGTCCTTGAGAAGTTTCCAGGAGAGCAGACAGATATAGGTCCAAGTTCTCACTGTGTCGTGTCAGGGACCATGACGATCGAATGGGTGAGTGGAGTGGGTTCAGAGAGGCAAGCGCATCGAAACGAGTTAATTCAGTCAGGTGACACACGATGGCAGCAGTCAGTGCCAGACCATATATATTATAGTGATTCCCCAACACAACGGTGTTGTAAGGTTCCTATAACCTGGTGGAATCCTAGCCTTTGGACTTTGGTAGGTAGAATGTAGATTTGGACTATTATCAAGCAGGCTCCCTGCCATTCTACTGTAGATTAGAACTGGAACAATCCACCATGGAGAGAGGCTGGTTCAGTGACTGCCCTGGACAGCTGTAGGGCTCCCTATGGTAAACAGAGCAGGGGGCATGAAGGAAGATTGTGATGTAAATGACTCGGGCAGTGAACATGGATTTCTACCTTTCAGCCAGATGTACAGATCATCCCTATGGCAGCAGAAGCAATCAGTTTAGTGCTACATACAAATTTAAGGAAAAGAAAATGGGCTTCCTTTGACAGTGATGGATATGATTAAAGGTGAGACTAGAATTAGGAATGAAATTGTGGCCTCTGTTATAGCACAGGAAGTTTTTTTTTTTTTTTTTTTTTTTTTTTGGACAGGCTTTCTTTGTGTAGCCATGGCTGGACTCACTTTTTAGACCAGGCTGGCTTCAAGTTCACAGAGATCCACCCTCCTCTGCCTCTGAAGTACTGAGATTAAAGGCATGTGCCACCCCCTCTGGCAGCCCAGGAGTATGTAACAACCCAGTTTTGCCAATTTGGTGTTAAACTGCTCAACAATAGTTTCTGGGGGAAGTTTAAAGTGTGGTGACTGGTTTTGGAGACATAGCCTCAAAGGGGCCTCTTGGGTAACCACTGGCTTCTGAGTAAACACTAACTCCCACCTAACCCCAGACTCCTGCCTAACCACTAACTCCTACCTAACTGCTAACCACTGACCACAAGCACTTTGCATGTATTTCTGGTTGACCGCAGGCTGAATACTGAAGCTGATGGAGCATAATCTTTGAAACTTTAGAAGAAATATCGCCCTCCTCCAACACCTTTTTCCTCCCTCCTTTCTGTCACTCCCCCTCCCCTTCTCTTTTCCTACCTTGATCAATGAGAAGGGTACTTCTACTGTTTTAGAGAATGAAAAAGTCAGGAAGAAAGCCCTGACTGTTTTTCTTGCCTTCTACCCTGGCTGAGGAGAGAGTCATTGTGTATGTAAGTCCAGCCTTCTCTATTTTCCAGCAGCCTTTACCCACTGTGTCAGAAACTCAGCAGGCTGCTCTGCCCTTTGGAGCTTCGGGGATTGAGGGGTGGGAGGAGTGCTGGCCATTTAGTTGGTAACTCAACTCTGGCAAGTTCTTCAACAGAGCCTGTTTGTAAACAGATGGCTCAGTTCAGCTCTGTACAGCTTAGCCCAGCTCCTCATTAGATCCAGAAGCTTTAAGGGAAGTCACGTGGCTAATCCAGTCTTAAGGTCACAGCATTCACATCAAGGAAAAAATCCCAAATTTCAGATTCTCTGGACCCTTCTCCCTTTCTTTTTCTCTTTTCAAAATACAACACCAATGAGAGTGACCTTCGAGACCTTCATGACCTTTGTGACCTTCGAGACCTCTTGACTTTCATGACCTTCATGACCTTTGTGACCTTCGAGACCCCGGTGCAGCCGGTGTTTAGACTTTTTCCCTTAAATAGCTGTGGTCTTTCCTCCCAAATAGTGTTTATGGCCACAGGATCCAGATAGGCACATACACCCATCAAATTACACTTCCATATAATGGATACATTTGAATCCAGGATGTAGAAAGAATTCTACAGGGCGTGTGTTCAATCATTCCTCGGTATCTTCTGGGCACTTTTTTTTTTCTACACGTGGCATGTGCATGTGCTCTACCATGCATGTACATGCCCTCTAGCACACTTCATCTCATAGAAAACCTATGGTAGGGAACTTACAAACACGAGGGCTGACACTATGTAGGCACACGAATGCATGTCCATGCATATGCATACCCACCAGAAGCACACACATGCTACATGAAGACATACTACCCCACGTGTGCACACATGAGACACACAAACAATGAACATGCAGAGCATGTGCATGAATACACTTCATATGTACCCATGTAACACGTAAGAGAAAACATAAGTAGCCTTGGCATGGTGGCACACTTTAATCTCTATACTTGGGAGGGGAAGGTGTGGAGCTAACAAACTTAAGGCTAGCCTCAGCTTCATGAGACTGTCTCAAAACAAACCAACAAACAGAAAGAGAGCAAATGAATGTATGCATCATATACACATCCTACTCTGTCCCCTACATGCACACATAGAGCACACAAAAATCTGCTTGAATATATATGCCTTTTACACCTATATTACACACATCACATGTGCAAACTGAGATAGGGTGGACATGCAACATATATCCACCATATTTACACACCATCCCTCTTTGCTTCCATACGCACATAGTCATACATATACCACACATATGCTTGACTTCAGACTCGTTACAAAAAGCTCTTTGACAAATCCCCCTCCCCAGTCTCATACATAATACATATAATTTTACCAGTTACACAGACAGAGAAACCTCTAGATTCACAAACAACCCCAGAACCTGGGAAGCTCAACCTTCATGCACGACCCCCCAGAACTCCTGTATACTGTTTCCCCGTCCCCAGGAACACCTGCATCCAAGATAGACATCTTTATTTCTCTGAGCCTTTGATTAAGCCTCACAATAAAACAGCGCAGTGAGGGGCATGACATTATGGTGTCATTAAAGCGAACACTTCACGAGTGAGCATTCCTGGGCCAGGCTAACGCTGGGGTTTTTATTTTCACCAAATCTTTGAGGCCAGGGGATGGAAAAAAGTTAGTGTGGCCACAGCTTGGGGCAGTGATTTCACCAAGGCAAGTGAGGCAGGCGACCCTGAGCTCTGTCCTGACTGCCTAAACAAAAGTAAAAAATCAGGGGGTCCATGGGAAATCAACAGACAGCAGATAAAGTGTGCTTGATTGTGCATGTGTGTGTATGCTCACCCCCGACCCCCAAAGACACTTCTACTCCATTGCCAGGACTGGTAGGAAGAGCAGTTTGTTCTGTAAAGGATTCTTTTGTGCATTGGTGACTGAGTCTGGAGCTTTCTGGACCAACTGTGTTTGCTAAAAATGGCCACTGTTAGTAGTAGAGACACATACTCCCGTTAATGTCATTAGCAGGCAAAGCGGCAATGCCACCAAAGCTTAGAAGTAATAGAAAATGACACCCAGGGGTACTGATGGTGCCAACTAAACGCAGGGTGATTGACCGTTTTCATCAGCATCTCCACAGTGGGCTGGAGTCTGTGGTAAGGACCACAGGCAAGGGAGCGACCAGAGAGTCCTGTCACAACATCCATTGTCCTTAAAGACATATTTCCAGGAACAAAGCCCCAGGCCATGCTGTTTGTCTGTAGAAAACTCCTGATAAATTTTGCTTTTAAAAAATGCCTCTTTTTTTTTTTTGACTAGCAGTAATAAAGGCTTTTCTTCTAAATATCTGTCCTTACCCATCAAAAGCCTGAGATGAGAAACTCATTGTTATCTGCAAAGAATAGATTCTTTGTGGTTTGTTATCTGTCGGGCTGATGTTATGAAGCGACTCTGAGGCTCTGACAGAAGCTAGACTATTCGACCTCTTGTGGTAGATGTGACTAAAGCCACAATTCTGGGAGTGGGTTAGGGTGGCTAGCTCATTCTCCCTGAAAACAAAAACAAAACCAACCAACCAACCAACAAAACAAAACAAACAAAACAAAAAAACCTAAACCAAAACTGAACCAAACAAAACAAACAACTGAACCAAACAAAACAGAGAGTCAAACAAAGGGCTTTGTATGCACAAAACTTCTCATCCTTTCTCCCGTTTCAATGGAGATGGGACTGACGTTCTGTGATTAAACTACAGGAACAGCTTATTCAATGGCTACGATGGATTCTAGAAACTTCTATGCTTGCGATAGGGTTTAGATTTACAAACAATATCCCTCTGCTTTTTGATGTTCTGAAATCAGAACACCATTGTGCTTGGAGAAATTATGCTTGGAGACGTCAAAACAACACAGAGCCTTAAACAGTCTTGACGTGTTTGGAGTAAATGAGGCTGAAGCCTCAAGACGGTCGAGTTTTCTTCCCAGCACAGTAACTACATAGGTGAGGGGACAGAATCCCAGCTCAAGAACTGATTCAGTTTGACTTAACCCATGGTGGAGGGTGGACCTACAGTCTCCTGGGTACAGAACTGTTTGACAAGCTGGGAAGGGCTCTGGAAATGGATGGTGGAGATGCTCACACAAGTGTATGAGCTCCGTGCTGCTGAGCTGTGCTTAGAAATGGTTTAGATAGGGAATTAGATGTTGGGCACCACCTCATCAGTCTCAAAAATAGATAAAAAGATAAATTGTAGATAAATGTGTATGTTTGAGTAAAGGCAGTCTTTCCGTATCTGTACTGCATTAAATATGTAGCCCCTTAATGGTCATGCCTCTTTGCCTTACAGGTAGTGATTATACTCTCAAAATTGGTTGCTTAACAGTGCTTGGCTGTTACAGTTCTTTACACAAGCTTGTGCTAATGCTAGAGCAGTCATTTTGTTTTAACTTGCTGTAAACTGTGGTGTTCCAACCAAATCTTTAAAGGTTTAGTTATGCAGGAAAACATTCTTAATTGCTCTCATTCTAAGCTAGCTGCTTTGTTATTTATTTGTCTTTTTAATTAAAACCTCTGGCTTCTTTTGCTACTTTACTAAGTTGTGTGTCACAATACCCTGTCTTCGGAAAACATTTTTTTTCTTTTTTCTTTTTTTTTTTTTTTTGGTTTTTTTCGAGACAGAGTTTCTCTGTGTAGCCCTGGTTGTCCTGGAACTCACTCTGTAGACCAGGCTGGCCTCGAACTCAGAAATCCTCCTGCCTCTGCCTCCCAAGTGCTGGGATTAAAGGCGTGTACCACCACCACCCGGCTTCGGAAAACATTTTTAATCTGTACCTTTTATGTGTTGGCTTTTACAAGAGAATATCTATATCTATATACATATCTATATATCTATATATCTATGTATCTCTATGTGTCTCTATGTATCTCTATGTATCTCTATGTATCTCTATGTATCTCTATCTCTATCTCTATCTCTATCTCTATCTCTATCTCTATCTATCTCTATCTCTATCTCTTTCTCTATCATCTATTTATTTCCTTTTCACAGATAGTTTGAGGACAGGAGGGGAAAGAATTATAAACATGGAGCTCAGAGGCCTGAGTTTGAGCTCTTGATTTGAAAATTACTAGTTTAATCCTTGCAGCCGCAGTTTCTTCATCAGTAGAAATACCCACTTTATCTGTAGGAGTATTTAAAAGTTCAAAAGGGGGCCAATAATACGGCTCAACAGATAAAGGTGCTTGCTGAGTTCAGTCCCTCAGACCCACACAATGGAGAGAAAGAACTAACTTTGGCAGGTTGTCCATGGATTCTTACACTTTCAGTATGGCGAGAGTGTGTGCACACATACACTACTGCATGAATATGTGCACACATTTACTACAGCATGAGTGTGTGCACTCATACACTATGGCATGATTGTTTGCACATGTATACTATGGCATGAGTATGTGCACATGCACACTATAGATGGTACGAGTGTGGTGTGTGCACATGCATACTTTGGCATGAGTGTGTGTACATGTATACTATGGTATGAGTGTGTGCACATGCACACTATGGATGGCATGAGTGTGTGCACATGTATGCTACTGCATGAGTGTGTGCTCACACATACACAAGGAAATGAACCAAACAATGGAATTCAAGATTTTTAAACCAGCTAGCTAGGACTGCTACATGTTGAGTGCTTACTATGCGCAAATGTTCTACGTAGTTTATGGATATCGACTAATTTGGCAATTTCAATAATATGGCGGGAAGCGATGAGGAAGAGGTAGAAAACCTGACAGGGACCAGACATCTGACCAGAGGTAGAACATGAATTAAAACCTTGGCAGTTTGAGCTCATGTCATGACATTCCTGTGCCACTAATTAGGTGCCAAAACTGCAGAGTAAATAGCTCTAAAGCACGGTGCAGAGTGCGATGAGCTGGTATGACTGACTTGTTTCATGTCCGTTTTCCATGTAGAATGTTACAGATGTTGGTCCTCAGTCTTTGGGGTCTCCAGTTGGCTAAGGATGTAGCAATGTGAGCTGTCTCCTTCACTGCACTGATCATTCTTGCTGTATTCAGAGTTATCAACATCCTTATATAAACCTCACAAGGTGAGGGGATGAAGGGTAGCCTGTTATTTAACCATCTTTCTCACAAGTAGCAGCAATGTATATCAATAACATTAGTAGCAATATATATCAATACAATAGTCACGAGATTTCAAGTGGGTTTTTTTTTTAACTTTTTATTGATTCTTTGTGAGCTTTACCTCATGTACCCCAGTCCTCCTCATCTCCCTGTCCCCTCAGATCTGCCCTTCACCCTCGCAACTCCCACACTAAAACACACACACAAACAAACAACGACAAAAACCAAAGCATAGAAAACGCCTCACCATGAAAACTGCATGTCCCATTGTGTATCACAGTGTATCTCTCTGACCACACATCTTCACTTGCATATATTCATTGCAATGAGTCATCGGTTTGGTTTGAGATCTCTAGCTTCTGTGACACTGTCAATATTGGATCCTTGTAGGGACTCCTGGTTATCCTGTTGTTGCCCTGTGTCATGGAGATCCTGCAGCTTTGGAGCAGCAGGACTGGCCCTTTCACATGTCCCAACCATTTGCAGATTTTGGGGTGGGCCAGTTCAGAGCCCGGGATCTGGGCCAGGGTGGTGGATGAGCTGATCAGCCTACTGGGTCTCCCTTATCTGCACCACAAGGGTGGGACTCTCAGCACTGCTCCATCTGGGCCACCCAATGCCACCATGGGCAGGAGGCAGAGTCAGTTCTCCTGCATTTGTGCTTTTATGCCCTTGGGGGCCAGGTGATGGAAATCTCACCTGCACCTACATCTCCAGAGCCGGCTCCACTGTGTTCCCTAGTCAAGGTTCAGGGTCCACTCTCATAAGCGCTGCATCCTATGATGGGCGGTGCTAGCTCTCCTGCCTTCACAACCTCGGGGTTGGCTCTCTGAGCCTTCACTATCTGGGCCAGCTTCATAGGTGCAGGGGCCACTCTTTTGAATGCTACAGCCAGAGAAGGGGCAGGGCTAGCTCTCCTGCTCTCATGACTGCTCTCCTGACTATTGCAGGTGACAAGGGGGGGAGGCTGTGAGAGGGAGGGCAATGTCTGTGCCACCTCACCCTCTAGGCCAGCTCACTTGCACACCACTCCTCCCCAGGGCCATCTGCTTCCCAGATAAGGTTCAGGGCTTGTTTTCTCCAGTTGTATAGCCAGTTATATAGCCAGTGAAGGACAGGGCCAAGTCACCCACTCTCATGACCTGCTACAGGTGGTGAGGAATGAGGGAGGTAGGGAAGGATATCACCCCCGTACCCATGTACCTCATGGTAAGTGAGTGGCAGGGCCAGCTCTCCCTAACTATGTCCTCAGGGCTGGCTCATCCACTCCCCCTCTACTAGGATCAGTGCTAGTAGTACTACTGTGCTGCCTGGGTGAGACATAGGGCCCCAGAGTGTAGCAGTGGGGGGTGGGGCCAGCTCTCCAGATCGCAGCAGCCAGTGAGGGGTGGGGCCAGTTATGCACAACCCCTGGACACTCACCTGATTCCCAGTGGCTACCCTGACCAGGGACATCCTCATGTTCTCAAGTGGTAATATGAGCCACAGACATAGACACTAACCCTTGCTGCAGACTCAGACATAGTTCTGAGTGGCAGCTCATGCTGGGTTCTCTCGGTGGTCTCAGGCTGTGGGGCTGGTCACTCACAGCAGACTACTCCTCTCCATCTTCTAGTCTTCAGTTCCATCTCTTCACAGTGTTCAAGCTGGTATGCCTCTCTTTCCCATCTGACCACCACATACTTGCACGTTGTGGTGGCTCCTGCTGCAGGCTGGCTTCTGGGTAACATTCTTCATCCATGCTGTGAGGCATGGCAGCAAGAGAGTATCTATGGCCGGCTTGTGCCACATGCTAGAGGGCAGGATGGTCCACAGGTCTTTGTCTGTCTTCCTCCTCTTGCACTGCACTGTCTGGATTTGATTTTTATGTGTTCTAGGCATAAGACAGCTTTGTCTACCAAGTCAGGCATCAAGCTAGGATGAACAAAGGACTGCCATCTACTCTCCCCCTGACTGATAGAAGAAGAACATCACCAACAAGGTGTCGCTTTGCCTATTGTCAGGGGTGGGTGTGGGGGTGGGGGAAGATCTCAAGTTTATTAAGATCATAGTACTATATGCTCAGTATCAAATATCTATCTATCTATCTATCTATCTATCTATCTATCTATCTATCTATCTATCTATCTAATCTGCTCATTTGCCCTTCAATGGAATAATGAAGATCTGACCACCATCCCATTTTAAAGATGAAGAAACAGGCTCAGGGCATTCAAGAAGTCTATCCAAGGTCATGCAGTAGTAACTGTTGGAATATCCATGGCAACACGGGCTGTATGCTTTCAGAAGCATCTCCTTATTTCAATTTCTGATATGTAAAAGCCACCAAAGTCCTCATGCTTTCTAGTAAGAAATTGAAAGTAGAATCCAAATGTTCCCATCAATTCCCTTCCCTCCAGAATACGTGACATCAGCTTCCTTGTCAGGGACCGAGTGTGGGATAGTGTGGGCAGGAGGGGACTGGATGCTGGTGACACCCATTAGAATATGGGAAACATTGCTCAGTGATACTTTTTGTAGCCTTAGAAGCAAGGCCCTGTGTCTCCATGGGCCTGCACCTCAGAAGAGTTGGGAAAGGTCAGAATAATGGTCTATGTTGGCTTCTTCTGGACACCTTCAGCAACGGTTTAAGCTAAGAAAACTGGGCCAGTTTGCAAGCAAAGATGCTTGTGCTAAGGAAGGCTGGTTCTGCCTACTTTGCCTGTGCCTTCTAGCATAGCCGGGGAACCTGAAAACACGAGAACCAATTGCTTCTGTGCTCCACCAAGCTGGAGACAAGATGCAGACCAAGGTCTTTGCAGGAACCTCTATTTCTTTTCTGCTCTTGCACAAGTCATGTGTGGAATGTTCTAGATACATTAGTGCTGAGGTCTAGAAAATCATAGCCACAGCATCTCTATGCCAGCTACTGGCAAAAAAAAAAATGCCTTATTTACTTCATCTATTTTTTTTTTAATTCTTCACTACTCCTGCTGAGGTAAGCATCTTACCCCTTGTTGGGATGCCAACGAGACTACAGTCCATAGGGAGTAGATATCTCATCCTTTGTTGTGCTGCCTGACATCACGGAGTCACAATTTACACTCCATTGGATGGATTGTCAAGTTTATGCTTTGCTCCACTGTTGCAATGGAGACATCACTCTCAGAGTAAGGCATGGGTAGTTAGGAGCTGGGTTGCCATGCCAAGCAGTGCTGTGGTTGCCGCAGCTGGAGAGACTTTTTTCTCTGGTACCAACTGAGAGCACCCTGAGGTGGGACCCCAGTGTGTGTCCAAATATTGAGTTGCTATGCACATGTCTGAAGTGCACCGGTCCCTGGCTGTGCTCAGAGGCACTGAGGTGCACATATATTGTTCTCCTTAGCAAGAGCCAAGGCCCTCATGCTGAGCACAGCAAGCCTCTGAAGAACTGACTCTCCAGGAGGACTAAGAGTATTTTCCCTAGGAAAAAAATAATCTTTTTTTTTTATTGATACAGAAGAGAAAAAAATTTCATTTTTGTTCATAATGAAGGCATTAACTTCCCATTTTGAGGAACTATGTAGAAGTGGAAAGGACACTGGCTAAGTTGGGACAACTGAAAGCCAACAAGGAAATCAGTGTTATTCCCACACTATCAAGTCACAAAGGTGCATACATGATTGTCCCCAGGACAAACATATACTTGCTGATCCCAGTGTTCGTCATCCACCCAACTTTGAGCAAATTCTGTTTTAAGCTGGTGTCATGGGTTATCTGTCTGTCTCCACAGTACTTTGAAATATATACCATCATTGGCCAATTTTATAAACTCAGAAACGAGAGCACAGAGAGTTTAAGTAACTCATCCAAAGTAGCACAGTTGATGAGCGGGAGAGTCAGAGAATACTTATTAGAAGTAAGGCTATAGGACTTACACTTCTCATCTTCCATCACTGGGACAGAATTTCCAACTCCCCACCATCCACAGGCAGCGATTACATTTTTATCATCATTAGGAATCTAATCCCATTCTCTTAGAGATATCTACTGTTTCAGAGATGAGGACACTGAGAGTCAGAGACATGGGAGACATGCAAATGCCAGAGCAAGAGTCTTCCAAACTCCCAGCTGCATCAGAGACAGGGCAGTCTGCCTCTGTTCTTCTATGCCTAGAATTGTGCCTGAGAAATATCCTAGTGATATATTACTAACAGCCATGCCGCTCTTTAAATGTCCACATCCTATATTTAACATTCCTGCTTCAGTTTGCTGGAGAAATCTCCTGTCTCAGAATATTTACATTCATAAGCACTTCTCTAGAAACAATAAAATCACCTCTCGACGTAGGTAATTAACAGAACCGTAAAACATTTCCACAAATGGCATCTGCAGAAACAAGGTGAAATGAAGGTGAAATGAAGAGCTGCCATTTGAGCCAACCCCATCTGAAACTCATTTCAAAACATTTAACCAAAGGGAGATAAGCGGGGAGAGGTGTGGCCGGTGCCTGTAGGATCATTTAGCTAACAGCAGTGTACTTTCAAATTAAACCTTCCATCTAGAAGCACTGAGTGTGTGTGTGTGTGTGTGTGTGTGTGTGTGTGTGTGTGTGCACACGCGCGCTCAGTGTAAGTGCTTCTCTGTATATGCTCTGAGTGACTGGCTAGATGAAGACACTGCATCCAGGAGCAGGTTTAAAGAGCATGGATTGTCTTCAGGTTCTCGGCCATCACAGATCAGAGACTTGAACGTTACGAAGAATGCTTACACATCTGTGGTCTTCGGTGACTTTGGTTTCTTAGTCTGTAGAAGAGATATCTGTACACTTGTGAGGGAGATAGGCAAATAAGCAGAAGACGGATGACTGCTTTTTTTTTTTTTTTCTGTGTTCCCAGAGGACCTACTGGAACAAATAAAGAACCAAAGAGAATTAGGTAATATTGGTAACGTGGGCAAGCAGTGTCTTGGTCCATTTTGCTTGATTCTACAAAGAACCTGATAAAGGTTGGGTTGTAAGCAACAGGAATGGGTTTCTGAAGGTTCTGGAGGCTGGGAATCCAAGGACAAAGTACCTGCAGACAGGACACTGGTCGGGTGTGTGTGTGCATGAGTGCGTGCCTGTGTGTGTTTGTGTGTGTGTGTGTGTGTGTGTGTGTGTGTGTGTGTGTCTTCCCTTTCTGTTTCCTACAAGGCTTCTTTTCACTGTATCGTCACACACCAGAAGGGGAGAGGGAGACCCTTGTCTATTCGTTGTGGCTCTGTCTTTTAATCACTAACACGCACTTATCCTTCGCCACTAATACACATGGAGTATTAGTTTCAGTGGGATGCTATGTCCATTGATCTGCTTTCCATTTTCTCACTTATGTACTGACTACTCAACACTTAAAGCCAAGAACGCACAGCATCACTCCCTCTTCATTTCAAAAGCTCTTCCCTCAGGTCATTCTGTTAATCCATGCACAGATACTTTAGCACAGCCATGTCAAGGGATATAAAAGGCAACCACCCTCTTCCTCATAATCGGAAACTTGAATGTGAATTAAGTGAAAAAAACGAATGAAACTGAATGAGAAATAGATACTGTGGTGGTTTGAATGTTTGGCCTAGGGAGTGGCATTATTAGGAGGTGTGGTCTTGTTGGAGTAGGAGTGGCCTTGTTGGAGGAAGTGTGTTGCTGTTGGAGTGGGCTTTGAGATCCTTCTTGCTGCCTGGGAGACAGTCTGCTTCTAGCTTCCTTTCAATGAAGATGTAGAACTCTTGTCTCCTCCAGCACCATGTCTGCCTGCATGCTGCCATGCTTCCTGCCATGATGATAATGGACTGAACCTCTGAAAGTATAAGACAGATCCAGTTAAATGTTGTCCTTTATAAGAGTTGCCTTGGGCTGGAGAATGGCTCAGTGGTTAAGAGCACTGACTGCTCTTCCAGAGGTCCTGAGTTCATTTTCCAGCAACCACGTGGTGGCTCACAGCCATCTGTAATGCGATCTGATGCCTTCTGGTCGTGTATCTGAAGACAGCAACAGTGTACTCGCATACATAAAATAAATAAATCTTAAAGAAAAAAGAGTTGCCTTGGTCATGGACCATTCTTCACAGCAATGGAAACCCTAACTACGACAGATACATTGAAAATGTTTAGTCTTATGATATAGGAACAGCTTTGACACTCATGCTTGATGCCTTCTTGAGATCACGTTTTCTTTTCTACGAGGTGTTTTAGGTCAATGATCGATGCCATCTCACCCTCTGGGTCCATCTTAGATTGACGAGTTGCCTGTGACCACTGGAAAGACAACACATCTTGGAAGGAAAGAAGTCAGCTAATTTTTCTGAGCACCAATATAATGAAAGATGAAAAAACTCAACAAAGGGGCATGTTGAGCATAGAAGAACAGTCTTCCTATGGAGCAAATGCATATGCTTTAGGGATAACTCTGTTCCCAGGAGAATGGTGGAGCATGCCAGCTATCTGAGATTTCCAGGGGAGAGTGACAAGACACCTGGAACATTCAGAAAAGGAGTCAGGGCTGGGGAAATGGCTCAGTGGGTAGGAACTCTGTTGCCCAAGCATGAAGACCTGAGTTCTGATCCTCCCTAGTACCTATGTAAAAGCTGGGTGTGGATTTGAATGCCTACCAACCTAGTGCTGTGAGGGAGGTTGCAGGGACAAAAGAATTATAGGAACTTGCTGGCCAGCCAGCCTTAGCTGAAAATAGGAAGTTCCAGGTTTGCTATTGGGTTGGAAGTGAAGAATCAGGACACTTAACATCTCTCTCTCTCTTTCCCTCTCTCTCTCTCCCTTTCCCTCTCCCCCTTTCCCTCTCTCCATCCCCCTCTCCCTCCCCCTCCGTCTCCCTCTCTCTTTCCCTCCCCTTCCCCTCCTCTCCCCCCCACATGTATACCATATACATGCACACACACAAACATGCATGCATGAACAAACTCATGTACAAACACACATACACACTCATGAATGGGGGAAGACATGGCTCTTTCCTTCAGCCTGCACCATCACTGTCCAGCTTTCTATCTCTTCATCAGTCCTATGGTCCCCTTTCCCCCTTAAGGGTTGAAAGTAGGAAATGGAGCAAAAAACTTCAATAGTATGCCCCAGTACTGGTTCCTGATCACTGGGATGTTCCTTATTGAGGTTACTTCATTAGACTAGATGGAGTTGAAGAAATGACTCCCAAGGATCACAGTAGAAGTCCACGTTGATGCACTGTGAATCAAGGGGCAGCAGAGAGTCAGTGCTCTGAGTCTAGTGGGTAGCTCCAGACCCTTCTTGTGTAAGGTCTACTGCACAGTGAATGAAGTAATTCCCTGGGCATTTCTCATTGTACAGCTCTTTGCTCCCAACATTCTAATTCATGGCCAGTTCATCTTGGTTTTATAGGTAGGGGCATGGTAGAAGTGAGATCGTAAACCACAGTCAGTGGAGTCCACACCTTACACCATTTCCTTTGTAATCTATGGCATATGTTGGTACATGTCTTCATTCAAAACTCCAGATAACAGTCTGCTGAGCAGAACAGTATGACTTGAAGGTATCATGTTTGTTCCTCTTAGTACCAAAGGTGGCATTGGGAGCCATTTGATAAATAGTCATTTTAGTGTACAGACTGAAATTAAAACTGCAAAGTAATTTCCTCTCTCAGTTTTAGGGACAGCTTCTCGCTGTGACTAATATTAGTGGGCTTTCAATATTTTCACTGAAGTAGACAATCTTGCAAATCACGTCGTGACTCACTGCAAATGAGTGAGAGACTGAACACGGCTTGGATGCGTCATTGCTGTCATTGCAGGGGCTCAGGGAGTCTAGACTTTCCAAATTGGTTGTTTTCCCCATTGGCTGAGCTCATCTTCCCTGGGTGATATAGCTCAGGTCAGGTACCCGGAAGTCTGTCCTCCGGGGAAAGGAAGCAGCTGGCGGGCTCTGTATCATAGTCTATTATCTAATGCTCAGAAGCAGGGATCAGGAAACTGCCACCCTTATGTCACCCGTTTCCCTAAGTGCAGTTTCATTAGCTCAGGGCCACACTCCTTTGTCTCTAGTTGTCTAGGACAATGGTAGAGCTGATAGCAGCTAGAGACCGCATGGTCTGCAAAGATGAGAATATTGATCATCTGACCCTTTTGCTTCTCAGTTTGCCAAGAGCTACTCTGAACAGGAAGTATGGTCATTCAAACAGCTGCTTCAACAAAGGACGGAGGCAACCTGTAGCAGCTTTGAGATGGGGTGGAATACAAGCTAGTGATCATTAAGGGTGAAGCAAGGCACACGTCTGAAGCTTTAGGTTCTGATAATCTCTAGGCTCGTGTTTTCCTTGCTGGAGATTGTGTTCTTGGCAGGGTTCTCTCAAAGGATCTGTTTGGACTTCAAGTTACTCAATATGATTCCTCTCAATATGTTTGGAAACAACCTATCTTGCATTCCGAAAAGGGTTATTAGTAGTTTACCTTAATTACCAGAATCAGCTGCCAAGAAAGAAAATGAATATTTTGCTAGCTTCAGCATTCACACAGATGGAACTTTCTGGAGTCATTAAAACCCACCCCCCCTTTTTTTCTTACACAGCTCAAGCGAGCGACAGAATGCAATTTGAATTTTGTAGTAGATTTGCAGAGCTGGACTTGCGATGACTTGAACACTCTTTTGGATGGGAATCTAGTCTCCAGAGGTGGACAGCCATGGTAAAAAAAAAGAACATATGGAAATCTTGAAATAGGCTGTGGTTGTAACATATTTATGTTTTTTTTTCTGGTTTGTGGAAATGTGTTCATTGTCTAAGGAGCCCCTGGCTGGGTGCATCCAAGCATTTATTGCAATGAAGAAAAGAGCTGACAACTGAATACGGGGCAGAGAGAAATAGTCCAAAGGCCTGTACAGGGCTCTAAGGATTTAAATTCTAGCGTTGGCCCGGATGCCCTTTCATTCAGGCAGGAGATTATCTCTTTTTGCCCGAAGGGTAATTTAGCTGTCAGCACTCCCTTCTCACACATCACGGTCCCTCTCCTGTTTGACTTTTTAATTTCTTGCTATGAGTAAATCATCTGATCCCACCCCACTCCTCATCTTCGTGGGGCTTAACTCTTTTGGTTTGTTTATATCTCTTGAATACTTGGGCGTTCTGATTGCTATTTTCTCAAAGCCCAATGAACCCACTAAAATGTGGAAACTCAAATGAGAAATTAGAACCAGAGAGGAGTTCCTCCCACACCAAACCTTCCTGCCTCTGTCACCAGCTTGGAAACCCAGAGGTAAGTGAGAGCCTATGGAAGATGAATACCTGTAAAAGGCTGGTGTCAGGTGATCAGAACACAGTGCAGGGAGCTCTGAACACCATCTTCAACATCCTGTTGGGAGAAAGAAAGAAACCTGAAAAAAGCAACCCCAAACCTACGGTCGAGAGAGGCTGCTTAATGAGTTGGTGGGAGAATGGCTTAAAAAAGGGTAAACCCGAGCCCAAGATGGCAGTCGAGAAGGGAGAGGGGCAAAGAAACAGAAGCATGTGAGGAAAAGCAGCAAGCAGAGACAGAATTGCTGACTGTCCCATGTTGCTATTCAGGGAAGGAAACCATGATTGACCTAAATCAAGAGAACACGGTGGGGAGTGCCACCCAGGAATGGAAGGAACATTTGTAATTGGCAAATCAACCCAAACCTATGGGAGCTTAGACGAATGGTCTTTTCAGACCGGGTCTAAAGTATTATTTCTGGAATGAAGCCTTGGTAAGTCACATAATAGGCAAACTCAGCATTGTCCTCACTAGTCTGCAAACAGTGGTCTAGGGGTTCACTTGTCTTCAGAGCCCCCGTTGTTCTTTCATCTTCTATTCATCATTCCTCCCATAATGTGCCTGGAGCATAGATAATATTCGAAACGTGTGTGTTGAATGACTGACCAATGTCTTTAGGAAGCGAGCACCAGGCGGTAGGCTCAGTGATGGAGAGCAGGCAGTAAGGTCAGTGGTGAAGAGCCCCAGATATTGGGAATTTAAAGTTCTGCTTGCAGTCTTTATAATTGGTGTGACCTTAAGCAAGTTAGTTATGTCCCTTGACTTTCATTATTCTGATATGCAGAGTAATACTAATTAAATATGAGGTTTTTTTTTTTTTTGGGATGCTTGTGGTATGGTCTATCGGGTAAAGAGCAGTAGATACCTTTGAGTAATAAAGTCTTTGTTCCTGCTGGAGTTGCTGCCGATTCATCCTAGAGCACAGGGGCACAGTTCCTTGGCTGCAGTGCAGGCAATGAAATGCTGAGGAAGGATGATGGGCTTAAACCCAGATTTGTGTTGTGGGACTCAAACCCTGGGCAGAGTAAACAGTTGAGGCAAAGCCTGTGAATCCTAAGATGCTTTTGGGGGAACTCTCATAAAGGTTGAGATGGGACTGAGCCACTTAAAACTCAGGGAGGATACATCCCACGGGCAAGAACCAATCCCTGACACTACTAAGGATACACTGTGATGCTTGCAGACAGGAGCCTCTGTCCTCTGAGAGGCTCCACCCAGCAGCTGACTGAAACAGATGCAGAGACTCACAGGCAAACATTAGATGGAGCTTGGGAAGTCTTGGGGAAAAGTTCAGGGAAGAATTGAGGAACCTGGAGGGAATGGGGATTCCCTAAGAAGATCAAAAAGTCAACTAATCTGGACCCTTGGGGACTCTTAGAGGCTGAACCACCAACCAAAAGAGCATACATGGGCTAGTCCTAAGGCCCCTCCCAACAACACCCTCCTTCATGCACATTTTTACCAGATGTGCAGTTTGGACTTCATGCATATCCCTCAACAACTGGAGCAGGGGCTGTCCCTGACTCTATTGCCTGCCTGTGGATCCTATTCCCCTGACTGGGCTGCCTTGTCTGGTCTCAGTGGGAGAGGATGCACCTCGTTCTGCAGTGACTCTGAGGTGCCAAGGTGGGTTGGTACCTGAGAGGGAGGGATCTCTCTCTTCTCAGAGGAGAATGGGAGGAGGGATGGGGGAAGGGCTGTATGAGGGGGGACTGGAAGGAGGAAGGTTGTGACGGGGTGAAAAATGAATAAAAACTAGATTAATGGAAAAAAGTCAAGGAGAATAGATAGAGCCTGGTGTCTTATGGTAACTGGGCCATTTCCTGGCCTCTGGGTGAAAGAACAAGACTACTAGGTGGTCTCTAGCATCTACAGGCTCTAGAGTAAGCTTCAGCAGGGAAAGCTTTTGAGGATACATAAATGAGTGCAAAAGAAATCAATGACAAGGTCTACAGTTGCTTTATTATTATGTTAACGTTACAGCCTTGCCTCTGCCTTCACAGTGCTCCAGTTTAGAAATTCATTAGAGAAAGCTAATGCTTGTATACTATCACAGACGTGTAGAAATATAATCATTAAAAAAAATAATCACCTTGAATTTTTTTTTCTTGATGGTGCACTGCCTGTTTGCAATTTTATTATTCCTATAGGTGTTAGCTTTGCAATTATGAACTGATCCTGACATCACATTTGGTTTGCCGATAGATGGGATGAACATGTCAAGTAAATGGAGGATGTTGACAATGAGCGAGATCTCATTCGGTTTCCGAAGCTTGTTCAGAGTATAAGATATTTCAACACCAGCGATACGACTTTCACATTAAAAGCACGTTTCCAGCCAATTCAAAAATTAAGTAAACGGAGCTGAGGCGTATGGTCCCACTAATCCACTAATGTCATACGTTTAATGATTTTTGCAGCTCGCCGAAAACAGGACTGGATGTAGAACTTTGTATCAGAATGTGTTACAGCCTCTAACGGTGATCACTTGTCATTCATCTGACACCAAGGTGTGAACCACATATTATAGGAGTCAAAGGCTTTGTATAAAACAAAACAAAGCCTCTTCCTCCAAGGCTTACACTGTGAAGGTGAGCAGAAAACTCTTGAGAATATGTCAAAAAAAAAAATCAATGAGAGGCATGGGGCTAATATATCTGCAGCTGGCTCCGCTAAGTACGACTTTCTACAGGTGGGAAACCAGATTGTAATTGTCTTTGTATTAACCACTGAAGCTTTTTAAAAAGTGATTTATCATTTGGAAAAATCTAGAATCTCCTTTACCCACCAGGCATCCACGGTGTAAGATTGTCTCTGACATGTACACGTTCTTGAACATTTCCTTCCAGCTGCACAAAGCTTTGGAGGGATAACGGATAGGCACACATGTTAATCTCTTGATTTATCCGTGATAGCATTAGGCTTTAAGAGGATTTCTTTGTAAGTTAGTTAAAGTTTCTGAATAGCCTTTACATTTGGCATTGTGGCTTAAAAATATTTCCCGCTTAATATGTAGTTAAATTTGATCAGGGAGTGAAAGAGAAATAAAACTTGACCAGGAGAAGTTATATTGTTTACATAGTCTCTCTTCTGGGCACCAGAATTATTTTTGTCTTAGACAAAATTGAATCATAAAAATTTTTTATTAATATGTTAAATTTATGAAACAATAGGCTTAATTTTGAGATCTCATACACAACCCTTGTGCCCCACGCAATTGTCTCGCCAGCAAGAACGCACGCACGCGGGCACCAGGATCCTTCTGCAGCAAGCGTTTATTGCGATGAAAGGAGGAAGAGAGAGAGCCCCAAGATGGCACTGCTTTATATACACCCTAGGGTGGTGTGGACATATCTGATTGGCTGCTTGCTCAAAACCCCGTATGACGCCCAGGGCTGGGCAGTGACTTGGCGCGCTTTCACCACTTGCACATGCGCAATTTACTTGTTTACCCACGGGAGCTGGATGCCAGCGCCATCTTGTAATGGCGAATGCTGTCACCGCTCGCCGTGGCTCTCTACAAACCCTAATGTATTTTGGTCACATTCACTCTATTATTGTCCTTTCTTGTCCCTCCTCTGCCCTCCTGTGGACTTCTTCTCCTCTAATGGTTCCTCTTCTGTTTTCATGTTTGACTCTTTGTTAAAGAAATCTATGTTTGGGGCTGGAGAGATGGCTCAGTGATTGATAGCACTGGCTGCTCCTGCAGAGGACCTGAGTATAATTCCCAGCACCCACATGGCAGCTCACAGCTGTCTGTAAACTCCAGTTCCAGAGGATCTGACACCTCACACAGTCATAGAGGTAGACAAAAAAATCCAATGCACATATAATAAAAATAAGTAAATTATTTAAAAAAGTTTAGGTTTTGTAAAATTAGATAGTATTTGTCTTTTTGTGTCTGGCTTGGTCCATGTCCCATCATGCTCTCTAGTTTTATCCACTTCTCTGTGAATGGTAATTTCATTCTTCTTCATGGCTGAATGGACCCTCATTGGGTATTTATCATAACCACCTCTATCTCCATCTATGATGATATACTACATTTTATTATGCACCCTTTATTTATTGGCACTCGGGTTACTCCTCTACTTTGAGTATTGTGGATGTCAGTGCAACATGCACGGGCATAGCAGCATCCCTAGTGCATGGGAACTTTGATTTCTCAGCTGTCTCTACAGGAGTGGGACCATTGGGTCAGACAGTTATTCTCTTTTTGGTGTTTAGGTAAACTTCTATACTTGTTTCCATAGTGACTTACACACTCAGTAACAGTGGAGGAGGTGGGTACCACAGTGTTTGGAGCAGTTATCATTTGAACCTAATCATTAGCAGTAGCATCCCCGCTTATTGAGTGGTTGTTTAGACATGGAACTCTAAGGGCAAGAATACTCTCAGCTGGGGAGGCATAGGCAGGCAGATCTCGTAGTTGGAGGCTAGACTGGTCTGCAGACTGAGTTCCAGGATAGGCAGGGCTACACAGAGAAACATTGTTCCAAAAAAGTGCACGCGCGCGCACTTACACACACACACACACACACACACACACACACACACACACACACACA
>JANHMN010000021.1:13394130-13416630 GCA_030674055.1 Rhabdomys pumilio
ACACACACACACACACACACACACACACACACACACACACACACACATCTTTTCCCCCTGGCCTCCAGGGAAAGATTTCTGCTTTGATAATATCCACAATCAAGCTTCTCACCCCATATTCAGCTATCATAAAATGATGATCTCCCATTAACCGACCTTTTAAACTCAGAGAAACTGCCATCTTTTTTCTTTCTTTTTCTTTTTCTTATTTTATCCTTTTCATGGTCAAAGTAGCTGACAGGAATTAAAGAAAACAAACAAACAAACAAACAAACAACAGTAGAGGAGAATAAAAGGTAATAAAGGAAATGATGGTATTCAGTTACATCAAATAGAACATCACTAATTTAAAATATCACGGACTCCATGGAAAAGGGAATTTTTTAAATGACAGCTAAGGAGTATTTGCCAGAGGGATAAAGACAGGGTTAGAAACCCAAGTGTCATTGGTAGGAGCTTTCACAGTCACCTCAGCAAGTGAAGGAGCAGGGTGGGAGACTGCACTCTGGTCTAGGAGACTGCCACAGTTATATGAATAAATCACACAGTATACTTCTTGCATTTTATACAGATAGCAGCAGGAATACAAACTTCAGACTTTGTTTCTAACATCAAAGTGGAAGCACGGAACACGGAGAAAACCCCCAGCATTTATTCTTCAGTGATCTCGACACTCAGGATTATGAAAATATCGACGTAGCCTAGACAACAGCTGTCAGCAGCTGAGCAATACCCTGGCAGAAGACATTTTATCAGTGGCCTGAGAGAGAGATACAGTTAGATCATCAACTGGCATTTTGGAGTAATGAAAACTGACATGTGTACCTGCAGGCTCCTTAAAAATGATGGAAAATGAACATTTGAATATTTTCTACTCATGGCTCACTCCCAGCCTCCCTACTTCAACTTGGTGCTGAATTTCCTTAATGAGGGGACCCCGGACAGCAATGACGGACTGCTAGCCAGCTGCATAGGAGCCAAGAGTCTGGAGTGAGAGGGTCCAATTGGATTTGAGTCAAGGCTGTGCCATCTGTTAGCTTTGACAAACATACTTAACCAAAGTACTTTACTTCTCTCATTTTACAAATGGGCTCATAACTCTCCTCCCCACAAAGTAGCTCACAGGACTGTAGAGATAGTTAATGGAACCTTAAAATGAATGAAGTGCTTACAACAGTGCCTAGTATATATTATGTGCTGCGTTAAGTGTCTAGGATATAGCATGTGCCATGTGAGTTAACTGTTAGCTTTGCTGGTATTGAGAGACTGTGATCTAAGCTTTGTATGGAGAGTTCCAGAGAGAAAAGAGAACAGCTAAGAATCTTTTGAGTCTAATTAACAGAGAACCTGTTCGAAACTGGCCTGGGTAATAGAAAGAGTTGATTAGCGCATGTGTTTGATAAATCTGAAGAATTGGTAGGTGAAATTGAACAATTGTATATATGGTATCCACAAGGAATCAGACTTGTTATTTTCTCTCCGAGTCTTTGCTTTGTTTTCCATCATTGTTGGTACATGGTACAGCGTCAGCCTGGATCCCAAGCTGGCTGCCAGGACTTTACAACTTCTTGTTAACGTCTAGTAAGAGATGGACTGTCTTTGCCTTTGCACAGAAGCACGTGCATGTATGTATGGAGGCCTCTGGCCACATGTCTTCTTCAATTGTTCTTCACCATATTTTTTGAGGCAGGGTTGATCACTGAACGTGGAGCTCACTATTTGACTAGACTAGCTGGACTTGCTGTGTATCCAGTATCCCACCAAAGCACAAACAGCCTTCTCCTCAAACGCTTCAAGCTCATCCCTCATCTCCCATTAAGGATACTCAAAGTGAAAAAAAAATAAATGCAGATTATAGAATGGCAAGAATGTTCCTTTGTGAGTTTCTTCCCAGGAAGTATTTGCCAACTTTTATTTGTTTTCTCCTCCGTATGAATTTTAGAGTCGGTGTTATCAACTTTCATAGTACACTCTGTGTGGTTTTGACCATATTATTTTGAAAGTCTAGAATCGTCTGGTAGGAGATGGGGCCCAAATTATTCTAACGTGGAAAACACCAAAGGGGTGGCATTGTTGCTGTTGTTGAAAAGTAAGAATTTCCATCAAGAGGCACACGGATGAATGAGATAAAAGTCATATAGTAGAATCCCATATACCAGTTAAAAGGAATGAGCTGGCAGCACAGAGCAGCACTCAAAGGTATGATTCTATTGATGTAAAGTATAAAAAGCACACAGCGTAATGCTCTCTTTGCTCGTAAATGCATGCATATGTATGGAAAGGCTGTAAAAGGCATTGGGGACATGCATCCAATTCATGAAAAAAGGTGTCTGGAGGGATCATGGAAGGAGAATGGGGGAAAAGGAGACCTTGACTATGCCTGGAATGCTTTGTTTTTTTTTTTTTTTTACTGTAACAATGTCTGAAACACAGCGCTTCTGAGGGCAAAGAACTGGTCTTGCTTGGTGATGATGGTGGGTGGGAGGGAGGGACCACCTTTTATGATGTGAACCGTGGGAAACAAAAGTCATAAATGACTCTAAACACCCAGTGGTGTGTTAATACTGATACACTAGCAACCCATTTTATGCCCTATATTTTCATATTTTAAATAATTTCAGTAAAGTAACCGGCACTCTGGCCATGATGCAGGTGACACTGATGGCAGTGGCTGGAGCAGCCGAGGAGGAGGTGGAAGTGTGGGGACGTTGAAGGAGCTGTTAGTGCTTGTCTCCAAGGTGATACCATGTTCTCGGATTTCGCTGCGAAACGAGCTTGCTCTTCAATGCCCCTAGTCTAGACCCTTCTGCAAAGGTTTTGGAACTTGTGAGGATGTATGTGTTTTGGAACGACACATCTTACTCTACCATGTTGCCAAGCACTGACGCTTTGGGCTGTCAGTGCATATGACTTTCCTCCTCATGTTCTGCTACCATCCCATTCTCCTAGGAGTACCAGCTCCCATACCTTGTCACATGGTAGGATGAAAATCACAGCTTTCTCTCACCTACTCCTTTCTTCTCTCCAATTAAGGATTCGACACCTAAGTATCTCATGAGGGAAAAGGAAAAAAAGAAAAAAAAAACAAGCCAAAAGAATGACAACTCCCTGAGCTTCTAGTGGGAGAGTGGGGTGCGAACAGCTTGTTTCTTAAGACTTGAGAAGCAGGAGGCCACTGGGGCATCGGGCTGTTAGTGATGGTAGATATTAATAGAGTGGGAGGGATGTTTGGGGAGTAGAGATGGGCACTCCTGGGAGTTTTAATGAGTTTCTATGGATATCCTTTCATATTTGAAGGAGACAAGAAAGAAGATTAAAAACTCTTGGGCTCTTCTTTAAACCCCAGACTATTCTGCATATGCATTACAGTTATAATGGGCTGACCCTGTAGAGCACGTGGTGTGGCAAGGCTTCTTCCTGAATTCATTTAATCATAAGTGTAATTGCAGAGTTGCGTTATCTCTGAGGACTCCTGGGCCAAAATTTCCCGTCTCACCTCCATAGAGGTTCACACTGTGAGTGGCTGCCTTCTCTATCTAGCAATTAAAACCAGAGAATATAGTTTTTAAAAGGAGGTGGAGCCTAGAAGACCTTGGGAACCTTGGTTATGGAAGACGACTCACGTGGAGTCACGTCCACCGCAAGCGAAGGCAGCAGAGCTCTCTGTGCACGGCATGCTGGGAAGGGAGAAGTAGGCTCTCATCTCTTGGCTTAGCTCTTCCTCCAGTTCCAGTAGCCAGCAATGTGTTTGTTTTCTTTTTGGAACATTTGTCCCACCATAATTTGGAAGGATGCTGTTACCCAGCCTGAAAACCACTTGAAACAATAATTCTGCAATACTTACTAAGAGTGATGAAACTAGTGAGGGTAGGGGGATGGGGGGAGATGCCTGGAGAATGAATGAAAGTCAGCGGTGGGTGGGGCATCTCTAGGAAGTGCCAGACACCTACAAATCGGGAGGCTCCAGGGAGTCTATGAGGGTAATTCTGGGGGAGACTCCTAGCTGTGGGAGATATGGAGCATGGAGTGATCACCTCCTGTAGCAAGGTGGGACCCCCAGTGGGGGGACAGTGAAGGACACCAAACCACCCACAAAACCTTTGACCTCTAAATGTGTCCTGCATACAAGACGTGCAGGGACAAAGATGGAGCAGAGACTGAGGGTGTGGGCCAACCAATGACTGGCCCAATGTGAGACCCATTCCATGGCAAAAACCAATCCCTGACACTATTAATGATGCTCTGTTGTGTATGCAGACAAGAATCTAACATAACTATTCTCTGAGAAGCTCCACCTAGGAGCTGACTGAAACAGATGCAGAGACTCAAGGCAAACATTATACAGACCTTGGGAAGTCTTGTGGAAGAGTTGGGGGAAGGATTGAGGAATGTGGAGGGGATAAGGACTCCATGGGAAGACCAACAGAGTCAACAAACCTGGATCCTTGAGGGATCCTAGAGACTGAACCACCAATCAAAAAATATACATAGGCTAGACTAAGCATGGCTTCTTCTACCCTGCACACCCCTCCCACCCCACACTGCACATATGTAGCAGATGTGCTGTTTGGTCTTTATGTGGGTTCCCCAACAATTGGAGTGGGGGCTATCCCTAGTCTGCTGCCTGCCTGTGGATCCTGTTCCCCTAACTGGGCTGCCTTGTCTGACTTCACTGGGAGACTTGCAGTGACTTGAGGTGCCAGGATGGGTTGGTACCCAGGAGGGGCCTCCCCCTTCTCAGAGGAGAAGGGAAGAGGAATGGGAGGAGGGGCTGTGTGAGTGGGGTACTGGGAGGAGAGGGGTGGTATGATCAGGATGTAAAGCGGATAAATAAATAAATAAATTAATGGGAACCATGACAAAACTATTTATAGGCAGGGGATACTGTGCTGGAAAAAAATGGCTAAACAAAAGAATTATTTTTCTTCCATATTTTGCAAAGAGCAATATATTAGTCATTTTCTTCGCTGAAGAGCTTGAGCTATGATCTTCTGCTTCTTCAAAATTCATATTAATGACCTTGGATGCCTGCTCACCAGGCACAGAGTCTTCCTTTGAAGCATCTACCATACAGAACTCCAGTGTCTCAGCGTTGACTCTCATTTAAAATTTAGTTTATAGTTTGATCTCGATCGTAAAAATATATAGCAAGAAGGCTTCTGGGGGTAAATTTTAAGATTTTTGTCATGAATTTTCTCTGGGTGCTGATATTCTGGGTAATTTTACTTTTCAGGGCTCTAGTTTCTTTTTTCTTTTCTTCTTTTTTTCTTTTTGCAATTTATACTTGTAACTTGTGAAATAGAAGCTTTTATTAATAATCACTGTATATAAGTTTTATATGTCATGGGTTCAAAAACTGTAAAAAAAATCATGAAGCAAAGAGATTGTATGTAAAAAATACCAAAATATTAATAATGATTCTCACTGAGTTAGAATTTTTCTTTATTTTACAATTATTCTTGCAGTGAACACAAACTACTTTCATAATAGAAAAAATTATTTTAAGATAGAATTCATTAAACTTGATCCAAAGAAATGCCATCAGGGTCAAGCCAGCTTAACATTTCTTTTTCACAATGCCATTCCAGACTCTTTTTGGAAAGGTCATGTTTTCCCCCGGTAGCAATCTTGGGAGGCTAAAGGACGTGCCCCAAACACCTCAAGCCTCGGTTAATAACTGATTTGAATGTATTATTTTCATATACTTGGAAATTCTCTTGAATCTCACTATGATTCAACTTGAAAGAAAATGCACTTGTACCTAATTTTAGCAAATGTCTGTGGAAAGCGTGTGGCTGGATTAATGGAGATCCAGCAAGGATCCATATTCATTTGCATATTTATTTGCATATTCATTTGCATTTGCCCTGGACACAGCCAAAGGACTGTATCTGCTGTATTGGGAAGCGGCTCTGCTTTCTTCAGGCTGTAGAAGTTGAGCAGCCCCAGGGATAGGTAGTCAGTGGTTAACTGAGGAGGAAGGCTGTTCTGAGGGGGAGACAGGAGTCAGGAGTGCAGGCAAGAGAGTGTAACAAAAGTCTGGGAGGTCTTGGCTTAGATTTTGATTCTGCTGTTTGCCTAGCCTTGAGTAAGCATATCACAGAACCTCCTTAACTCTGTTTCTTCATGTTTAAAATAGTTGCGAACAAGAGCAGAGGTTTTTCCTATTTCTTTACCCTAAATAAGACCATGTTCCAGATAAATATTGTGGCCTCTTCTACCTGTTAAGGTCAAGACAGGCTGTGATTGAAAGAGACACTGTTTTTTTAAAAAATTAATTATTTTGTTTATTTACATCCTAAATGCTGTCTTTCCTCCTCCTCCCAGAGTTCTTCACCTCATCGCCCCTCTCTTTCACCTCTGAAAGGGTACTGTCCCCCTGACATCCTCCTTCCCTGGGGCATCAAATCACTACAGGATTAAGTAAGGCACATTTCCTACTAAGGCCAGACATGGCTGTCCTCTGCTACATACGTGTTGGGGGCCTCTGACCAGCCCATGTATCCTCTTTGGTTGGTGGCTTAGTCTCTGGGAGCTCCCAGGAGTCTGGGTGAGTTGACACTGTATTTTTTCCTATGGGGTTACAATTCACTTCAGTTCCTTGAATCTTTCCCCTAACTCTTCCGTAGGGGTCCCCGACCTCAGTCCAATGGTTGGGTGTAAGAATCTGCATCTGCCTCTAAGATTTAGTTTTAAAATCCCTTATTTTACACAAGAGGAAACTGAGGCACAGACTGTCAGTCAGACTTCCTTCTAGCAATTCACCAGACCCGGGAATAGAACCTGAGGCCCTGACTTTAGATCCCAGATTCCTTAACTCATTTAATGTACTAACTGGCATCCCCATAGTGGACACAGGTAGGCTCTTTCTTCCAAGCCAGGCATTCAGAATACGTTGCTGTGTGGTTGACATTAGCCAGTAGTCATTTAAGAACGAAGAATCTGGCTCTACCAGTCAGCTGCTGGTAGAGCCGAAAGATACGATGAAGAAAAGAGGGCCCTTTGTTTTTCTCTGTCCTAGTAAATATTGTTAGGGCAGGTGTGACCCAGGCTGCTAGTTTTCCTTACATTACCACTAGGGTGTAGCTCCTGGCCTCAGATCCTCAGGTGGAGCCCCAGCCTTCACCCAACACTTGAAGACACTTGAAGCAGTAGAGAAGGAAGGAGGAAGAAGAAAAGAGGAGAATGTTATACATTACATTTTATGGAAATGGCCTCTAAACAAGGCCATCCCCTTCATAGGAGGCCACCGGGTGATGCCTGCTGGCACAAGGAATCCTTTCTCCATCTGAGCTGTAATAATTGTGTTTGTAATAAGCGCAGTGTGATTGCGGAGCACAGTTCTGCTACACTAGCACTTGGCAAATAATCAAGATTAAGGAAAAAAAAACAATTAACGTTAAGTATTCTATTATTGTGTTTCTATTAGTGTATTAACGAGAAGCCATAAGTCAGTGTGGGGTTCAGCACAGTCTCAGAATGAGCTCCAGCTAAGGGATGAATTCTTAGTGGATGTGGGCAGGGAGGCTGGAGGGATCGAAGTGGCCAAGCAATGCTGGTAAAGAGGACTGTTAGAAATTCCCTGGTGTTTTATGTTAGTTCTTTAGTGTGTGTGTGTGTGTTTGTGTGTGTGTGTGTGTGTGTGTGTGTGTGTGTGTGTGTGTGTGTATGTGTAGGCTAGGCTAAAGGTCATCTTTGAATGTCTTTCTTCAAGTATCATCTTCCTCACTTTTTAAATTAGCATCTGCTACTGTTCACTAGGTAGGCGAGGCTGGCCAGCTAGCAAGTCCAAGTGACTCCTGTCTCTGTCTCCCCCACTCATCGTCTCACAGTGTAGCTCTTGCTGTCCTGGAACTCACAGAGATCTGCCTGCCTCTGCTTCTGCCTCCTGAGTGCTGGGGTAAAGATGTATGCAACTACTCTGGCCTATGCCTGGCTTTTTCATGTGGGCTCTGGGGATCAAATTCAGGTTGTTATGCTTGTGTGACAAGCACTCACCCAACTGAGTTATTTCCTTGTTCCAAGTCCTTAAAAAAAAAAAAAACTTTCATTCTTGTTTGCATTGCCTTTATAATGAATACTTAGATTGACTGCAGGCTAAGTCCAACCTGGGCACTGGGCTAGCTAAGAACTTTTCTACACTATTTCATTAAATTCTATGTCTTACGTAATAAGTGTGGTTGGTCCTGTGTGTGAACAGGATATCCATGTCACCCTCAAATCTGAAGGATGATTGAGCAGAAGCAGGAAAGCACTTCCCCTCCCCTTCCCTGCCAGAGACAGCCTATAGGTTGACAAGGACAAGTGGTAACCCGTCCTTACTCTCTGCTTGCAAGAACTAAGCTTAGCAGCTAAGGGTATCTTTCCTCTTCATCAGATGGCGCCAAAGGAACCTATTCAACAAGCTTTGTCAACCAACCTCTGTCTGCCAGATGTTTGCCAACACCCGAGCTGCTGCTGCCAGAGACTCTGAGTCCATTTCCTGTACCTTGTCGCTCCTCTGTGAGTGCACTGTGCTTCAGCGGAGACAATGATGAGTGGAAACCTAAGAACTCTGAACTCTCACAGTGTCTCCCATTCTGTATAAAATATACCTGGTGATGGATTTCTGCTTCTTTCTCTCTTTAAAACCAGCCTTTTGTGTTAGAGTCCACACCAACCAAGAAGCTTTAGGGAGCTATTTTTTTCCCCTCTCCAAGTCTCTTCAGATTACATGTGTGGGATGTGGGGCATGAGAGTCATCATTTTCAAGGGTACTCTGATAGAAGGGCATGCAGATCAAAGCCAGATCAACCAAATCAACCAGCTGACTGACCAACTGACCAACCAACCAACCACCAACCACCAACCTTTTTTCCTCCCTCCCTCCTTCCCTTCCTTCCTTCCTTCCTTCCTTCCTTCCTTCCTCCCTTTCTACTTCCTTCTCTTCCTTCCTTTCTCCCTCCCTTCCTCTTTCCTTCCCTCCCTTCCTTCCTCCCTCCCTTCCTCTTTCCTTTCCTCCCTCCCTCCCTTCACCTCTCCCTCCCCATTACCTCTCTTCTTTCTCTCCTTCTGACAGGTTCACATGTAGCCCAGGCTGGTTTCGAACTTTTGGTCCTCCTGCCTTTACCTTCCAAGTGCTGAGATCACAGATGTATGCCACCATGGTTGGCCTGTTGCTACCAGGGCTAAGTATTGAACTCAGCACTTCATACGTATCAGGAAAGCACTCTACTAGCTGAGTTACACTACTGTCCCCAAAGCCATCATTATGCTCTTGGATATGGTACACCATTCTCCTTATCAGGGGTCATATATGTTCATGAATCCAAAGACACTGCTCACCATTGGTGTTCCTAAATATGACGGTAAACCCAGCCTTAGATGGCTCATTTCCTCCCAAGGATGGGGTGCCCTGAGTCCTTCAGTCAGGTTCTCTATGTAGACATTTAGCTTAGCTGTAGACTTTATGCTGTGCTCATTTGTTCCTGGCTCATATTGGACAAGTGACGTGAAAAATTCTTGTATTGTTTCTGTGTGATAGAAACTATCTCCAGATTGTCAAGGGCATCTAGCATCTTCTGTCCATCTAACACAATGCCTTCGGGGACACTTCAATCTGCAACGTTCAAAAGCACAGTCTGGGGACAGGAACACTTTCAGTGTATTTAGCAATCAGGACTGGTGATAGTTAGCAGTCACTTAATCACTTTTTGAGGTCTCCCTCCTCCTGCCTCAGCAAACCACTGATTCTTTCACTAGTATCATTTCTCCATTATGTATAAACTAGTAAAAACAAACAAAGTAAAATAAAACAGCCCAGGTGATTCCCATAACTCAAACCTCATACTGTGGGCCCTTGTGTGGGTGAAGTTCATGAGAGAACATATTACCCACTGGACTGGATTGGAATAATAATAATAATAATAATAATAATAATAATAATAATAATAAATCAAAAGTTGATGTAAAACAATTCAGAGAACAGGAGAATATATTTAGTCTGCTTTTGAATGAGATAAAAGGTAGCTTTGAAAGTACAGTGATAACCAGCTGGCCTATTATAT
Source organism: Rhabdomys pumilio (assembly GCA_030674055.1). NCBI lineage: Eukaryota > Metazoa > Chordata > Mammalia > Rodentia > Muridae > Rhabdomys > Rhabdomys pumilio. The sequence goes on from JANHMN010000021.1 coordinate 13,404,177, forward strand.
CTGTGAAAATGGTTTACAAGCAACAGTATCTAATACTTGCAGACTTGTAGTAGCTGGTATCCCTTCAACAATGGTAATGATAAAACTCTAGAAAACATCTGAATGTGTACGGACGTCATGCCGTAGAACTCTTCCCAGTTGTTGGTTTTAGCATTGTCCTACAGCCTGTAATCTTTCACAAGTAACTAAAAAGAAAGAGAAAATTGATATACCTAGGTATTCTGTGTCAGCATCATTTCTTTAAAAAAAAAAAAGCCAAGAGCTAAATATACAACTATAAGCGAATGACTAAATAAACTTGACATCTTAAATGTGGAGTATTCTACAATCATCAGATATGCATAGTTACATGCTTATGATCAAATATTATAGAAAAGAAAGAAAATTTAAGGAACTCAACAGTTATTACTGTGGTGGTTTGAATGAAAATGGCCTCCATAGACTCATAGGGAGGGGCATTGTTGGAGGTGTGGCCTTGTAGGGGTGGGTGTGGCCTTGGAGTAGGTGTGTCCTTGTTGGAGGAAATGTATCACTTGTGAGGGCTTTGAGGTTTCAGAAGCTTAAGCTAGGCCCAGCGTCACTCTCCCTGCTGCCTGCTGATCTAGATGTAGAACACTCAGCTAATTCTCCAGCACCATATTTGCCTGGATGCTGCCATGTTTCCTGCTATGATGATGACTGACTAAAGTTCTGAAATGTAAGCCAGCCCTAATTAAAAGCTTTCTTTTATAATAGTTGCCATGGTCATAGTGTCTCTTCACAGCAATAAAATCCTAACTGAGGCAATAACTATCTGCAAAATTAAGATACATTGGGAAATAATTTGACTTAAAGAGAAACTTTCAGTTATTTTAAAAGGTTTACCACATGCTCGTTTCTGTAAGTGCCTGTGTTCCTGGATGATACATGAAGCAATTTTGTGAAATATAGCTTGTCTTTTTTTTTTTTTTTTTGGATTAAGATTCATACTTAAGATTAGTATCATGTCTTGGAATTGGAGGCAAAGAATTTGTGACAATCTGTATGGAAATAGAACCATACTGTGGGAGACACTATAACTGGGTGTCACTAAACATGGGTACCACGGTGCTTGGATTCCACCCATCTTCTTGGGTTGTTGATACTTGATGATTCACAGAATGCTGCATTACTGTATCTGGTGAAAATGATGCTTCTGACATGAATCACAGACTGCTGCATTACTGTATCTGGTGAAAATGATGCTTCTGACACACCGAAGCATAAAGGTTGGATAGCCCAGGCTGAGACTCCACATAAGAGTTCATTGCAACACTCATGAGCTAACCATGGAGAATTGGCTTAGAAAATCCTGTGGCTCAAAATTACACACAGACACACACACACACACACACACACACACACACACACCCCTACCTCTTATGCTAGGAGATGTAGAGGATCAACCACTGAGGTAATCGACTTATATTTTGGATCTTACCTTTTAATCCTAATTCTACTAAGTCTTGGAGGTTTTTGCCACTATCTTGACACACAAGTCTTTCAGAGGAAACAGAGATGTTTAGATGGCCGTTTGCTGGCTGACATTCTGGATGTTGTATTTGTCTCAAAAGAGGTAAAACATATGCAAAAGACACATGGCCAGAGCTGTCTGGATTCAGGTAGATGCCAAACATTCAGTTTCAAGTTTCAGACTGCAAACTTTGTAATAAGAAGCCCAACATGTTACAGAAGAGAACTTTCTTCTGAGGCATATTTCAGTGAGACATGCATTGGAGAACAGGGGTCATGACTGCCTGAAGGTGACTCATTTTACTTTAACTTTATAAGCCTTTTGAGGTACATTTTACTTCTGTTGAACAAAATTTTGAATAATTCTTATTGATCCCTAAGAAACAAAGATACTCTGTAATGTCTCTTAGCTTTAAAAATATCAAAGAAAAAATGTTTTCAAAGAATGAAGATTTTTTTTTCTGTTACCAGAACAATTCTGTGAAAATCGTTGAGTCAACATAGGTTGAGTCAACCTAAGGTCCTCATACATAATGGCCTAAGAGTAACCATCCCTCAAAACTCTGACAGAATTACAGCCTTACATAATGCTACAACAGGCATGCACAAGAAGCATGCCTGTGTGGACGTCTGACTAGTAATGATCCAACCCTGGGCTACCTGTATTAGTATCCTGTGCCCAATGGTTATTCTTTCAAAGTATCCTACGTAGTCAAGTTTTTTTCCCTTTAACCTCTTCCTTTTGCCTCCCTCATTTAGAATTTGCTCACAGTATACACAATGCTATTCTATTCCCAAATAAACATCACAGTTCTTTGGAGAATCCCTTTGATTGTTATTTAGGTTGACAACCCAAAATTTGTGCTATTGATTTAGAAAGTAATTTCTAGAAGCAGTTCCCCAAAGTAGTTTGGAAGAAGGTAATATTTAAAAAAAAAAACAAAAAAAAACAAAAAAACCAAACAAACAAGTAAAAGTTAGTCTCCAAAAGGGACATAGTTGTGAATTTCACCACATTCTCTATATTTGTTTCAAAAGTGATTAAAATTATATTTTGTTTAGGTTCCATCCTATGCATCGGATTATCTAATTTGCTCACAAAAAGAAGAGCGTTTGAGTCAACAATTATTACAACACTCCAGGAAGAAGTGCCAGGAGTCGACCTCAGTGAATGTCTGTTCAGATGATGGACATGTAGGTTAGATACAGCATGGCTTAGCTGAGTTGAGTTCAGTTGGGTATCTCTGTTTCAAGTAGCATTGTCTGGAGGGCTCTGCTCCTTAGTAATGTCTGTGCTTAATTGGTTTCACTTGTCTCTCAAACTCCCCACATAGTGTGGCAAGTTCTCATATCAATAACAAAGGGAGAGAAAAGCAAATAGGAGTACTAGTCCACTTGCCTCTCACCACAGGTGAAATCAATCCAAACTTGAGGCTAATTTGAAGGGCTGGAAATATTTTCTAGCTCTATCGAGGTCACGAGAAGAGAGGAATTAGCTGTTCTGTCCCTCTCACGAAAGTGAAAAGATGTTGTGAAGTTCGAAATGGTCTCCTGGCAAGTGAGGTACCGAGGTGAAGGAGGTGGCTGGTGATGCTGTGTGATAAACATGTACTTGGTCTCCTCTGTCTTAGGGTTTCTATTGCTGTGAAGAGACACCATGATCATGGCAACCTTTATAAAGGAAAATAATTAATTGGGGCTGACTTATAGTTCAGAGGGTAGTCCACTATCGTCGTGGCGGAAAGCATGGCAACACAAAGGTAGACGTGGTGCCGGAGAGGTAGCTGAGAGTTACACATCTGGATCAGTGGGTAGCGGGAAGAGAGAGTGACACTGGAGCTGGCTTGAGCATCTGAAACCTCAACCCCCACCCCCAGTGACTACCTTCTCCAACAAAGTCGCATCTATTCCAAAAAAGACCATACCCCCTAATAGTGCCAGTTTCTATGGACCTATGGAGGCCATTTTTTTTTCAAATCATCACATCCTCTGTAGTCTCCTGAGACACAGCTCTTGACACCAACTCATCCACATAACCTTTGATCCACAATTTTTCTGCCTACAAGATGTACAGGGATAAAGAAGGAGCAGAAATCGAGGAAATGGCCAACTAATGACTCACCCAACTTGAAACCCATGCTGTGAGAGAGCCAGCCCGTGACACTATTAATGATATTCTGCTATACTTGCGGGCAGCAGCCTAAGACAGCTGAGAGGCTTTACCTAGTAGCTGATGGAAACAGATGCAGAGACCCACAGTCAAGCATTAGGTGGAGCTCCGGGAATCTGTGGAAGAAGGGGAGGAAGGATTGAAGGATTCAGAGAGGTCAAGGGCATTACAAGAAAGCATGCAGAGTCAACTAACCTGGGACCATAGGGACTCACAGAGAATGAACCACTAACTAGAGAGCATGCATGGGACAGACCTAGGACTCCTACACGTATGTAACCATTGTGTAGCTGGGTCTTCCTATGGGACTCCTAAAGCAGGAGCAGGGGCTGTCTCTGATGACATTGCTTGTTTTTGGATCCCTTTCTCCTAACTGGGCTGTCTCGTCTACTCTCAATAGGAGAAATCACACCTAGTCCTACTGCAACTTGATATGCCAAGGTGGGTTGATATCCATGGGAGACCTCCTCTTTTCTGAGAAGCAAAGATGGCAGGTTATGGGGGAGGGTAAGTGAGAGGGAGGGACTGGGAGAAGAGGAGGAAGGCGAAACTGAGATCAGGATGTAAAGCAAATAAATAAATTATTAATGAAAATGTCTTTAAAAAGTCTTGAATGGTAAGTGTATTTTGGGTGCTAACAAGAAGACTGCTGAGTCATGTCTGGGTGAGTACTGGTCACCAGAAAGACCAAGGCAGGGTTAGGGGGAAGGGAGGGTTGGAAATTCAACTCCAACTTGAATACTTGTTGGAGCATGTAGGTTGAACTGATCATTACTTGCCTCTCATATAGCTGGGCAATGGTGGCACACGCCTTTAATCCCAGCACTTGGGAGGCAGAAGCAGGCAGATTTCTGAGTTCGAGGCCAGCCTGGTCTACAGAGTGAGTTCCAGGACAGCCAGGGCTATACAGAGAAACCCTGTCTCGAAGGACAAAAACAAAACAACAACAAAGCGTTTACAACTAGCTTTGAAGTGGGAACTGTCTTGTGGGACTGAGCTCTCAACCTGTGGGCTTCTGCTGGTATCAGGTGGGATCACACCTGAGTTAAAGTCTGGGACATCTAACTGCTGTCTGCTGGAAAAGAATCCTGCAGCCGTGGTCACTGAAGCAGCCACGCTGCGTTGCCAGTGTAAGCAGAACACAGGTTGGCTCCCTCTGTCCCCACAGCGCGCACGACTCCAAATGAGCATCGAACTGGTCTTTGCACTGTCACGGTGCCCTGACCCTTCGCTTTGATTTTGGGACATTTAGGCATTTAAAAGCATCCATTACGGAAAATGCACATGCCTGCCCCACGTGCCATCTTTCACTCAATTGGGCCAAAGTGGTGGGAATAGAAATCTAGCTACTGTCCCAAATAAAAATTTTAGGGAGAAATATATAGATTTTTTTTTCCTAGCACAAAGCAAGGCCAACTGATGTCAGGGTAAGAGTACTTGAAGGATCTGCCTGATCACGCAGTCACAGACAGTTGTCTGCTCCCTGATCAATGCTAACGAAGAGACTATGCCCCACAGCGCGGGGATATGAACAAAAGCGCTTCGTTGGCTTTCTCCATCACCTGATTTGACATTGATTTCCAATTTCTTAGAAAAAGGAGCCCAAGGTTAGTCCCCGTGCAGTCAAGTCCGAGACTCGAACAACTGCTGTGGTAGCACAGATGGCTTTTTTTTTTTTTTTTTTTTTTTTTTTAGGTTTTATGAAAGAACGAGAGAACCTTTCCTCTTCATGTGAAAACTGCTCATTTAAGATCCCTTTTCTCCATGGCTGAAAAACAAATTAAATGGGTACAACAAGGGAACAAATCTCTCTAAATGCAGACAGGTGTCCCTCTAAAGATTTCCTCCTCTTCCCTCCGCCCCCTCCTTCTTCGTCCTCCCTTCCTCCCCTCCTCTTCTTTCCTCCTCCCCTTCCTCTTCCTCCCTCTTCCTTCTTATCCCCCTCCTCCCACTCCTCCTCCTCCCTTCTTCTCTTCTGCCCCTCCCCCACCACTTCTATCTCTTGCCCACCCCCCCCCTCCGCTTTCTCTTCCTCTTCTTCCTGGTGTGTGTATACGATTGTATGTGAGTGAATGCACGTGTAAGTATAGATGTGTGCACGTGTGATGCCTGTGTGGAGGTCAGGCAATTTCCACCTTTTATTGGAGACAGGGTTTCTCCGTTGCTTTGTAACTTTGGCACAGGGGAGACTAGCCGGACCTTGAGCTTCCAGGGATCCGCCTGTCTCTGTTTCCCAGCCTGCCTTGCTGTAATTACAGCTGCACACCACTATGTCAGTTTTTAGAGGAAGGCTCTTGGATCTCAACTCAGGTATTCGTACTTAAGGCAGGCACTTTTACTGACATCCATCTCACCAGCCCACAAATCTTATAGTCTAAGAAAATGGGATTTTTATTTCCTGACTATGAGACCAACAGACTCAATGATTTTGGAAAGGATTTTAGTTACTCTTTAAAAAAATATATATTCATTTAATTTTTGTGTGTATGTGTGTCATGGTATTTCTGTGGAGGCCAGATGACAAGCCGCAATAGTCAGTTTTTTTCCTTCAACCATGTGTGCTCCGGGAATCACACACAGATTGTCAGACTTGGCAGCAAGTAACCTCCACCTCACTGACTCAGTTACTCCTAAGTCCCAGATTCCCTATTTGTATACTGAATTAGAGAGGCAAGGTGCAGATTTCACTTACAGCAATGCTATTCTCTAGGTGATGGAGTCACCATCGATTAGGGGTTGGTCCCTCATTTTGTAAGTAGAGAACTCTAAGAAACCAAAACAGGCCAAATAAACCTATGTTGTGGTGTGGTTTAGAGGTAATCTCTGGAATTAGACTCCTTGGTGGTAGTCAGGGCTCTCTTACTGGTCTCTTATGAGATCTCACACAAACTGCATGCATTATGCTTCAATTTCTGCATCCATCACACATATAAAATTCTGCCCACTGTAGAGTTGTGTTATACAATACAAGCAACATGGTTAGATCAAATCTGGCTTATAGTAACTGCTGCCCTGCTAATTAAGGTTGCAGTCTACCACTGTCGCGATAGCCTTCTGGGCTTGGTATAAAGAAGGACTCCCTTCTCAAGCAGGGCTCCCCTTCTCTGACCTTGACTCTCCCACATCTCTGCCTTAGGGATGTCTCATAGCCTCGGGTAAGATAACAGGTTCAGCTTCCTTCCTCCCAATAAGAACCCATTCAGCTAGCACCAGAGATTCCTGAAATGCTTCTCTGTGCTAATGAGATATTTTGGTACCTTAAGCCTTAAGCCAATGACTTTTGACAATCCTGGGTGTTCCTAACCCCAGTCCTCCAAACTATATGAGCCTTGAATCACCCCAAGTAAAGTTGATCTTCCAACCCCACCCTCCCATCCATCATCTCTGCTCCTTTGCCCTCATGGACCAATACTGGCCGATGATGATCCCCAGGGGCAAGGAGTGTCACAGTAACAACCCACTGAACATTAGTGCATATTTGGGTACCCATTTCACATCTGCCTGCCTATTTTGTAAAATCACATTATGTTTGTAGAGGTATCCACCCTTCTGGACAGAGCCTATGTGCTGTAGGGAGGCTACTTGAGCTCAGCTTTAAGGAGTGTCTTGAGCCATGTGACTCATTTGGAGGTCTTGGTTAAATACACCCAAGGGATGGGCTGGATGCCACCTTGGAGTGTCAGAGTTGATACGTGTTGGATTGGAACAGAGGATTCTTATTTCCAGATGGTGCTGATGTTGCTAGCCTAGGACCCATGTAACAGAACTTTTGATTATATCATGAAATCAACCCCCCCACCCCCATCTGGTTGGCTGAGTGACATGAAGAAAGTTTGCCATGAGCTTCTAGAAGACTAACTTCTTTACTGAGTGATCGAGTCCAGGACTGCTGTGTTAAAATGTGGCACCTTGGTGTTTGAGAAAACTGCAGATACAAGGAGGAATCTCTCCCTTACACTCTCTTCCTGCTTATTGTCTGATGTCAACATAAAATGTGACCGACCTTCCCTCACAAAGTAGGTCAAATATCCTTATCCAGAGAGGTAGCCTACACCCCAAAGAAGGAAACGTCCTTATCCCTAAAGACCCGAGATCTGCACAGACGGGTCTTGCTCTTGGTTCCCTTTAGTCTGTTATCTGGAGAGTATATCCTTTTGTCTTCCAATCACACTTCCGATGACTATAATACAGTTTTCCACGTTTCTTTGGACCTTTATTTTTGAAGACTCTCATACTATGTGAAATTGATAAGAAAATTTGTATGTTTTTGTTTAATTGATTTTTTTTAAATTTTGTTTTAGGGTACACAGTTATAGATCTTGCAGCAGATAAAAAAATTTCTCTCCCCTTCCAGAGTTGCTGGATTCCATGGGAGTAAAATAGCCTTATTCTGTGGAGAGCTTTCTTTTAAGATAATGAGCAGTCAGCCTTGGGATGAAGGTGACCAAATTTAATGGCTGTCTTAGTTAGGGTTTTACTGCTATGAACAGACACCATGACCAAGGCGACACTTATAAGGATGACATTTAATTGGGGCTGGCTTACAGGCTCAGAGGTTCAGTCCATTATTAAGGCAGGAACATGGCAGCATCCAGGCAGGCATGGTGCAGGAGGAGCTGAGAGTTCTACATCTTCATTTGAAGACTAATAACAGAAGATTGACTTCCAGGCAGCTAGGATGAGGGTCTTAAAGCCCATACCCACAGTGACACACATATTCCAACAAGGCCATACCTGCTCTAACAGGGCCCACACCTTCTAATAGTGCCACTCCCTGGGCTGAGCATATATAAACCATCACAAAGGTCTTCCTTCTTTATCCCTTCTAACCAACTTGAAGTCTACCCTTCCTTACATTTCTGTGATGAGAACCAGCAAGAGGTCTCACTGAGTAAATTTGTGTTGGATCCTGGTTTTCATAACTAAAACGCATTTCATTTGTAGTTACAATAACCATTTATAACTTTATTAAATACAGTATGGCAGGCAACGTAGTGGCCTTTCTGAACACATCGTATCATTTTAATTTCACAATAACTCAACGAGACAAGTATTTTTAAAATATTTAATTTTATTTTTGGGTGTATGTATGTGTTTGTGTGAATGTGTTCTAGCTACATGCTTGCAGGGGCCCAAGGAAGCCAGAAGAAGGTCTTGGTTTTCCTGGAGTGGGAATTACAGGTGATTGTGATCTGTGTAACATAGTTCCTGGAACTGAAATTGAGTCCCATGGAAGAGCAGAAAGTCATCTCTCCAGCTTCAAATATTTTGATTTTTAGTTCTGTGTATACATGTGCGACTATGTGTGGTGATGCTCACATGAGTGAGCATGGAGGCCAGGGAGGGTGTGCTGGATTACGTGGAGGTGGAGTTCAGCTGGTTGTGAGTTACCATGTAGGTGAAGGAAACTGAACTCTGGTCTTCTGCAAGAGCAGCAAGCCCTCTTAATTACAAAACCATCTTTCCAGCCCAAGGCAAATATTCTTGGCACACCTCTGAAGGTGAAGAACAGAGAGACTAATATAATCTGTCCAAGGTCAGGCAGCTTCTAGAAGGCAGGGCAGCATCTTAGCTTGGAAGTTCCTGCATCCTAATCTAAAGGCCCAGTCAGAATGGCTCCATCTGCCTCTTCATGAAGGAACACTCCTTTCCAGTGAAGGCTGTTGGGCTCCTCAGAGCAGAGCACAGATAGTGTATCAGGAAGCTGCTATAACTTCAGGGTAGATAATAAAGCATGGGCTAGAGAAACAGGAAGTCAAGGATCGTGATGGAGTATTTTTGGTTCATGAAGATTCATGAGGTAGGGTCTAATAGACAATTTCATCTGTTCTCTGGTCAGGAGAGCAGATTCCTGTTTAGTTCTTGCTCTCTGCCACCTTTCTTTAAGCCTCCTTCAGTGGTCAGGACTTCATTTGGTCTGCTTAGTAACCTCTACATCATCTTAAATGGACTTAGGATTTCTTGAATCTCCCTAATTACCTCTCCAGAGCACGCTTCTAACTTCATGCATTAATTCCACCCATGCCAATCATATGGATTAACAGAAAATATCTCATCAGGCATATCTCACATGCTCCCAGCTAAGTAACTTCATGTCTGTGCTGAGACCTGCCTAGCAAGGCATGAATGATATCTACAGAGTGAGTGCATGCCATTCCCACACTCAGTTCTTTTTTCCCTTTTGAGACAGAGTCCCACTATGTAGTCCTGGTTGACATGGAGCTCCTTATGTAGACCAGGCTAGCCTCAAACTCACAGATATTTACTTGCCTCTGCCTATGGAGTTCTGGGATTAGAGGTGTGTACCATCATGTCTATCTCGAGGTATGTCGGGGGTACTGGTTTTGAATTGGGGATCTCTTAGTCTACTACTTAGCTATTATACCCTGTCTTTAGTCTACTACTTAGCTATTATACCCTGTCTTCATTTTTCTATTACTTATTTATTTAAGAATTTAATTTATGAGTGTAAATGTTTATAAGGTGTGTGAATGTGTGTGTGTGTGTGTGTGTGTGTGTGTGTGTGTGTGTGTGTCAGTGTGCATTTGGGCCACAAGAGGGTGCCAGGTGTTGTTTCCTATCACTCTTCTCCTCATTCCTAGAGCATCCCCCCCTTTTGAATTGTAAGCCACGGATTCTCCTGTCTCTGTCTCCACCTTCAGAGCTGGGGTTAGAGGGTGTGTGGGACCACATTTGACTTTCAGATGGATGTTGGGGATCAGAATGCTTGGGTAGCAAGTGCTCTTTACTGTTGACCCACTTTGACAGTACTCATTTTCTATTTTAAACAAATATGTAGTATTGCTATACACATTTTAAACTTTGCATAAATGAAGCTGTGTGTGGTGGAGCATATTTGTAATCCCAGGAGGCTGAGGGAGGAGGATTGCGACAAGTTCAACGACGGTCTGAGATACATCGATCAGGCCAGCCAAGATTTGATGGTAAGAACTTAGTCCAATGAAACAAAACAAAATGAAACTCACATAGCAAAAATCTGTTTATACTACACAGTCAAAATTTTGTCAATATTTAGTTTATTGCAATTCCATGACACCTGGTAAATGTAAATGAAATCATTGCATTCTAATGAGTATTTAGTTTCTACAAGGTGGAAGCTACCACTTGTGAGTGAGTCAAGTTTAATAGGTTGCAAAAGTTATTGTCCAAAGTCCTGAAATGACTTATTTCCCTATTAGGTACATGTGAATGTTCATTTCCCCAACTCTTACCGACAATTCATATTAATAGATGTATTCTTTGAGTGCTCCTGTTGATGTTAAGAATTGTGAGAAGATTGGCTATACTCCTCCCATACCCACGACATCTTCCAGGCCTCTCCCGCCCCACACTGAGTTCCAGTGCTCACACTCGGGTAAGTTTCTGAGCTTCCCACTCTGCTCCAACTGTGCACTGTCTCATTTTCCAGCGATACGACTTTATAATGAGTCTCGATGTCTTTGAGGGCGAGCCCTGTTTCATTATTCGTCGGAGCTGTCCTGCTAGTTCTTTGACCTTTGTTGTTCTATAGGAATTTTAGCATCGGCTTGACGGGGGTCTGTGGAAACCTCAGTGGACTTGATCAGAATGCATTGACTTTATAGATTCGTTTTTAAAGAGCCACCATCTCTAAACACTGCCTGCTTCTCACTCGTGAACACTACATTGCCTCATCTCCCTCCCTGACGTGTTTAAAAATTTATTTGCTTAAGTAAATCTGTATATCGTTTCCCCGATATTAATACAGATTAATACGGTTTATCAACTACATTCTTACATAGCTTACTGTTCCTGTTGCTGCTTGTGACTGAGGCAATTTTTAAAGTTGTGCTTTTTAATTGGATGTTGCCTGTGCATAGGGAGGTTATTGATTTTTGTGTATGATTTTTATATCCATCAAGCTCTTACTGCTTTTAATAGTTTCTTTATACCTTCTCATAGATCTTTCTGTGTAAATAGTTGTTATCTGTGAACAATGACAGCTCTGGCCCTTCTTGTCTAGCCTCTACCTATCTCCCCCTGCCCCTGCTAGTCTTGTTATTTTAGCCACAGCTTCCAAGAAAGCACTGAACACGAGTGGAGTTAAAGGTCATTGTTCTAACTGATAAAGCAGCCTGCAAAAGCAAATTAAAGGAGAAAGGGCTTGTTTTAGCACCCATCTACAGGCTCATCTTTATGAGGATGTCAAGGTAGCATGAACTTGAAGCAGCTAGTTACATCCACGGGCAAGAAAAGAAGAGCTTGTGCTTAACTCATTCTCTTCAGTCTCACACATTTCAGGGTCCAAACTCTGGAAAGGGAGCCATCAATAATGGGCATGTCTTCACATGTCAGCAAATCAATCAGTCTAGACAATCCCTCACTGAGACTCTCTTCCCGGCTGATTCTAGACTGTGTTTATTTCTTGCCTCATAACAGGATTTGGTTTTCTCCTTTCACCATGTGTGTCCCAGCAGGTGCTTTTCCTGGCCCTAGCTTTTATTTACTCTATGGAAAGTTTTGGCAATTCAAATAGTTTCTTGACAATTAAAATGAATCATTACAGGCACTGTTATTACAGAAAGAGCAATGCCTAAACATATTAGTCTTCAGCCTGATAGTTGAAGTGTATTTTTTAAAATTTATTTTATTTTCAGTGTGTGTGTTTGTGTGTATGTGTGTTTGTGTGTGTGTGTTTGTGTGTGTGTGTTTGTGTGTGTGTTTGTGTGTGTGTTTGTGTGTGTTTGTGTGTTTGTGTGTGTGTTTGTGTGTGTGTGTTTGTGTGTGTTTGTGTGTGTGTGTTTGTGTGTGTGT
>JANHMN010000021.1:13419130-13469769 GCA_030674055.1 Rhabdomys pumilio
ATCCACATCAGGCAGTTCCTCACCACCCTTGAGTCCCTAGTTGTGCATCCCTTCACAGTACACACACAGTTCTGTTTGTCTTTCTCTCCCATCTTTCTATCACATACCCATGGTGGGTGGGTCACAGAGCAATGGATGTCTTCCACCTGCCTGTGCCTTGTGGTGCCAGGTGAACCGCTCTCATTTCTTAATTTTATAATATTTTGGTTATAAAATGTGTTCTCTGTGTTATAAAATGTTCAGAATTTATTGGATCATCCTTTGTGGGCAAATTCCTTATTGATTTTTGGGGCAAGATGAAGCTTACTGTCTGGTGAAATTTATTGTGATGTTTTTGGATATCTTTTCTTATTTAAAAAGTTTATTTCATTTTATTGTTTTATGCGTGGGTGTTTTGCTTGTGTGCGTGTTTGTGTACCTGTACTTGTAGTGTCCCTAGTGGCCAGATGGCGGCGTTGGATCTGCTGGAACTGGAATCATAGAGGGTTGCGAGCTGCTGTGTGGGTGCTGAAGATTCTTCTGGAGGAGACTCCTAACAACTGAGCCATTTCTCCAGCCCCTGCTCTATATCTTGAAGCAATATTATTAAGTGTTTGTAAGTTCAAGGTTATAAAAATTATTTTATTATTAATTAGTGTTTTCTCAATTAAATTTGGTTGTGTGTGGTTTGCAACAACTGCATGAAATTAATGATTAGTCTTTGCCAATAATAAATTTTTCTACATTTTCATTTCCGTCTTTTTGACAGTAGGCATTATTTTCATAAGCAATATGTAATTGTGAGTGTGTTTTAAATGAATATGTGTGAGATTAGTGAATTCAAGACTGCGTGTTTGTTGTGATTATCGATGTCTTTATGAACCTCTACTATTTAAAGTATTTATCTATTTTTATCTGTTTGTTTGTGTCTGTGTATGTATGGGACACAGCATGCATGTGGAGGTCAGAGGACAACTGCAGGAATTAATTCTTTCCTTCTACCGCGTGGGTTCCTGGGACTAAACTCAGGCCACCAGGCTCGGCAGCAAGAGCCTTACTCCCTGAGCCATCTTGCTACTTTTTCTCTATCATTTTAGAAATTAATCTTTTAGTGGTATACAAAGCAACAGATTTTTACACATATATCATTATATTTTATTCTTATTTATCCTTCCTCAGTCTTCCCCCATCTCTCCACTTTCTGGCCCTTCTCCTCTCCAGTTCCCTTCCTGCTTCCACCTAATATGACTTCCATTTCCCTCTAGTTCTTTCTCCTCCCTTTAGCCCCCTTTCTGCCCTGCTGCCCATTTCTACTTGCCTCAACACATGAATACATGTATTGCTTAAATCTGGATTTCGTGTATGAGAGGAAATATGTAGTGAGTGCTTGTCTGAGTTTGGATTCCTTCACTAACACAACAGTCTCTGGTTCCATTCATCTTCTTGTCAATGTCATAATTTAATTTTTTTATGGAGCATAGAGGATTAATGGCCAGTTATGTATGTTTCATGTTTTATTTACTCATTCACCTGCTGATATGTATATAGGCTGGTTCTATACCTTTTCTATTATGATCAAACTGCCATGAATAATGTAGGTAGGAACATGCCTCTGTGGTTTCTTTGGATATGTTTATTAGAGTCACATTCTCTCTCTCTCTCTCTCTCTCTCTCTCTCTCTCTCTCTCTCTTTCTCTCTCTCTCCCTCTTTCTCTCTCTTTCTTTCCCCACTCCCACAGGGTGTATTAAATTGACTGTTTGATGTAGCCATACTTTTGGATACTTTATAAGCTCCCATTCCTATCATCTTCTCTACCCCAATCCCTTTGGATCCCCAACACTAGGTAGGAAAGAAGGAAGAATAGAGAGAAAAGTGAGTACCAATCTCATTAGACTACTACCTGCTGATTTGGGGCATCGAGTTCTTTGGGGAGATGTTGATCTTTGTCTTCGAGATATCTCCAACCAGAAACCAGCGGCAGCAGGAGCATCAGGTACAGGAGGAGCATCAGAAACAGGAGGAGTAGCAGGAACAGGAGGAATAGCAGGAACAGGAGGAGCAGCAGGGGCAGGGGGGAGCAGCAGCTGTTGCATCTCTCAGGGCTCTAGAATTTTATACCCTTTTGAGAGTCCACAGACTCCCAAACATCATATGTTTGCCAAAACTATCTGCTGCTGGCAAAATCACACCCCTGCTAGAGCATGAGGCAAATCATAGTCTGTTGTGGACAGCTCCATATCCCACACTGGGATCAGAACAAAAACATATTCCTATAACATTTCTGTGTTTAAAGAAACTGAAGTTCCCACTACACTGAGTCTCCTTTATTCTGTGCACTTTGCCTCCTTGCCTTTCCAGTTTAGAACTTGTACACTGCTTTGGTTTTTAGTGCTCTTGTTACATTGTTCATCGATAATGAAAGTCAAAAGTCCCAATTTTAAGCATTTGCCGATCTTTTCATGAAAGACTCACAGCTTCTGATTTTAATATCATTGTGTAGTATTTTTATTACTGATTTTCTGGGTCCTGGGCCTACACGTACCCAGCAAGTTCTCTACTGAGTTTCACCTACAACTCTTCTTTAATATTTAATTCCTTCTCTTAAAGCACACATACACAAAACCAATCAATACTTTCTGCATTACTTCATAGCCAGTGGTTACCTTGTTTCTGTATTCTTGTTTCTTCATTGTAGGTTTTATTTCCTTTTTTTGAGAAACATTCTTTTATGTTAACATACAATAAATACAGATGTTGAGAACAATGAATTTTGAAAAACCCCCATGAAACACTATTTAGGATGTTTTATTCACCGCAAAACTTTCCTCTTGCCATTTTTTTTTTTGCCAATTTCTTGCCCACTGTTCTCAATGTCTCTGCATATTTGTTTTCTGTGATCATTTAATGAATGTCCCATAATCAAATCATACAGGAAGTGGTCTATTTTATTTTATGTTTTGCTTCTTTCACTCCAATGTTTCATGTGCTTACTTAATTCTTTGTCATTATGCTTACAGATGTGTGCCACTGTGTAAATATACTACCATGTGTTCTTGTCATTGGCAGCAGGCTTTCCCCAAGGTCAGTTTTATCCCCAGGTAGGTATCTGTTGTTCTGAGACCTTTAAATAGCTATTCAGAGAGCCGATGATGTCTCTTGACTCCATCCTGTGACCTCATATAATAATACCAGCTGTTAGCTTCCTGGATTCTTATAACCCTTTAAGCCTTCAAATTTTCTCCTTTCACCTGGATAATGATGGTATCCCCCTGTTCCTCCAGTTTTTGTAAGACTGTATCTTAAAGCTAGACTTTCTCCTATGGTGCAGATGCTGTCTTCAGCAACTTGAAATTGCTGTTGTATGAGATAATTGTTAACAGGACTCACTAATACATGACAGTTAGTTACAATACTTGTAGAGCAGTTACCATGTATCGGCTATTAGCTAAGCATTTTATTTAGATTAGTAGAGGATTATCAATCATTATTTAATACTTACCATAACCCTATGAGCATGCTCACTTTACCATCAAAGCTTAATTAAAGACAAGAAGGTGATATATGTAATAAATACTGAGCCAAGATTTGAACTTGCACTATCTCTGTACCTTGGAGTTTTTGTTTTAAATTCTTCTCTCATATGTTACATACTGACCACAGTTGTACCTTGGACTCTTTAATAATGTTTCAATTGAAATGTGAACCTCTGTTCATTTCAACTGGCTAAGTACTCAGGCCATATTTTCCTTTTGATGCCAAGACATTTGTTAGTTACTTACAAATCTGCTCCTGGGTCGCAATGATTTCCCTATAATGTGTGGCTCTCTCTCCAGGGAGAACCTCATTTCTGGATGAGGCTCCTTAGATCAGAGAGCCGTTGCCTCTGCTTTCTCCTTAGTGATAACCAGTTTAAAATCAGGGAGCCAGTTGAAATCAGAGGGTGCAATTAAATATTCCACCACAGGTGGGTCAATCTCCTGGAAGACACTTGGGTTGTTAAATGATGGTTTCGCAGTACAGCTAGGCATTCAGTTGAGTGGGCCCCTGGATTAATTAAGCAGTGGTAATTGGCTGAGCCTTAGACTTCAGCAGAGTGTGGCTGGAGTAGGTTATTTCCAGGTTACTACAAAGCTTCCTTTAAATCTCTAGAGCATCTTACATCATTTCTTACTTGCACCTTGGGAGGAGAAGAGCTGATTTCCCAGGAAACTTGGTGTCTTGCTTGGATGAATATAGGTTATAAATACAGATGGGATGACAGGTCAATTGGCTGTTTGCAATTCAAACTTTCCTTCATTGAGCATGAACTCATGGAGAGAGAGAGAGAGAAAGAGAGAGAGAGAGAGAGAGAGAGAGAGAATAATGGAGCTGGATTTGTTGTCCTTTGGTTTACCGAGCACATATAGATTAGAAAGAAAATACAGTTGTTGGAATAATTCAGGTCAAGTGCATCCTGGAGGAACACTAAACAGAAAGAGAGAATGACCAGGAGAGAATGGAGAAAGGCAAGGAACAAAGAGTCTGAGAAATGGGCCTTTACCCACTGAACTGACAGGGCCACAAAATGACCAGAGTCATCTGGAAAAGTGAGGTCCTTCAAATGATTCCTATTCTGGAGAGTCACAGCTCTGAGTTACTAATGAAGAAACAAGGTGACATAGGCTTGATTTGCCAGAAGTTTCTCTTACCCAAACTTCTGCTCTATGGAAAGCAGAGAAACAGATTCATGTAAAGTTTTGTCTTCTACATTTCTAGAGAGGATACCTCACATTTCTGGGACTTTAAGGAGAGTCTCTGCCTGCATTTCAGTTACCCTGAAGTCCAAAGATGACCAGTACAATGCTTCCGAGGTCTTCTGCACAACATGTTTTCACCAATCAGAAGAGTTTTTTCCCCTCAGGAGCCAAGGCCCGAGACAGAACAGATATCTCCTTGGGCTAAGAGAAGAGAGAGTTCACTGGTTCAATGTTAGGGAAGGGAAAGCTCACTTGCTACTGATTTCCTTTCAGATCTTTAGAGTATGGGTCAGTGTACAAGACCATGAAGGCTTCTCAGAGTGCAGTCACATCGCTGAGCCTCAGAAAGTATTCCCTAAAGGTAGAATGTTCTTTTTATTGAAGAGGCTTCCCAGCTTGATCTGAGTGATCAAGTCTGCCTTTTAGGCCTGATGCACTGTCCCATGAGGAGGGAAAGCATTTGCTGGGGAATCATATTTAGAAGAAATTTTCCAGAGAAGCAGAAACAGAACCAGTGAAATAAATCTCTCTCTCTCTCTCTCTCTCTCTCTCTCTCTCTCTCTCTCTCTCTCTTTCCTTTCCCCCCTCTCTTTGTGTGTGTGCATGCATGCACATACAAGTACATGAATGCACACGTGTACCTTTGGAAGCCAGATATTGATGTCAGGTGACTCTACTTAATTTTCAAAATAGAGTGTTTTTTTAAACCTGGAAGTTGACATTTTGGTAAGATTGATTGGTCATTGAGTCCTCAGGATTCTCCTTTCTACCTTTCCAGCAATGGGTATATGAATACCTACCTCTGTGACTGGCTTTTTATATGGGTGCTGTGGTCACAAGTCTCCATGCTTGAGTAGTAAGCAATTACTTATTGATCTATCTTTCTATCCCACAAATAATGGATTTCTCATGTATGTATGTATGTATGTATGTATGTATGTATGTATGTATCTATCTATCTATCTATCTATCTATCTATCTATCTATCTATCTCTAATTACCAGTTTTCTACCTATATATCTGTCCATTTAACATTAGTGGGAGAGGAGATTTTTCTCCAGGGAACAGCACACTAATTGGTTGTCCAGTGCCAAAAAGGTCAGCTTTGTAAACATATATATAAGTAACATAATGTGAACCCAACAGGTTGTTTTAGAAATATATATGTATATAAATACATATATGCATGCTGTGACAATTGATGAAAAAAGAGGCCTTGAATTTAAAGGAGCATAGGTAGGGGTATATGGGAGGGTTTGGAGTGGGGAAAGGGAAGGGAGAAATGTTGTAATTAAATTATAATCTCAAAAATAAACAAAAAAGAAAGATATTTGTTTTAAGGACCTAGCTCCTGAATTTGTGGGGACTTATAATTCAGAAACACTGTGGTCAGGTCAGCAGGCTGGAAATTCTGCCATGAACTGATACTACAATTTTAGGCCAGAGGCAGTATAAGACAGAATTACTTTCTCTTGGAGGACCCCAGTTTACCTTTTTAAGGTCTTAACTGATTGGATGAGGACTGCTGCATTACAGAGGGCCATCTGCTTTACTTGGAGTGGACTGATAGTAATCAATGTGAATAATACTTTCCCAGTAAAGTGTAGGTCGTCACAGAGCATACGACTGTGTACACAACCCAGACAAGGTGACACATAACATATGGGAGGGCACACAGGTACTTCCCCCAACCCCACGCCCCCTCTTAACAGCCCGTCTCTTTTTTCTCTTCTCTAGCAGCCACTGAGCAGAGTCTGGGATGCTCAGCCAGTATGGTGGGGGGTCAAAGCTCGCACAGTTAAGTGGCGGGGCTGACAGCCATGGGACCACACCAAGGGTCCTGTGGGGCCCACGAGGGTAGAGAGGCTCTCCAGCACACTCCACTCCAGACGGGAACTGAAACGATAGTGGAGCTGGGTGAGTGGAAACGGGCCAGAGATGGGGTTTTAGAGATACAACTTGACAGATCGGTCCTTGGAAATGATGATGGGGGTCTTTGATTTCCCATCATCGTTTCTTGGTGGAACTGGTCCAGGGGACACAAATTTTGTGGAAGGCTGGAGGATTTTTAGAAGACTTCATAGAAGTGCTCTAATTAAAAGGTTTCAGAAGTATGCGTGGGCCAGGCATTCCCGCCCCGCCCCGCCCCGCCCCGCCCCACCCGGCCCCACCACTCTATAGCTCCTCCAGTCAGAGCTATACACGAAGCAGAATTCTGAAGCATAACAATGGGATCAACTGATTCTGTTGTTAAGTAGCTTCTAAGAGCATTTTGAAGTCTCAAAAATGCCATGGAGGAAAAGCTCCTCTAATCCCCTTCTTCTCTACTGAGCCTCCCTCCCGTCTCTGTTGGCTGTAGAGAAATAGATTAACATTTGTTATACCTCCGTTGCAAGCAGGCAAGCAAGCAATCGGCATTTTATCTGTGGTATTTGATTGAAGGGAGAAGGTATTTTTCATTTATACTTTTGCCTGAAGGGAAAGGGGAAGCAGATAAAAAGAAGAAAAGGCATTGCAATGATGTACTTCCCCTGTATATAAAAGTTGTAATCTTATGTCGTACTGCTCTTTTCAATTCAATGAATATTCCTCCATTATCTGACACTCAGTGCGGGGACGTGTCTACCCGATAGGGCACACCGTAGTGGTAATAACACTTCGACACACATGCTGTAAAATGTTTATAAATTTGTCTGTATGCGTTATTTTTAACTGTAAAAATGGCATAATTGGGGTTTATGCATTTGCCGTTTTAGCACGCAGGTTGACAATCGACTGGGTACAGGTACCCAAGAGAGATTTCAACGGATTTATATTCTAGGTTAAAGAAATAGATGCATATCCTTTTTTGTAAGTCCATATATCCCAGCACTGATGGCAGTCAATAATAAATGCGTCATGCTGAAGTTTCGTGGTACACAGGAAACACTTGTCATGGGAGGACTCCTGCGTTCTTAGTGAAAAGTTTAAGTCCATTCACACAGCAGTAGTAGCCCTCTGTGTTTACCTAGAGCGGGGTCAGTACAGTGCTGCCCAGCGTTCACTCAGGGTATATTCTTTTCAGTGGCGCAGTCTTCTCAACCTCTGGGTTTTTATAGATGGAGAGAAACCCTTTCTTTGCATCCCAAGAAGTATGTTTTGAACATAGAAATGAGATGGAAAAACGAAAATCGAAGAATTGACTACCAATTTTTCTTTTTTCATTAAAGTATTTTCCTCTTCATACAATTTAATGGACGGGATCAGGAAAGTATAGTCCCTGACTTCCATTTTTTCTTTTCTTTTCTTTTTTTACACTAACTGGTGGCCAGTGAAGGGGTTTAGATTACTCAGTGAGGATCCCCTGAGTCATAGTGGTGGTTGGGCAGGAGTATCTGGAATAAGGATGGGAAATGCCTAAGAACTATTAGATTCTAGCCAGCTTTGTAGTTAGTGCCAAACAAACCCTTTTCTCCTTAATGTGGAAGAATTTCATGAAGTTTCATAGTTTTACAGAAGAAAGAAAGTCATAGATCAGAGTTTAAAATTCACTGGTTGGTAACCAAGAAGTACACATGGAGGGACCCGTGGCTCAAACCGCATGTGTAGCAGAGGATGGCCTTGTCGGGCATCAATGGGAGGAAAGGCCCTTGATCCTGTGAAGGCTGGATGCCTCAGCGTAGGGGAACATAAGGACAGGGAGGTGGGAGTGGGTGGGTGAGTGGGGGGAACACTCTTGGAAGCAGGGGAAGGAGGATGGGATAGGGAGTTTCTGGGTGGGGGAACCTGGAAAGGGGCTAACATTTAAAATGTAAATAAAGAAAATATCCAATTAAAAAAAAAAAGAAAAAAAATACATTGGTTGGCATATACATTGGTTGGTATGCCAGACAGGCAGTTACAGCAAGATGGGGGATGCTTTTCTACGGGCCTAAGCTTTTCTAATCTTTGCAGTTGGAGGAAGCTAGTAGCCTGCTAAGTTAATACGTTTCAAAAAGTTTCAATCTTTTAGTCACAGGATCTTCGTTCTGACATAGAGGCAGATGAGAAATGGCAACTCAGGCATCGAAAGCTGAGTTGCAACATCCCAACCCGCCAATGCCACTGCAGCTTTAATGGGTTCATCTTCACAGACACAGCTCCTCTCCAGGGATCCTCAGGCATGGCGCCCCCTGTTGACCTGGCTTTACAGTTCACACATGTGGGGACCACACACCATCTAATAAATGTTATAAGGGCCCTTGTAGCTAGGAAATCCATCCCTAGGATCTGTTGTAAAGGGGCTGAGTAGTGGGAGGGACAGTGGTCTTTCGGAGAATGGCAGTGCTGGGAAAGGCCAGTAAGGAAGAGACTCCTGATCGTATCAAAGCTATCAGACATCATGATCTGGATCTGACCTTTGATCTTTGATCTTTTTTTTTTTTTTGAATCCCTTCTGTATCTGACATAAAATATACATGTCACAAATAATATGATTATTATACATAACTAAGTGCCTACTGGAGGGAAGGTAATGAAGAAAACATGTACTTAAAATAACCAAATTTACATGTTTTAAAATCTACATTGATGTGTTTTTTTTTCATGTATTCACAGTTATTTGAGTTATCTCACTCTGCCTATCTGTCTCTGTCTTTCTCTCATAAACACACTTTTTAAAATTTAAATTAATTTTTCCATATAATTTATTTTGATTATGATTTCCCGTCCCCCAACTCCTCCCAGATCCCCTCCACCTTCCCACTCACCCAAAATCCACATCCTTTGTTTATTTGTTTGTTTGCTTTTTTCTTTCATTCTTTCTTTCTCTCATTAGAAAACAGGCATCTAAAAAAAATAAAAATAAGATAAGTTAAAATAAAAACACAGAAACCAGAGTAGGGTAGAACAAATAAATAGGCAGGAAATAAAAAGAGTCAAATAAAAAGCATAGGAAACATATACAGACACCCAAGCAAAGTTTTAAAGACAACATGGAAGAGCAACCACAGAGGAGGGTTGCTGAGCTGCAGGGTGTGGCTGGAAACCTGACTGTTCTGCCTTTTGTTCATTTTAGAGTAAAAAATAAAAGTAAGGATTTGTAGGAATAATAAGAAGAAGACATACATTCATGTGTGTAATCCACATGTCATGGAGTCATGTATACAGCTACACACACATTTTTAAGTGTAACCTTATTTCTGTTTTTATAAAAAATATATTTATAGGGACTGGAGAGATGGCTCGGTGATTAAGTACTCTGACTGCTCTTCCCAAGGTCCTGAGTTCAATTCCCAGCAACCACATTGTGGCTCACAACCATCTGTAATGGGATCCGATGCCCTGTTCGGGTGTGTCTGAAGACAAAGATGGCGTGCTCATATACAGATAATAAATAAATGAATCTTTAAAAAATATATCATGGAAAAAATTAGAAAATGCAAATTAATAGAAATAAAATTAAACATTATTAAGCCTATCATCCAGAAATAAATTTAAGTTTTCAAATTTGTAAGCTATTTGTTTATATGTTCTTGAAGAGAATGAATAACTATTTTGAGTATAATGATCACGGACTTTCATTTAGGGAATAGATAAACACTTTTCCAATGGATTGTATGAGTGTGAAGGAGGAAACCCAAGGACTGGGTACTATGGAGAGCATTGCTGTGTTTATCAATACAGGGCTTTCTCTTTCTGGATCCTTCTGCAATTGGGCATTGCCACAAGAGCAACTCGAGTCACAGGCTGTGAGTAAAGTGGTGTGTGTGAGTGTGTGACACACAGGTGTTGGTTCTAAAACAGAAAATGGAGTAAGAGTTGCTGGCTTGGATGTGTATACCTAGAATCCCAGCACTCAGAGGCAGAGGCAGGAGGACCACAAGTTTGGGTTACTTAGCAAGGTCTAAGTCAGTCCAGGACCACAAACCCAGTTTCTTTATAATAGCCAGGCAGTCAAGAAAAGAAACAAAGAAAGACAAAATTATCCCCAGCCAGTCAAACAACCAACCAAAGACACAGAAAAAAGGACCTTCGTGTGGTTTCTCTTTAGTGCTGTGTGGGAGCAGGCACACATCTGGCACACATCTGTGTCCATGACTTCATGTCAGTAACTCAAAACTGGTCATGATGGGACTACTTTTGGCTAAGATTTAGACATCATAAAGGTTTATTACAATGATGGGCAAAAACCCAGTGACGTTTAGCCAAGTCTTCATGTAATTCTTAAGTAATTAAGTCTTAGTAATTCTTTAAGGGCAGCTTTCTAGAACAAGAAGTTTGGTACTAGTGGAATGACAACTTATAACCTATTGGTTACGTTCTGTTAAAATGTTCACCTGAGACGTCAGACTGTTTTATTCACTCCACAGGAAAGTTCTGTTCCAGGTGATGAAGTTAAATCAACAAGCAGTACTATTAATTGTGGTGTGCCTATTGGGGACTAGGTGTGGTTCATCATCCTTCGTTTTCTCCCTCAGGGTGTCCAGTGCACACTGGGATGGAAGGATGAAGCAGAGTCCAGAACAGGTTGAGTTATCAGGATCCTGATCCAGCTGAGAGTAAGTGCCGGGGTTAGGGGTGGGAACATGAGGGCAGAGGAAGGCCTTTTCCAAGGAAGAAGATTTTAGTGTTACAGCTCTTTTAGATGGTGTTCAACGAAACAGCTCTCGCAGACGCTCTTCAGTAAAACAGCTGGTGTGCATAGACTTTATCTGGGGTGACCAAGGGCTATATATGAACCTTGGATAGTGGGAAGGAGTTTCAGGGTGAATGTAAAAATCTTTGACTGGAGCTTAATGTTCTGTGAATGCTTTTGTATGGAGAGGCATTCCAGGAATTCCTAAGTACTTGTTGGGTGGGTTCTTATTGGGAAAGAGGAAGTATGATTAAGACTTTCCTCAGGTAGAGGGTGTATCTATGGAGGTGTGTGTCTGTATCCTCAGACAAGGTCAGAGAAGGAAAAGCCCTTCTGAAAAAAGGAAATCCTCCATTTTGCACTGAACTCAGAGGAGCTATCTGGTCATTGTAGACTTCGACCTTAAGTAACAGGGTTTCCCAAGTAATAGCTTTGCTTTATGGTTTGGTAAATACTCACCGAAGCTTAATTAGCCATAGATTTGGCACTATGGACAGAAAGACTTTTTTTTTTTTTTTAATAGTTTAGGGTGCAGAAGAAGACACTTCTGTGAATAGTGGGCTATAATCAACTTTCAGGAATTAGTATGTCCTTATATCTACCCCCCAATACATTCCTTCTCCTACTCTCTACCCTCATGTATCACATATGCTTGGGATAGGAACCAGCCAAGACGAAGGAAGGAAATATTAGAGAGAATGGAAGCAGCAGAACAGATGTATAATATGTTTGTGTCCACAAGCTGAACACACTGAACCATTGACAGATACTAATTTAAAAGCGTCATCTATTTGGTTTCTCTTGGGCCTAGTCATGGTTCCACATTAAAAGTCTGGATGCTTCCAAACACGTTGGAATGCAAAATAAAACAGAAGCATCAGAATTTATATATCGAGGCTGTCAGAAAGGACTCAATGAGTATGATACCCAAAGGCCAACGAAGACTATCCTGTCTACAGTACATCCATGCATCAATCTCACTGAATTTGTTTTCTGTTCTATTCTCTGTTTTTCTTAGTTGTCTAGACCTTGGAAGGAAGCTAAGCCCTCTGACCAGGAGACCCTTGTCCCTTTCTGCTCATGGCTCCTGCTTACAATTCTGGATCAGGAATCAGCTTCTGTAAGAAGCGCTAGACCTCTGTCTGAGTCAGTGGATGCTTTCATCATGCTTGACATTTCTGTTTGCGGCTTAGTTGTTTATCCTGGCCCAGATCAGGAGCTGCTTCAGGCTCACTGTAACCAGCTAGCAGAGCTCTCAACACTGGCGGGCTAGCAGCAAATTTAGAGCAGTGAACAGCTGAAGAACAGCGGACATGTGCTCTCACTACCTCCACTGAAGACACGGTCTGAAGAATTCCAGTGACTCACAATTTGGTTGAGAAGATAACCCAGTTTCCTGAATAACTGAGGCATTGGGAGATGAAGAGGCACCACTCAGAGAGCTATCCCTGTGAACCCAGAAGCTTAAATAAAGGCCAGAGAAGTAGAAAAAGTTCTTTATCTAAAGCTTCAAGTTAAAAAAAAAAACATTAACCACTTAAAAATATAATTATGCTTCCCAGGTTTCTTGCATGCTGGCCGTGCTGGGATTTGTCCTTGTAGAACCATCTTGGCTTCCAAACTATCATTATATTTCAATTTAACTTTTCCAACAAAATCCGTTATCAGTTCCAGTGACCTGTTCGTTTTCTGCATGTGCAGAATTCAATGAAGCTGTTTTAAATATTTTCTTCTTTATTAAACACTCCTCTAAAATCCATAATTCAGGAGACAATAAATAGTTGCATTTATTTCTCTACAGCTCAGCTCCGAGAAGCTGACTGTGAAGTCAGTGGGGTATTCTCACGCTAGCCAGTTTTTTGTTATCAGCTACACAACATGAAAGAAGATTATATTTTGCTGTTAATGGGAGAAACGGAGAGAGAATAAAGATCCTAAGTATTTTAAAACACTGGTTTGAATTGCGGCTTGAGATCCAAATGGGAAGAGTGGGGCAAGTCCTGGATGGATCTGCCACTTAAGTTATTGGGGACAAAAGGATTCTGTTTCCTTTTTATATTAAATGAAATTACCCATTCTGCTTGTGTACTGAACCCAAACGTTCACATCTTAAAAATTATTCTATTCTTCATCCAACTATGCTCTTCCATCTCCCCATCTCTCAGGTTTTGAGTACACAAGACACAAAAGGTGAATAATTTTCAGCCATTTCCAGGATATGAACATCTTTTGTTTCAACAAAGACTCTCGAAGGATAAAAAGAGATTTTTTTTTTTATCTCAGAAGGGCCTTCCAATTGCAGCCCTTCCCACACAGGTCCTCCAAGACATTTGTTTCAAAAGATGCAATCAGGCTCTAAAGCAGAGATGCGTCACAGACACAATAGGATTTTTGATAGCGTTGTTAAAAATTCTTTTGACATTCTTTTAGTGCTAGTTTGTAAATGAATTTTGCTAACACAGGGCAGGAAAAATATATCTTAGGGGTGACTTTATTTCAAGCCCCTTTCATTTCTCCTAGTGACTTTGATTCAGAGTGTCAATCTTTGGGTAGCAAGTATAGACATCACTACTGAAAAAAAAAGAAAAAAGAAAAAAAAAAGAAAAGAAAACTCTCAGACAAACAACAAAACCCTCTGATAAAATCTGCTTTTCTTTCAATTTATGGTTTGAAAAAAAAAAGTAGATGAAGGTCAAATCCCATTAGAGTGAATAGATATTTGAGTTGCGATGTTATTTGTCAAGACAGAATTTGACATAGTACTTTAATTAACTAATCTAGTATCAATAGAACTACTCTGACTCTATTGGCAGAAAATTAGTTATAAATACTTTTTGGCATTTTCAGTGTTTTGTTTTAACCCCCCTGGGCTAATGATACCCTCCAGATATTTTTCTTTAATCGCCTCCAAAACATTCTCATTTTCAAATGACATGGTGAATTCAGATACCACCTACACAAGGACCATGGAAACTGTTGCAAGAAGCAGTATCCAGTGAAATTCATTCTCTTTGTTTATGCTTGGGGTAAGCAGAGAAGCTGAGACTGTGGAAGAGACGTTTATGGAAGACCCACAGCTATTGACATGTATTTTAAAAGGAAACATGAGGTCACAGTGTACCAGTGTCTTAAGTTT
This sequence comes from Rhabdomys pumilio, assembly GCA_030674055.1. NCBI lineage: Eukaryota > Metazoa > Chordata > Mammalia > Rodentia > Muridae > Rhabdomys > Rhabdomys pumilio. The sequence goes on from JANHMN010000021.1 coordinate 13,433,578, forward strand.
CTAAATTTAAAATTTTAAGAGATGGGTTGATGTAGGGAGATTAGCCATGACAAATGGGACCCAATTTGAATTCTACGTGATACTTTGGCCAAAAAAATTCAGAGACAAACTGATCTTGTTTGCTGTTCAGATGTATGAGTGTGATAATGCCCATATCACAGAATTTAGTGTCATATCAACTTTGATCACATGGTAAATGCATCCAGCTGTATAGCCCACACATGTGGTGAGTGATTTACTCCTGTTAGTATACACTCCCTTCTGCTTATCCTTGCCATATTCTTCATGTCCCTGGTTCTTCTCATTACATGGGGGATCCCGGATGTTTCCTAAAGTGTAGGAGAAGAATGCTGAGATTTGAGGGAACTTTCTGCCTCTACATCGTTTCTTTACACAGTCTTCAAAATCTCTTGATTAATGTCGAAGGGCAGAATTGAAGCCTCAATTCTGGTAGTTCTCAATTCAACTGGTAGTTCTCAGTTGAAATGTGCAACTGTGGCAAAGCGTTCCCCACATACTTGAATTAGCTCAGCACAGTCTCAGTTTAGTTCTGAAATGATGTTTACTTATTTGCAGTCCCGGGGACCAAACTCAGGGCCTTGAACATGCTAAGCAAGCACTTTATCACTGGGCTACATGCCAGATCCCGATCTTACTTTTTTCCTAAGGAAAAAGGGATTGATTTTGGCTTACACTGGAGAGCATCATCCATTGTGGGGAGAAAGCAGGGGAGGAGAGGCTTTCTATCGTGGTGGAGCCTGAGGCTGAGTTTGAACCAGGACATCTGCTCTGATCTTTAGTGGCTCTTTCCTTCAATCTCAGAAGTGTTCTCATGTTATGCCTGTGAGAGTGAGCATTCCCAGGCATGTGGAGCTGGAAGAACTTGGATGCATTTTTAATTTTTTCACTCCTCTCCACCTAACTACTGTTTAGATGAGACCTGGCTGGTAAGTGAGCTCTTGGGATTTGCCAGTCTCCACCCTGAAACATTACAGGTATATGCAACCATGCCCAGCTTTGTATGTGGGCGCTGGGGATTTTAACTCAGATCCTCCTGCATGGTGAACAAGTGTTCTTATCCACTAAGCCATTTTTTCCCCAGCAAATAAAAGAGATGGTCTCTTTTATTTGTGGCTGTATTTATAGTGTTTAATATAGAGATGATAATTGCTCAACATTCGTTTGTCCTATTGAGGTGGTTTAAATAGGAGTGTCCCCCACAGACTCATGTGTTTAAATGGTTGGTCCATATGGAATAGCACTATTAGAAGGTGTGGCCTTGATGGAGGAAGTGTGGCCTTATTGGAGGAAGTGTGTCACTGTTGGGGTGGACTTTGAGGTCTCAGAAGCTTAAGCCCAGGATACCTGTGAATCAAGTTGTAGAACTCTCCACAGTTTCTCCAGCACCATGTCTGCCTGTATGCTACCGTCCTTCCTGCCATGATGACAACAAACTAAACCTCTGAAACTGTAAGCCAGCCCCATTTAACTCTTGTCCTTTATAAGAGTTGCCATGGTCACAGAGTGTCTTCACAGCAATGGAAACTCTAACTAAGAATACCTATGAAAGGACGCTTTTTTTTCCCCTCTTAATACTTAGTGGAATATTTCTGATTATGAAAGCTAGAAATATGACTTAGGAAAAATTTAGAAAATTACTAAAATTAATAAAAGTATAATTGCTAATATTGCGAGATAGATGGCTTTAGCACAGAACTGTCTGGGAACAACAGAAGATGACAAAGTTCTATGAAATGTATCAGTTAAAGTGTCTATCATGTGCTGATCAGACAGGCCTGGATCGCTGAGTCTTATGCTATGTGGCCCTGGCCTACTGACTGGAGTTGGTTGTATAATAGGTGGGCTTTGTTCCAAGAACAGTCAAATCAGAGGCTGGCCAGAAGCCTCTGACCTGGTGCTAAAGAATGAACAGGGATAATCATAGTCTTTCTTTTGAAGCTGAACTAGAAAGTACAGTTAGTGGTGAGGTCTGGGATAGGAGGAATCCATAGCAAGAAGCTATGAAGGAAGGTGAGGTGAGGCCAGGGCGGGTCACAGCAGGCTGGCATTATAAGGAAGTGACTGACACGAGGGAGCAGAGATTTTGAAGTGGAGGAAAACTATGCAGAGTGGAAAAGAAAAAGCTAGCCTGTCTAACTGAAGTGCAGGAGGGAGCCCAAGGCACAGCAGGACAGCAACAGCACAAGAGACTGTGAGGGATTTGAGTGAAATAGGGAGACCCATATGAGCTGTACTTCTCCAACTGATGCTAGTTCTCAGATGGCCCACCGGTTCTGGACCCAGTGCATGGGTACATTTATGATACTCACTCTTGTAAAAAATATTATTAATATGTGTATAATGTGTGTGTGCATGTGTGTGTGTGTGCGTGTATGTAAGTGCATATGTGCCTTGGTATGAAGAGAGAGGATAACTTTCAGGGATCATTTTTCTCCTTCCACTATGGGTTACGGAGATCAAACTCTTGCCACCAGGTTTGTACAGCAAGTGCTTTTACCCACTGAGCCGTCTCGCTGGCCCAATTCACTTTGTTCTTTCACTGCAAAGAATGTGTCTGGCACAACTGGCTCATTACAGCGGTGAGGTGTGTGCAGAATATGGAGGACTTTCTGGGTCAGGCCTTCCAGGTTAGAGTCTGAGTGTGCAAGAGCCTCAGAGACCCACGTGTAGGAGTAACTACAAGGTCTGTCTGGGACTTGGAAGGGTATCAGGCAGCTACCCTGTTTTCCTGTCCCTCTTGAGTTCACCTGGCATCTCTTCTATGCTGCTCTTGTATATCTTCTTCGTTATTTTCCTCACTGATTTCCTTCCAAGACATACTTTCTGCTCTCTCCTAACCCTGGATGGCATGTGTCTTTGAGTTATTGGGACACTGACTGCCTCCATTCTCTATGGCTTTCGATGTCTAGTGTCCAGGACTATGTCACCAGTCTGTGAGTCATTTTAACAGAAGAATGAGGAAAGAAGATGAAAAGGGAGGGGAAAGGAGGAGAAGGAGAAGGAGGAGGCAGAGGAGGAAGAGAGATATGGAAGCCAGCCTACTGTGCTTGAGTGAGTCACATGGTTTTTTAATCTGATGATGAACTATGGCAAAGTATGTGATGTCATTTGATCCTTTTGCCCCGTCAGTTGGGGATGCTGGATGTAAGTTCTCTGATTAGCAGGGAAAGGGCAAACTGAGTAGCATCTACACTAGCCCTTGCTTCTGTCTTGATCTGTTTTTTTTTTTTTTTTTTTTTTTTAATTACAAACCCACTTTTGGGGGTGCTCAGTGACTTACCTGTTATGGGGTGAGTCACAGTTTCTAGAGCTCTCTCCCCATTCCTGCATTGTGTGGTCTTGTCTTTCCAGTGTGGTCTATGTGGAGCTTGTCTTTTCAGTGTGGTCCACTGGAGCTGTCCACCACTTTAGTGCTGACAGTCTGCCTCCTTCCTTGTGTTGCCCTGGGCTTGGCCGTTCTTCAGAACTGGCCATGCTGTCGATGCTGACTGTGCAAGTGTGGAGAGCAGGCTGTGCTCCATTTAGACCAGAATGAAGAAGTAGCTTCAAAAATTACACAGTCTTGAATACTGACAGTTTCAGCACTGCTTGCCCGAGGGCGCCAATTGTGTAAAGTCTTCCTGCAGCAATGTGACAATCTCTTAGCAACTCTGAGATTCTCTAGTTTCAGTTTAACAGCACCAGGGCAGCAGACCACAGGGGAACTCATTTCGTTCCAGAGAGTGTTTTCAACAAAGGCACCCTGGCTTAGCTGTCTGTCTGAATCAGCATATCCTCATGAAGGGTGATTTGGCCTTTTTTTTTTTTGCTTCTTGAAAATGTGTCAGTGGGGATGACAGGGGAGATGTGAAGACATGGAGCCTTTGGGAGTCAAACCTTGTGACCAGCTAAGGCTGTGTCCACAGAGGCTCGTGTCATTTGTTGTACTGGTCTTTTTAGTTTCAGCATCGTACTCTTTCCATCCAGGGGAAGGACAACTTTCTGCCCATCGCCTCTGCAAGGTTTTGCATTTGCATTCCATGGCTTTTTCATCTGACAGCACAGATTCAGTGGCAGTTGTCCTCTCAAGACTCTGTGGCCAAAATGGATTATATCTGGCACGTTGAAAGCCCCGTAGAGGCACAAAGAAGGAAAGGAAGTCAGACCAAAAATCAAGGGCTCATCTTTCATGAAGTTGGTATAGATTCTGTTGGGTTCAGAGAACAAGATTGCAGCACTGGAAATGAAAGACAAAGAAAGATGTGCTTTGAGAGGAGTGTGAGTTCACAAGCATGCATACTTCTCAGAGCTTTATCCCAAGAGTTTGGCACTGGCCTTTAGGACAAATTGCTGCCTTTGAAATGTTTACATTCCTCAGGTAGTATGAGAACAGAATTAGCAACAACAGAAATTTTATAATGGGTTTCTGAAGCTAGTTCTTCTGAGTGGATGGAATACTGCGTGAGAGTAAGTAAGGTACTTTCTGAAACTGTATAACTCACCCGGGAAACTGGGGGATCATTTAGTAAATTGGAATGGCATCCTTAGAAGTTGTTAGCAAGGGTAAAATGTACCCAAACACCTCCCTGGTGACTCAAAAGAGCTAATGAGTGCTCACAGCATTCTTAAAGAGTTTTTGAAGCACAAAACAAATATAAGTCCCCACACACCAGTTTACAGCATGTATTGTGTGAGTGTAAGAGGCAGGCAAGGTCCTTGGTCACACAAGGGGCCATTGCCACAGTGATGACTTGTAATGATGGGGACTGTGAAATGTTTCTTCCCCCAACGCCCAGGGAGAGATAACAGTTACACAAATGGAGATCTGGTCAGCGAGCGGTGATATAGAGCAGCAGTACTGTGGCATTAATGGGAAGGATGTCTTAGACATAACTTCTTGACAGCACCACCTTGAATTTGTGACTTTCCTGGGGAAGGATGAACAGATGTTTTACTTATCTTAGATAGGGAACCAATGACAGAGCAAAGTAATTTCAATAGAGTCCAATTTGGTGAACCAGTAAGTTAATTGAGATTATTTACAGGAATATGGATGAGGAGTTACTTACAGGAGAGTGGATGACTCAAGAAGAGCTTCATCTTAGAAAATTCCATCCTCACCTGGGAGATGACTTAAAAAAAAAGTGTGTCTTTGGAGCTATCAGCACAGCTCCCAGGTAGATTGTAGGCAGCTAGTCAAATTGAAGATTTGCCTCTCTCTATCATTCCTTATTGCTCATACAAACTTTGGGAAGGGGGACCCTGTGCATCTTGTAAATTTCAGGAACATCTTAGATTTGGGAGTTGTTTACTTCCTATGTCATAACAAGCCTTCCTATAGGATGGAATGTTTTAATTAGTCTCAAACAGCTACTCAACAAGTAGTAATGGAAGGATTTTAGTTTCTATGTTGATACCAAGGTAACTCTAAAATCATTAGGAAGCATGACAGTTATCTTGTTTGAATCCTCTGTCCAATGAAGAAATTAAGAATCATTCTGGAGAGGAGATGGCTAAAAAACTGTTTAATATCCACTATTTCCTTATTTCCTTTTAGAAAACCCTAATTTTATTGGGGCAGCACATGCTTAGCTGAAATATATGTGATTTCTCAGCCTGCCTGGAAGATGAGAAATACTAATAATTGCTAAATTCTATCTAATGAAACTCAAAGAGAAGTTATTAGGTAAATCTTCAGATATTGTTCTTTCAATGGGCTAACAAATTAGCTGGCATGAGCCCTTTGTTTCTTATCTTTTCTGTTCTTCTATCTAAAATGAGGAAATGCTGAAGTTGGGGTAGCCACTTTGTGCATATAAAGCAACCTTGAGAAAGGAAGCCATAGTTCAAAGATGGTGGGATGGCCAACGCGCGCGCACACACACACACACACACACACACACACACACACACACACAGAGAGAGAGAGAGAGAGAGAGAGAGAGAGAGAGAGAGAGAGAGAGAAATGCATATGAAATGTGAACCAATGAACCAATGCTTTGGAGGCATCTGCCATAACTTCTTTGTTTAAACCCCATCTTCAGATCTCTGCTCTTTTCTAAGTGACATACTATGAAAGTCTGGAAACCTGCATCTTCTCTTTTAAATAGAAGTTATTCTATTCACACAACAGGAGAATCAGTAGGGAATAAGATTCTAAAACGCAGCCAGCCCATCCATATGGATGGGCACCATATGGCTTCTCCTTGCTGCCAAGGACAGTTTAACAGACTCAGGGAAGAATGTCAAGTGCAAAGTCAATGATGACATTCTGGAATGCGTGAACTAGAGACAGCTGGAGTGACCTTGAGATACCAGAGGCACTGAGTCTGAATCATTCTTCACAAAATGCTCTGCAGTATACATGGACATATTTTACACATTCTACAAAGCCAAACCCTCACTTTCAAACCATCAGGTCAGGGTGGTCAGCTGCTATAATGATTGTTACCTGTGTTATTCATCAACTCAGCTGTGTAGACGAAGGTAACATTCCATCCATTTTAAACTTCCTAATATGCTGTTGCCAAGTTTTAGTTATGTATGGGAGCTTAAGCCAGGTTCCTTCTCTATTTTTTTATTGTATTACATGACACTAGCAAACTTTCAAATTATATGGCAGGTCATCACATTCCATAATTTACTTTCAGAAGTTCTGCTTTCCATAATAGTGGCCTTCTTTTATTGTTAGGCAAGGCACTACACTTTGTGAGTTAGATATTGTGATTCTTATTTCTAAGATGCAGAAATAGGGGCTCAGAGGGATGAAAATAAATGGTAGGACCATGATTAAAATTCAGTCTGTGTATACAAAGTTGATTGTTTTATTAAAAAGTTATCACTATCATTACCACCATCATTATTATTATTGGTGTGTGTGTGTGTGTGTGTGTGTGTGTGTGTGTGTGTGTGTGTACTCATGTGTGCATGCACTTGTATGTGTGTAACACCATGCATATAGAATTCAGAAGAAAACTTCTGTCAGTTTTTTTTATTTGTTAGTCAGAGATCAAACTCAGATCATCAGAGTTATTCAGCCAGTATTTTTACCCACTGATCACTCTCATTAGACTCCAGAATTGATTGTTTTAATCATTATTTCTAGAACTTATGTAAAAAGCTAGACAGAGTAGCATCCACTTATAATCTCAGTGCTGAGAAATAGAGAAAGGTAGATCTCTCATAATCATTGGCCAGCCAGTTTAGCCTAATTGGGTAAGACCCAGGTCACAGTGAGAGACACACTATCTTTAAAAACAAAACGAATGGCTACTCTGATGGAAAGCATGTGAGGTTAACCTCTGGCCTACATGCTCACACGACGACATACATGTACTCGAAACACGTACGAAAAAACACGCATGTGCACACATGAATTTATAGGTGAAGACACTCAATAAATACAGTAAGTGAATAAGTTGTAACACAAGCAAGTTGAGTATAAAAAGTAATAAAATCATAGATCAGGGAAGAGACAGAAGGCACAATATGGACAAGACTAGGGCAAGGCTGCAGTATTTATTCAGTGTGGTGGTTGGGAAGGTGGGCCATGTTCTTGAACACAGATATGAAGAGTGAGCTATCACATAGGTGTGAGCCATAAAAAGATATACTGAGAAGAGTCCAAATACAGAGATACAATGAGTGCAAAGGCTCTAGGGTGGGAGCATAGTTGATATATTTGAGAAACTGTAGAATCTGAAGTGGTATGAAGAAAGCAGGAGCAGTAACTGAACAAGACGATTAAGGGGGCATAGAAGACAGATCACACACAGTCTGGCAGATGGTTATGAAGACTTGGTGCTACAATATGTTTCTGGCATATAAAGGAAAAATATAAGGCTGCCAGGGATGAAAAGGGAAGTAATCTTTACGTATGCATCAGAGTCACTCTGGGCTCTATATTGAGATTAATTCAGGAAAGGTCAAGAGCCGTGCTTCTCAACCTTCCTAACACCGTGATCCTCTAATTCAGTTCTTCCTGGTGTGGAACTGAACCCCCAACCACACAATTATTTTCACTGCTACTTCATAGTTGTAATTTTGCTACTGTTATGAATTGTAGTGTAAATATCTGATATGTGACTCTAAAGGGGTCGTGACTTACAGGTTGAGAACCACTGGTCTAGCTGAAGGGACTTCAATTAGAGGATTCCACAGCAATACTGTGATTTGAGTGTAGTACCTAAAATATGGGTTGTGTTAGCACATGAGGTGTCGTAACCTAATGTGTGGCTTGTGAACAATTTGGCAACCATTAAAAAAAATCCAGAGAGTGCAATGACCAAAAATCAATTCCAAATCAAATGCATAATGAATCCAGTGTGTTTCTGGTAACACTCACCTATGTTATATCACATGACTTAACAGTAGTCTTGGTTGAGAAGACCCAACATGAACACTTTGCACCAAACATGGCTTCAGGCTACAGAATCCTAATACCTTGGCTCAGAATCAACACTATTGTATACTATAAACAAACGTATTTGTGTGTGCATGTGTGCGTGCATGTGTGCACTCATGTGTATACAGAATTCTCAGATCTTAAAATAATGGTTTAATTGCGGAAAGAAAAACTTTCAATATTTTCCTACTGTCACTCCTCAGCACGTAAGTTTCAAATTAGTAATCCTTGGACTGTGTTGTTGCAGCCCGAGCTGCCCCAAGTTGGGCACCAAAAATGTTGAGAACCGCAATAGCCCACGTTTGGGGGCCAAAATGTCGAGGACCGCTGTGTCAATGTTGGAACCCGCACTGTCAAAAGCCTTGGGGACTAACTTGTTAGCCTGCACTGCCCTAGGCTGCTCCAGTCTGCTGGTCGGGGTTCAGCAAGAGAGAGAGTGAGGACGGACGTGAAGAATGGAGACCAGACAGAGTGTGATTCAATCCCGTTTATTCTTCAGTCTCTCTTCCTACTCCAAGTCCCAAGTCTTGAGTTCCTAGTCCCTAGTTCCTAGTCCCTAGTGCCTCCAAGTTCCAAGTTACTTCTTCCAAGTGCTAAGTGCCTATTGTCTAATTCCAAGTTCTTCTTCCAAGTGCCAAGTGCCTAATACCTGATTCTCTGTTCCAAGTTGTACTGTTTACTAATTTACTAATGCCTAATTCCTACTCGAAGTTGTACTGAACTCTTCTGGCTGCTTCTCGCCTTTTAAGTGTCTTACTTCTAAGCCACGCTCTTAAGTCACGCCCTTAGGTATTATCTCTAAATCTGATCTCTAAGTCACGCCCTTAAGTCTCAGCTCTAAACCACACCTTTAAGTATCACACACCCAAGGGAAGATCCTGGGTATCTAAAGCAAGATGTTATCAGAGTGTGTTCAGCTGTTGCAGGCTATTGTAATCAAATCTTTTGTCAGGGTATATGGCTCAAGATGGCTGCAAGGGTGATAGGCGCCTTTTGTCTGCTCCCCACACTGTGTTGAAAATTTTGATTTAAATAAGTGCTGTTTGAGTTGCTGACTTGAATTTCATAAAAAGCCATTAAAAACATTTGGCTTGGAATTAAAACTGAATTTCCAACCATTTTTACAATGGTCTTAAATGCACTTCTGAATTTTTTAAATACATATTTGCACAAAGCCACACACTCAGCATTGATAATTATTAAAGGTACTGATCAACTCTGGAAAATATTAAAGATGTTCTGCATTCTGCAGTACCAAATATTCAGCCAAGATTTAATTCTTTATGTAAAAATAAACAACCACAGCTAGTATATTTAATAAGTAGGAAAATTACATGTGGATTAAAATTGTTTTAAAATAAATTTCTTTATGATATATTATCACTAATTATTTGGTTTGTATGCCTACTTTATAGACTTCTAGACCTGGGACTACGTGAAAGTTCCACTGGAAGTTCTATATGTGATGAAAATTAATAGATTAATATTTGGAGCATAAAAAGATCTTAGAGAACAAGAAAATAAGCAACCCAGTCCATAAATGGGCTTAGAATGAACACAGTTCACAACAGATAGACTGTGAATAGCCAGGAAACATGAGAACACATTCAATATTACTAGCCATCAGAGAAGTGTACATCAAAACTACATTGAAAATTTTGATCTTACATCAGTCAAAATGGTAGCCATCGAGAAAACAAACAACAGCAAGTGCTGGTGTTGTGTGCACATCACTTCTGGGAGTGTCAACTGGATCAGCCTCTGTGGAAATCAGCATGGTGGTTTCTCCCCAAAGTAGAATTAGGTGTACAGTATGGTCTATTATCAATACTCCTGGTTCAAGTCAACATATCACAGACATTTGCATATCAAAGTTTACTCCAGTACCATTTACAATAGCTAAGCTACAGACACTGCGTAGCTGCTTAACAGCAGAAGAATGGATAAGGAAAGTGTGGGATATGTTCACAGTGGAATTTATCCTAGTCATAAAGAAGAATAAAACTGTATCGTTTGCAGGAAAACGGATGCAGCTGGAGATAATCGCATTAGTCAAAATAAAGGGGCCTCCAGAAGACAAATATGTTTTCTCATTTGTGATTTTTATATAGATACCCAAAATCATGCCTGAATATATTTAGTTAAAGTAGAACCGAAATTGTCTAGAACAAAGGAGGGAGAAACAGGATGGTAGGCTATGCTAGCATGTATACAAGTAACATTATATGGTTTGTGCAGTTGTATTTATAGATTTAGGAATACATACCTATTCTACTTTAAGGCCTTTTTCTTGTGTTTCACCTATGTTGTAATACTCAGGGCTAACTGTGTATGGTTGCTGGGCTCCAGTGGAGACATATTGTCTTGGCTGTTATTGTGTCTAGGCACCTGGGTTTCAGAACATTGTAAGTTTACGTGATGATACATGGTCTTGCTTTTGTTGAGTGGGTATTTTGTTCCTTGGTTTCTGTTGCCCTCTCTAGTTCTTAGGAGATTGTAGTGGCTAGGTGTTGCCTGACAGAAAATTCTTCTGGGGTCCTGTTAGATGTGGCTACTGGGGGTTCCAGGCTGAATGTGTTTCTAGGTATGCTGACAGTTAGGAATGAGGATGAGTTGTTTGGGAGTGAGGGCCGAGGGGGTCCACAGGAGGAAGGAAAGCTGGTCATTCCACTAGGATCTGCTTAGTTCTCTGGGAATGGGGATAAAGAATGAAGACAAGCTGTAGCAGAGGATGAGACTAGGGGACTGGGTTTGGAGGACTCTAGGGAGATGTAAAGATCTGCAGTTAGCCTACCTGATTCTCTGGCTGAATTGGGCTGCAGGTTCCCAGGGAATGCCTGTTAGAATTGGGGGTGAGATGAAACAGTGAGGGGGAAATGTTAAGACAAAAAGATCAGTTTAATACACTAGAGAGAGGAGCAAAAGAGAGCAAGGCTGAGCAGGTGGTCTGCTGCAGAGCTGGGAATGAGACAGGGGGATTAGATTTGGTGGAGTGGAGGGAGAGGGGAAGAGCTACTGTTAGCTTCCTTGCTTCCCAGCCTGAAGTTCAGTTTATCACTTTTTAAATTGTCCCCCCCCCTTTTTTTAAAGTATAGAATAAGTATAGAACGGAGTTTATTCAGGGTATGGGAGGGTAGTAGAGGCAGAGAAAGGCAGAGAGAGAGAGAGAGAGAGAGAGAGAGAGAGAGAGAGAAGAGCAGAGCAGGGCAGGGCAGGGCAGAAGAGGAGAGGATAGGAGGAGAGGAGAGGAGAGGAGAGGAGAGGAGAGGAGAGGAGAGGAGAGGAGAGGAGAGGAGAGGAGAGAAGAGGAGAGGAGAGGAGAGGAGAGGAGAGGAAGAGAAGAAAGAGAAGAGAAGAGAAGAAAAGAGAAGAGAAGAGAAGAGAAGAGGAGAGAAGAGAAAAGGAGTAGAGAAGTAGAGGCCAGCCATAAGCACATGGAGAGAGAGGGGGAGAAGGGACAAGAGGACAGAGCAGGAGCCAAAAGGTAAGAGCAAGAGAGTCAAAATGTCTTCTGTCCTAAAAATGAAAATTTCCAAGTCTTGGAAGTCTTGAATGTTGCATGTCTTCCTTGGAGAGTCTTGAGGTATCATGTCTTTTAGTAGCTTTGGGAACTTTCCAGTAAATAACCCCATTCTAACTCAGTGCTTAAAAAACTTATTTGATATGTTATATAACTATCAATTAAGTCATATGGAGCTACTGATTTACAGGATATCCTTTGAGCAAAGCTAACATTAAATCTCTTAGGAGAATAAAGAAGGTTGCTTATCGATGGGATTCAATGGTGGTTATTGAATGAACATCAAGAGTTCTTTCAATGGAGAAATAAATGTTGGGTCTTGAAATATACTGCCTGAGTGTGAGCTATCCATTTTAACTTGTGTGTGTGTGTGTGTGTGTGTGTGTGTGTGTGTGTGTGTGTGTGCTTATGTCCATGCAGGCTAGAACTTGACACTGGGTGTCTTCACCCCAGTGAAGCAATTACGTTTTAAGCTAGAATCTATCACTGAGCCTGGAGTTCATCTGTTCAGTAGAGTGACTGACCAAAAAGGACCCCATAATCTTTCTCTCTAATCTGTCTCTGCCTCCCCAGTAATGCATTTACAAGTGCACACAAGCTGTACCACACTCTTTACAGCTGGGATCAAACCCAGGTTCTTATGATTTCACAGAGAGCACTTTTCCTATTGAGACATCTTCCTAGACAAGGAACTTATTTAAATTCCTGATCTTTCTTGAGATCACAGTACTAAAATTCCTGTGCATGCTTCTGAAAAAGTCCAAAGAAACCTTTTGAAGTCATGCATTTTTAGCTTTGAGTTTGGCATGTGAAACTATTTGGGGTCTTTATGGCCTTCACACTTACAAAATTACTGATACCCAAGCATCATTGACATATGGAAAAAAAACCAAGTCATTTGTGACCTTGCAATATCACTAGAATTGTGAAGACAATGTTTACTTCCTTGAGGGTTCATGAGATAGCTCAGCCAGTAAAGGTTCTGACTGCTAAGCCCATTAACCTGAGTTTGATCCTTGAAACCCTTGTGACGGATAGAGAGAACTTACTTCCGCAAGTTATTTGCATTCCTCATGTGCGCTGTTGGACACACATAATCCCTGCTCCCAGTAAATAAATAAATGTGAAAAAATTAAAAAAATAATTCCTTGAATAAAAAAAAAAAGAGATGAGTCACGTAGTGGAGGTTTAGGAATTCAGGGGTTCCTTACTATATTTCACAACATTAAAACCTTTTAGGAATTTACAATAAAGAACATTAGCTTATGATATTCCTTGGCAATTGAGGTTTAAAACATATGAAGCCAAATTTTGCTGTTCAGTAGGCTGCCGTTTTTCATTATTTGTTAATGCTGTCTAGCATTTCAGGTCACTAAAATGCAAATCATAAGACTGGTTGACTTGTTGATTTTAGCAGTATTAAACTATCAAAATCAGTTAGAACTTTAATTTTAAAGCTTCTGTCTCTGCTCCAGTTTGGGTATGAAGTTTTGCCCATAGAGGCTCATTTGTTAAACGATTGGTCCTTAGATGGTGAGCTACTGAGCTACTGAGATGTTATTGGATAGTGATGGCTCTGACATCATCAGTTGTTAATCCTTCGATGGAACCTTATAGCATGACCGGGGAAGGAATTTCAGAGGTCAGAGCTATTGGAGGAGATGTGAATGTGTCCCGGGTGATGTATATCATCCTGGGATTCTTTCTGCTTTCTAAGGCTGTTGCAAATAGAACAGCTCTTGACATCATGACATTTTGATTGAATTAGCATCATACTCAGAGCGTTGAATCCAGCTGGTCTTGGACTGAAACCTTAGAAACCGTGAGCCAACATAAATCATTCCTTCTTTATGCTTATTTTCTCAAGTATATTTTTCAAACAGTGGCTAGTATTAGTCCAGTATTAACATTTAATTTATTTTACTACTATGTTAATTTTATTTCTTTGAGTGTGTGTGTTTGTGTGTGTGTTTGTGCATGTGTGTGTATGCTTGCCATGGCATGGCTGATGAACATTGAGTCTGAGGGACAACTTCTGGGAGTTGTTTCTCTCCTTCCATCATGCAGATGCCAGGAATTCAACTCAGATCACAAGGCTCATTGGCAGGCTCCTTAACGTGTGGAACCATTTTTCTTACCATCAGACACTTTGTTACAGTGATGAATCAGAACTAACACAGCCTCTTAAGCATCTTCTTTCCCACGTGTAAGATGAATAGAAAATGCCAGTTTTTTATATCAAAATTCCCTTGTATTTTCATTGAGATTTGCTTTTTTCCTTATCTTCTTCCTCTTCCTTTTTTTTTTCCTTCAAACCATCAGGCTTTTAAACTCTCTATGATAGTGGACATCTTATTTCTTCACATTCCGTTTTGAATACAAAGTCAGGGGACAATTGAGGTTTTAAAAATGTTAAGCCAAATTTTGCTGTTCAGTAGGCTGCCATTTTTCATTATTTGTTAATGGCATTTCAGGTCACTAAGCTTCATGTATATTTACCATTTTTCCTTTTTGTCACTCTCCCTCTCTCTCTTTTTGAGACAGAGTCTCTTTATATAGCCCTGGCTGTCCTAGAACTCACCATGTAGACCAAGGTGGCCTCGTACCACAGAGGTCCATCTGTCTGTGTCTCCCTAGTGCTGGGATTAAAGGCATATGCTACCACATCTGGATTACTTATTTTCTTAAACAAGAATCACCTTTTCTCTTCCATAAACAGATAAATATGAAAGAAATTGCTTATATAAGTCATATGTGGAAACGATCCTTTCCCTGCTCACATGAAAAAAATGCTGTCATGTTCAATGCCATGTGCTGTATGACACATGGTATATCTCGATGCTCTTTCTCCCTGTGACCTCTATCACATGAGAGGAATTTTCCATTTAAAACTGCTTATGTGGCTTGCCTTGGTCAAGAAAATAGGCATTGCTGTGCACAATACTCCCGACAAATGCTAACAGGGTGATTCATGATTCTCCATGTTGTTTGTCTCTGAGCTATAGAGACTCACGTAGTCCCAGGCAGAATTCTCCCTCATCTAAGTTCGCTAGTGAAGGTTATGTGGGGGTGACTCATAGTCAACCGACAGTAGACATATATGGAGGGAGAAATAAGCCTGACTAACTATAAGCCATTGTTATTTATAGCTCATTCTACCTTGACATATGCAGTCAACTCTCTCATTGTCTCTCCTCTCTCTCTGTCTCTGTCTCTGTCTCTCTCTATCTCTCTGTCTGTCTCTCTCTCTCTCTCTCTCTCTCTCTCTCTCTCTCTCTGAAAAAGTCATCACAAAAGGCAGAGATTTCATCCAGACCACTTTCTATCACTTAATAGTAAATGGATAGAATACATTGTCAATGAATCGATGCAAAGCTGTTAGCACCAACAATGTAAACAATTGAATATTTAGTCACTGCAGTATAGCTAATAATTGCCATTTTGTTTTAAGTAATGAAGCAAATAAAAATGTAGGCCCTGCTGCAAAGCGGCTGCTTAATAGACCAATTACAGTGATTCTTGAATATGAACACGGTATTTTTTAATTTAAACATTCTCTGTTCAGATCTTCATAATGGCTTCTGTGAGTAGCAATTAAGTCTCCCAAAAGAAAAACAAAGTTAGAATGTTAGCAACTTGTAGTCACACAGAAGTGATTCTTTTGTGGCAATAGTGACCAGTCAGTGCTAGAAACCATTAGAGTATCATTTGATAGATGCACTTTTTCTCCTCAGGTGACAGTACACATTGCAAATGACTTTCTTAATGGTAGGGAAATGATGGTATCAATGACTTGTTTAATTAATAATTATCATTTTAGTAGACTCTAAAAACTTTCGATAGGTGAAACAAATAGATACCGTTCAATTTTTCTCGAGACAGGGTCTTGTTAAGTAGCCCAGGCTGGCCTTAAACTCTTTAGCTCAATTGATACCTACCTAGCCTTCCAAAGAAGTGCTATTCTTTTTAAGTTTTAGAATTTTTTAGAAAATAATTTAATATTTTATGTGCATTAGTGTCGTGCCTGCTTGTGTGTCTGTGTGAGGGTATGAGAGCCCCCGGAACTGGAGTTAACAGGCTATTGTGAGCTGCTGTGTAGGGAGTGGGAATTGCACTCAGGTCCTTAGGAAGAGGAGCCAGTGCTCTTAACCACTAAGCCATCACGGCAGCCCCAGAAATGCTGTTCTTGAGTGGTTTTTTAAAGCTTTGAATTCTTAGCAAAAATATACCTTCTCTTCTCTCTCTCTCTCTCTCTCTCTCTCTCTCTCTCTCTCTCTCTCTCTCCCTCTCCCTCTCTCCTCTTTTATGTTGAGAATATTCATTTCCTTTTAATTTGGAAAGTTTAAGATTTTTATTACTATTACTATTTTAGTTAAAAAAAATTTATTTTGTATGTGTGGGTCCTTATGTTCCAGGACACATATATAAGGTTCAGAATACAACTTGTGGGAGATGCTTTTTCCCTTTCACTATGTGGTTTTCAGGAATCAAACTTGTAGGCTTGGCGGCAAGTGCCTTTACCCACTGAGCCATCTTATTGGTCCCTGTTACTGAGATTATTTTGATGAAGGACTTTGAGTTTGGGAACAAGAGAGGATACTGGGAGGTGAATATGAGCAAAGTACATTATATGTAATGTATGAAAATGTCATATCAAAAAGCCCATTATTTTGCACAGTTAACATGTGCTAATAAAAATAAATATTAACCTTGGATGCTGAATATGATTGATTCTGTGTGAACCAACTCATAAGCAAGTGATAAGGAAACAGGTTAACTTTCTTCATTTCTGGACATACTGCTTTTTGATTTCTTGAGATGTTTATGAGGAGAATATCTGAAAAATGCATTTAAAATAATTAATGTTAATCTTGTTTAAGAGCACAATCTTATTGTTAACTCTTCATAAAAACACATTTTAACTGTATTTATGTCTCCATTTTTAACTCCATTTAATTTATTTTCTTCTCATAATTTTTCTAAAAAAAAAAATGCCAGTAGCTTAGATGGCTTTAGTTCTTTTCTGAGCACATCCCATCTTTTCTGTTGTGGTTATTTGGTTAGGTTGGCTGCACACTGTTTTTAAAAAAACTCTTCAAAATTAGTCACTATGCTTATTATTTTTCAGTGCCCACACTTATTTATGTTTGCAAATGGAAATCAAATTTTCTCTCAACATGATTTTACTTCCCGGTTCATCTCTCTTGTTTTGATTTTCCGTTAATGTTCAGTTTTTCGGTGGCTCTTTCAATGGGAAGAAGGGAGTTGATACATTGAGAGCAAAGTCTTATTCTTGGTATGTTTGAAAAGTCTGTAGTTCACTCTCATGAACTTTGAATATTAGCTTGGCACAGCAGGCAATTCTAGTCTGACAGCTATTTTAGTTAGAACATTTCACGTAGTTTTCAATTGTTTGTGGCATGTGTTTTTCCTCAATTACAACTTTTCCATCATTCTGATTGCTGTTTCGTGGTAAAGCCATTTCTTCTTGGTAGCTTTAAAGCTCATGTCTACTTTTGCTTCTCTAGGTTCACTCTGATGGATGACGTTTTTCTTTTGTAAAGTCCCCAGAACTCATGTCCTTTAAAACTGAGTGACTCATGCTTTTATTTATTTCCAGAAAAGTTCATCATTAGCTTTTGGAGTATTGTCTCTTTTAAATCATCCCTTTCCTTTTCTGAAACCCCTTTATAATATGATAAGGCACCTCATTCTCCCCTTTATGTTACCTAGCTATTTTTTCTTCTGTGACTGAGGTGACCGCCTTAGCGCTCAACCGTTCGAAGAGGTAATTTTATTTTTAGCTATTGTCATTTTCTATTGCTTAGTTACGCTGTCAACAAATTATTTCCTTGACTATGGATTTTTGGCCTGTTTAGTTTGCTCTAGAAAAATATCATAAGGAGAGTCATTTCTCAACAGAAGATTATTTCTCATACTTCTGGCTTCATAGTCTTGGAGGTCTAAAATTAAGATGTTGGCAGAGAAGTTTGGTGCACCGGGCAGGCTTATTTCATGACTCAAAGAATGTTGTTTTTTGCTGTATTCCCCACAAGTGGATTTTTATGGGCTTTCATAGGACACTAATTCGCTTATGATGTATTTGTCTCACCTACTATTGATCTGTTTGACCTACTATTTGATCTATTTGTTTCACCTACTAATACCATCATTGGATGTTGAGATTTCAGCATTGGATTTTTGGAAGAAACAAGCATTCAATCATAGTAGTTTTGACGTTTAAAAAAAATTGCTGTCTTTTGTAATTTTCCCTCTGTGACCTTTTCTATAATAGCTTGGTCTTATTAATTCTTTTTGTTCTTTTACCTTCGTCATTGTTAGATTCAGCTGTCAACTGGACACAAACCTAGAGTCATGTGCGAAGAGGAAACATCTATTGAAGACTTGCTTTCATCATATTGGCCTGTGGGAAGGTGTGTGGGCATTGTCCTGATAGCTAATTGATGCATCTGAAGTGGGAGGTACTACACATAGGTAGATGGGCCTGGCTGTATAAGGAAAGTAACTGAATGACTGACAGAGAGCAAACCAGTAAGCAACAGTTCTCCATGGTCTTGTATTCAGTTCCTGACGCTAGGTTCTTGCCTTGGCTTGTGTAACCCATAAACCGAATCATTTTCTCCCTCAGTTGCTTTTGGCACTAGTGTTCATCATAGCAACAGAGGGCAGACTAGAACATCCTTTTAGTATATTGATGACATTGATAGTTTAAAATTTTGATTGTATATCATTCTATCATCTTAACTCTTTATAGATATAAATCCCTCCTTGATTATGCTTCCCTTTTCAGAGCTGTGAGTTTTTATAATTTTGGATTGTGAACTTGTCTTCAGTTGGATTTACCCCTAGGGAAAGCTTTGGTTGTATTTTGATTTGAAGAATACTTATCTTGAGTACTTTTACCTGTATTTTTGTAAAAGTTTGGTGTGGTTTTCCTTTCAGCCCCATGTTCCAAGAAATAAGACTCAGACTCAAAATATACTTACAAATACCTTGTCCATATATTTTTCTCTTATTAGAACATAACCTAAATTTTCCCATTTATTATAATCTGCATTCTGCTATATGGCTGACTGCCTGTGTTCAGTTATTATGAATTCATTTTGTCACATCTTCCCTGAGTGAATCTTCTCTTCCTGGTTCTATCCCAGAATCCTTTCTGCTTCCCATTTGTCCCCCTCCTATTTCTTGCCTAAGCCATAGGCCATTAGATTTATTATAGACAGGAGCCACATCCATATAGACATAAGATATTCTCTCTACAACTCCCCTTTTTAATCTAATAAAAGGCTCTTTTTCAAATATAACTGAATACAATAATAATTATGAAACAATTATGATGAAAGTTATTAGTTAAGATTTACGTTCATAATGTCCAGTCCATAGTACTTGTCAATTTCTAGAAGATTTTCTATTATCTATCCTATCTTGGTGAGTTCAGAGTTTTGTACCTAAATTATAACTTTTTTTACCATATCAGTTTATTAACCTTAAAACATTTGGACCTAAAAACATTTTCTTAAATCTTAAACAACTTAAACTTAATTCTGAGACTACAACTATCTAGTCTTCAATCATATCAGAGACCTGAGGAGGAATAAATATTACCGGAGTAAGTAGGAAATGCAGGCAGAAGCTTCTAAGACTAAGAATTGACAGACAGCTACCTGTCTGGACAGTAACCAAGTAGAGTTAAATCAACTCTATAAAGTTGGAACATCTATCTTCAGCCTTCTGGCCCAGTACATCTGACAGACCTTTGGTGAAACAGAAATTCTGAAGGACTTAATTTTGGCAAAGCTTGGCAATCAACTTCCCTGCATCTGTTGTCCTTTCTGGACAGCATTTTGTCTGCAGAGGAAGTTAGGGCATTTTCTTTGCCTGGTGGCTAGCTTGCCATAAATGAAGTCATCTCCAAATGAAGGTCCTTCAGTGTTCATCATCTTCTTCCAAGCTGAATGGGTTGCTGTCAGGAGTTTACACGTCTCAATGTCAAAAACGTTTTAAAGTAATAAAAACATCTTTAAATGTCACATTCTGTGACTCTATGAGGGTTTTTGAAGACCATATGTCTGTTCATATCATATCTGAACAAGCAAATATTGCCTGTCTCCAGCTCCCACTATCTGTTCAACACAGAATGTATATTTCTGTGATGATCTAGATTAGTATGTGACATGACAATGAGTTTGACTGCCTAACTATTAACTTGTATTTTTAAATTTTTCTCAACGTTTGCAATAGAAGCTATTAAAATGACTTTGGGGGGCAGCGGGCTGGTAAGATGGCTCAGGGGTTGAGAGCACTGGTTACTCTTCCTTTGAGTTTAACTCCCAGTGACCACATGGTGGCTGATGGTCATCTGTAAGAGAATCTGATGTCCTCTTATGGCATGTGGGTGTACATGAAGCAGAGCACTCATATATTAAAAGCAAACAAACACATAAAGAAAGAAACAAACAAAAACCCAAGCTTCAGTGAAGGTAGGTGTGACAGCCCATGCCTTTATTAGCCAGTACTTGGGAGACAGAGGCAGGTGGATCTCTGTGACTATGAGGCCATCCTGGTCTACATATTGAGTTCTAGGAAAGCCAGAATATGTAGAGAGAGATCCTGTCAAAAAAAAAAAAATAAAAAAGAAACGAACAAACAAACAAAAGGTCTGGAACTAAACCTTGTATTTTTAAATTAGCTGCATAGGCAGCTATACAAAAATACCTATACAAAGTTGAGATATATATGCATTATGCTGTAATAAAATTTACCTTATATTTCATATCAATATACAAAATTTATAACAATGAAAACCTTAAAACTGTATCAATATACAATAATCATATCAATGTAAACAAAAATATTTTCATTTGAGAATAGCAATAGCTCTAAGCTGAAGAGTAGATTCAATAATCTACCCTTTTATTCTATTATTTCTATATGATAATTTTATATCCCCCCTTTTTTTCTCAACCCCCTTCTCTTTACTTAAGAAAGAAAGAAAGAAGGAAAGAAAGAGAAAAGGAAAGGGAAGATAGAAATCCCTGGGTCTAAGCTTCCTATTCTTTTTTCTCCCTGTGCAAGACCATAATTATTTGTAACCATTCCCTAAAATGACAACCTATCTATAACTCATAACATGACCAAAACCGCCCATCCCAATTTAAGAGATTGAGACAATAGTCTTCTTATAATTGCTCCCTGTTGCTTTTGGACAGGATTCCTTTATGGGGACCCAAGAAAATTAGAAAAATAGTCTTAAGAAAGGTAACTGTAGCATTTGCTATCTAGTCTCTTGGTGCTGTGAAAGTTCAGGCTTCAGTAAAGTTATGACTGGAGCAGTCTGTAAGGCTGGACGAATTTGAGATCATCTGGGATCAGCTTTCTGAAGCTGTTCTGAAAGCAAGTCTGCTGAGGAATAGCATTGAAGCAGTCTGAGCAGGATCAGGTATCCCAGCATCCTTGAGGTGGCTCTTGTTAGGACTGCTTTCTTGCTTTCCGTTTGTATTCTGCAGCACACAAACTTTTACTACCAACATAAAGTTCTATAATCATGGGAGGCAGAGAGAGGGAGGGACTTAGGTGGGAGAGGGGAGGAGGAGGGGAAAAGTGGTACATGATCAGGTATGGGGCAGGGTGGGGGAGGCAGGAGAGAAGCCCTGAGAGGCCAGCAGAATGAATGGAAAAATGCAACCTGGGGTGGGGTGGGAGGTGGGGGAACTCTCTAGAAAGTACCAGAGACCTGGAGGTGAGAGACTTTCAGGACTCAAAGGGAGGAACACTAGATGAAATGCCCAACAGTGGAGAGAGGGAACTTGTAGACTTCACCTCCATTAGAAAGACAGGACTTCAAGTGGAGAGATGGGGTTGCCATCCCACAGTCAAAAATTCTGACCCAGAATTGTTTCTGTCTCAAAGAACTTCAGGGACAAAAATGCAGAAGAGACTGAGGGAAAGGAGGTCCGGTGACTTGGCCCAACTTGGGATCCATCTCAAGGGGAAGTTCCGGGGCCTGACACTGTTACTGATGCTTACAGACAGGAGCCTAGCATGGTTGTTCTATTAGAGGCATAACAAGCAGCTGACTGAGACAGATGCAGATACTTACACCCAACCATTAGACTGAAGTCAGAGACCCCTGTGGT
Organism: Rhabdomys pumilio; assembly: GCA_030674055.1. Lineage (NCBI taxonomy): Eukaryota > Metazoa > Chordata > Mammalia > Rodentia > Muridae > Rhabdomys > Rhabdomys pumilio. The sequence continues at coordinate 13,455,662 of JANHMN010000021.1, forward strand.
TGAATTAGGGAAAGGCTGGAAGAAGCTGAGGAGGAGGGAGACCCCATAGGAAGACCAGCAGTCTCAACTAACCCGGACCCTAGAGCTATGTCAGACACTGAGCCACCAACCAGGTAGCATACACAAACTGGTCTGTGGCCCCCTACCAGTTTGTGTATGCTACCTGGTTGGTCTCGGTGGGAAAAGACACACTTAACCCTAACCCTGGAGAGGCTTGAGGCCCCAGGGAGTGGGGAGGTCTGAGGGAGTGGGTAACATCATCTTGGAGACAGGGAGGAGGAGTAATGGGATAAGGAACTGTGGGAGAGGGGACCAGGATGGGGGCAATGGCTGTACTGTAAAAAAACATGTAATAAAAAAGACATTTGTATGGAGTGTACAGTGTACACAGATAAAGATGATTTTCTGCTCCTTGTTTGAGCAGGTGAAAGACAACAGTATTTCTTTAGAAGTAAGTTTGATCACATAACCAAATTGCAATATAAATCTTCATTCATGCCATATGAGAGGATCACATGCCATAATAAGTTATGAAAACTCTGTAGCCAACAAGGTTTTATTGGCCATGCAAGTTCAAGTTTTGACTGAGGACATTTATTTATAAGTCCCAGTCAGTTTCAGAGTTTGTTACATTTAAGGGGACCAGCATATATATTACCCATCTTGCTCCTTTCAATTTTCTTTTTGTCTATAGTGGAGATCTTCAGGAGGTCTTCCCCTGTCAGATCCAATTTTTATGAGTCTGGTTGGAATCCATAGCTTTTTATTTCAGTTGAAGGAAATGTAAAATCTCCTCCCCGACATAACATACCCCCTTTCTTCTATTTTGGAATTAGAACTTCTATAGCCTAATCTAATTCATCAGTCCTTTCTAAAATCCAGTGTATCTTAGCAGTTGTGCTACGAGTCTCATTGACTTAAAAAAATTTAAAGTCAACAAAACATCTTTTAAATCATATTTTGGGATATACCAAATTTCCCTTCTGTTCTATGAGCATTTCCTTCCAAGTTCTGTAAGATCTTTTTTGTTTGTTTGTTTGTTTTTTGAGACAGGGTTTCTCTGTATAGCCCTGGCTGTCCTGGAACTCACTCTGTAGACCAGGCTGGCCTTGAACTCAGAAATCCGCCTGCCTCTGCCTCCCAAGTGCTGGGATTAAAGGCATGCGCCACCACTGCCCGGCCTGTTAGATCTTTTTATAATGTCTTGACCTCTAGGACTATAAGGAATATCTGTAACAGGTTTTATGCTATAATGTCTAAAATATTGTTGTATTCTAATGTATGTGTATGCCTGAAAATCATCATATTTAATTTGTAAAGGCATTTTAAAGACAAATGTGCAATCTCAGAATCATCCCCCTCTGAACTCAAGGCAAAGCCTATTGGAACTCCTAAATGTATCAACTGTATGCTATGTCAATTTGTGTACATATCTTAATTCTCTAAACTCTATAGAATGAAACACACAATCCATTGTGTGTGGCATTGCTTTAAGTATGTATTTATAAGTAGACTCTGTATTCTTAACTTAATACATTGTGTCTCTATGGGCTGCCATCCTAATTTCTCAATGGAATGGTTTCCATCTGGAACTATGGTTTTAGAGTAGTCTTGTAAGTTCCAGATTGGATTTCTCTGAGGGTTTCCTACTTTGATTTAAAGATTCTTTCAGCCTATGTTTAGTGGTCTCTAATATAGTATCAAATTTCTCAGTCTCTTCTTTCTCCAAGTTTGTCTTATTCTGATCTCTTCCAAAGAGTACATACAAAACTGTAATCACTGAAAAAGCAGCCATTAGTATGCTGAGAAGCGAAGCAAGATCATGCAGAATCCAGATGCAATGTGTTCTTGTACTTCCCTCCACCCCAAATATAGAAAACATTTTTTTAATCTCAAAATTTCTCCCAAAAGACTTTATTATACCAATTTTAATTTTAATACCTTACCAAATCAGATGCCCTGGGCTTTTTATTTTGTACCTTATGTTGTTGCTAGCTCAGGTCTAGCCTTTCAGATAGTTTAGGAGTCCTGGGTTTTGCTTTATGCTGGTCCTAACTAGGCCTTTCCAAGCATCTGAGCTGCTTCAGGCTGCACAGTGTCAGGCCTAGCTCTCTTTAGTATGTTTTTAACCATGATGCACTTGGGGAGAAGGTGTAGCTTTTGTGACCTCAGGCTTTGGTCTGCTTCATTCTTTTTAACTAGATCAGGCATGCCTCTTGTCCAGCTAGCCTGATTCCTTCCATTGCCCCCTGCCTTTTACCTGGGCCTTTTCAGGCTGTAAGTTTGGGATCTAATTGCTGTAAGTTGGGGTCCATTTGTAAGTTTGGTCTGATTCTTCCTTCCAACCCCATGCTTCCAGAATTAAGACTCAGAGTCAAAATATATTTGCAAATACCTTCTCTGACTAAAATCATAATGAGATAACTTATTTATTTTAGTCTATATTCTGCCACGTGGTTGGTTACCTCTGCTCAGGTACCGTGTGTCCATCTCTTCACTTCTTCTCAGGAGAATCTCTCCTAGCTGGCTGTATTCCAGACTCCTTTCTGTTTTCAGGATGTCCCACCTCCTATTTCCCACCTGAGCCATACACCATCAGATTTATTATTGAGAGGTGGCATAGCCATACAGATATTGTAAGGGTCCGTAATTGACTGAAAAGTGATACCCATGACTCAAATAGTATGTAAACACAAAGAGTGTTTTATTCTGCAGAAGTCCAGCATGCTGGGGTCTACCATCTACAAAGATGGAGAGACCCCAAAGTAAGTTCACAGGCATGATTTAAAGCACATTAGGGGAATCCTGGGGAGAGGTAGGTGACCTCTATCTTAATCTTGGCTTTATCTCTAGGGACATTCCAGAACCATTGCTGGGGCCTGGCAGGCAAGAAACTATGGCCGAGGAAGTCTGGAAATGGTTATTGAGGAAGTCTAGAAACAGCTGCTGATCCATTCGTCCTTGTTTCAGGTCAGGTGTCAGGGCAGCTTCTGAGACCTGGACTTGCCTGGACTTGCCCAGTTCTTGGAAACAGAGATTTAGGCCTAGTCTCCTAAACTGCCAATTTGAAGCCTGTCATGGAGTCAGCCTAGTCTTCTCAGCGTCAGATATTCTTTCTACATATCCTTTCTAGGGATCCATGTTTTTCAATGACTTTGGTGTTTACTATTTAGTTTTAGTGTTACTAGTATGGCTAAAAGAATTTTCACTTCCACTAAGTAATGTAAATTCTGGTTCCCCCATTCAATACATTTAGGTTAGTAAAACATAATAACATAGAGTTGCTGTTGAGAACATGAGATTCAAATGGTAACTTCAGAACTTCTGTCTGTAAAGAGCTTGTCTTAAAAAAAAATCTGTCTTAAGGTTTTGATTATAATTTCATAGTAAATATTTTGTATAGTGTTGGTATCCAGAGCCAGCTTGGCAAACTGGCTCCAAACTCAGGAATGTCACACATAGGTGACATCTGTTGCCATGACAACCCTGCATACCTACTTAGATCCCACTCCTCAAACTCACCTGCAAACAGCCTAGTCACAGCCTAGATAAAAGGCAAACTTTTCCCCACCTTCACCTTTTTCCTCTTGTCTTTCTCTCTCTCCTCTTTGTTCCTGTTCTTTCCAAATAAAACCTTTGCCAGGTGGAACTGCTTTGGCCTGGTGTGATCTATCTATCTGGTCGCTGCCATTCCAACACAACACTGTTGCCAAAACCTGTCATGGACTGTCTCTGCTGGAGCGAACTGACCAGTGAGCAAGGGCTCGCCATGACTGCTAAGCTACAACCACTGGTGGCAGAACGCCAAGACCCTCGCCCACACCAAAGCTGCAACCAGTGCCTGGCAACTGGCTCTCAGCTCTACCATGGCCCCGCTGCAGAACCACCGCTGCAGGATTCACGGCCTTCCACCATGTGAGCTGTTGCCGTTACCACTGTGGGACATACGAACTTCTACCACGTGAGCTGTGCTGCCCTGGTCCACCCTGTGGGGCTAGCTTCTACCAAGTGGGTTACTCAGTCATTCAGGCCCACACCAGCCATTCAGTTCTACTTTTTCCTGCTACCAGATCGCTAAAATCCTTGCACAGACATCGATTTATTGGTAAGGTCGGTGGGGAGGACCCTAATTTCCCAGATAGGGCCTGGCCAGCCTTTCTTTTGGGATAAGGGGTTGGCATTTCATAGTCACAGTCCTTATGACTAGCCTCCCAGCTGACATACAGGATAGAAATATTGACCCTTGGGTGACCACATCCCTTGAAAGTGGCTCTTACACTCCCCCGACCCCCCTGCAGCTGTTTAAGAAATCCCTAGGCCTAGGGTAGAGGCGCTTTCTAGTAAGTCCGGGACTTAATTTGTATAGCCTCTAGGTGGCCTTAGTGACAACTTAGGCAGCTAGCCTGGCTGGAATTCTTGGTTATTGAATTATTCTCAAGATGCTGATATAAAAAATCCAATAACTCCCCAATGGGTGCTGTGATGTCTTTGACCGTATCTCCAGACACCCCACTGGGATGTCTCCTAGAAAACCTCAAATCTCTGAAGTTATCACCTGACTTGAAGGCATCAAAGCTAGTTCACTTCTGCAATAAGGTCTGGATTCAGTACCCGTTAGATAATGGCTCTAAATGGCCACACAACGGCACACTAGATCCAGTCATTTTAAGGGATCTTCATACATACTGCCAGTGCTCTGGTCAATGGAAAGAGGTTCCAGATATTCAAGCATTCGTCTACCTTTGCTCTAATTGCTTTGTGTGCTCCTCTTGTTCCCCAACCCAACATCTCTTAGCCACGAAGCCTACACAACCTCCACTAGATGATGCTACAACCCTGGATCCAGCTAACGAACCTCCTCCCTTCTTTCACAGACCCTTTTCCATGCCACTGAAAACCCAAACTGCTGCCTCAGTTTCTCCTTCTCACCTGGATACCCCAGACCCTACTAGTTCAACCTCTCCAGACTCCTCCCCTCCTCCTGTGCCAGCTGCAGGTTGCTCCAATTGCCCTATATTGGGACCAACCTTTACCCCTCCTATCATACACTCTAAGGCCAAGCCAAACCCCCAAGTCCTTCTCCTCAGGGATACCTGACCCAGCACCAGCCTTTCCTCTAAGGGAAGTTGCTGGGGTAGATGGTGTTGTCAGAGTACATGTTCCTTTCTCTCTGAGTGAACTTTCTCAAATAGAAAGCAGACTTGGTTTTTATATCTCTAACTCCTCCGCCTTTATTAAAGAGTTTCAATTCTTTATTCCATCTTATAGCTTGACTTTCCATGATATGTCAATGGATATGATTCATTGACATATGATTCTTACTAATAACTTGCTTCCTGAGTAACGCACGTGAGTTTGGGAGCAGGCAAGAACACATACAGACAAAATCCATCAACAGACGGAACGTATCCAATCAGATCTGAGGCAGTGCCTGACCAGGATCCTCGAGGCAATTATAATTCTGCAGGTGACATTTTAGTCAGAGATAGATTTATAACCTGCCTCCTGGTTGGCCTAAGAAAGGCAGCCTTAAAGCAGTAAATTTTGAAAAACTCCAAGAGGTTGTCCAGGATAAACAGGAAAATCCATCTCAGCTTTTAGAACGCCTCACAAAGGCTTTATTGCAGTATACTAATCTGGACCCTGAAAACCCAGAAGGTAAGCAACTTCTGATGACCTACTCCTTTCCCCAGAACTACCCCAACATAAAAACCAAACTTAGAAAGCTGGAGATGGGACCCCTAACTTCACAGGCAGTCTTAGTTCTGGCCTTCAAGGTATACCATGAGAGAGATGAGAAGCCTGCAAACAAAAATACCATATGCTGGCAAAGGCTGTCCAACCAGCCCCAGCCACTGGCCTGGACTCCTGGTCTTCTTAGACTCAGAGACAACCAGGTTCCTGCTACAAATGTGGCCAACAAGGTCGCTGGGCGAGAGCTTGCCCTAACTTCCACAAGCCAAGGGGACCATGTCCTAGGTGCCATCAAGAGGGACATTGGGCTGTTGATTGCCCTCATGTTGTGCAGAACAGAGGGACATCACTTCCAGAAAACCCTTCAGCTGACCTTCTAGACCTGGCTACCGCTGATTGAGGAGGCCGGAGCTTCCTTGATCTGACCACCGCCATCACTAGCAGGGAGCCCCAGGTAGCCATCGTGGCATGTGGGCGGCCCATCTCCTTCCTCTTGGACACTGGGGCCACTTACTCGATCCTGACGGAGTTTTGGGGACCCACTTTCCCCTCTTGTTTTCCTATCATCGGGGCAGGAGGACAACCTTACCTTCCTTACCAGACTTCACCACTTAATTGCATTTTTAGGGGTGTATCTCTCACCCATTCCTTTTTGGTAGTGCCAACATATCCTGTCTCCTTATTGGGAAGGGATCTTCTAGCTAGGTTGAGAGCCTCTATTTCCTTTGCTCCCCCCATTCGTCTAAACCCAAGCTCTCCAGCAGTTCATCTGTTCCTTCTTCTAGCCAGTCAACATACTAACACTAACATGTTACCTTTACCAGCTTCTCATGTAGATCCCTGGGTCTGGGATTTCCAGAACCTCTCTGTTGCTAAACACCATTCTCCTGTTATCATCCAGTTTCTGGATTTTCATCCAAGTTCAATACCCTCTCTCTCTCCAGAACCTCAGGGGACTTAAGCCTATCATTTCTGACCTCTTGAGGAAAAAACTCCTTCATCCCACCTCTTTCCCCTTTAACATCCCTTTACTAGCAGTTAAGAAACCTAACGGTACCTATTGCCTGGTTCAAGATCTCAGACACATTAATTCTGCAGAGGTTCCCCTCCATCCTGTTGTGGCTAACCCTTACACACTTCTTTTCACTATCCCCTCAGGAACTTCCTACTTCTCAGTCCTAGATCTCAAGGATGCATTTTTCTCTATCCCTTTAGATGCCCAGTCACAGGACATATTTGCCTTTACCTGGACAGATTCTGACACCCACTTTTCTACCCAGCTTACCTGGACTGTTCTACTTCAGGGATTCAGGGACAGCCCACACCTATTTGGCCAGGCCCTGGCTTCTGACTTACAGTCTCTGTCTCTCCCTAAATCTAAGATTGTACTTTACATAGATGATGTCCTCCTCTGTAGCCCCTCTCTAGAGATTAGCCAAGCTGACACCTCTGCTCTTCTAAATTTCCTTTCCAGTCGAGGCTACAGGGTCTCACCTTCTACAGTCCAACTGTCCACTCCTCAGGTTACCTATTTGGGACTAACAATTACCCCAACCCACAAGGCTATTACCTTAGATAGAAAGAATCTGATTTAGTCTCTGTTTCTTATACAAAGGAAGAGATTTTTTTTATCATTCCTAGGAATAACTAGTTTTTTATGTTCCTGGGTTCTTTCCTTTTCCCTCCTTTCTTGCCCATTATATGAAGCAGCATTAGACCCCACCCACAAACCTCTTCTCAAACCTGTTACCAAGCCCTTTAAAAGGCTCCAACAGGCTCTTCTTAAGGTCCCAGCCTTACACCTTCCTGACCTGACTCACCACCACCGCCACTGCTACAACACTACTACCCGCCGTCACCGACTGTGTGAAATTTCACCACTGCTGCAGAACAACTTCACCCACCACTGCAAGGTTCACGGAACTTCTACCACACCAGCTGTGCCACTGTGGCCCCCCACGTGGTGCTTTGCCATGTGGGCTAGGCAGCCAGACAGGCCTACACAGACCTCATGGTTCCACTTTTCCTGATACCAGACCGCAGAAGCCCACAAACACACACCAGCATACTGATTGGTAAGGAGCTTCTAATTGGCAGGAGGAACCCTAAATGCCCAGATAGTGCCTGGCCAGCCTTTCCTGTGCTGAGGGGTTGGTGTTTCAATGCTCCAATCCATATGACTGGCCTGGCTGACCTACGACTTAGGACTTCGGCTGTTGGGTGACTATTTCCCTCCTCGAAAGCAGTTCATAACTGGCCCCGCCCCCAAGCTCTTGCAGCAGCTAGTAAATCCCTGGTACCAGGTTGGCCTGCTTTCTGGCGATCTCCTGGAGTTTGCCACAGCCAAAGCCCCTAGATATTCTCGTGACAACCTGATATCTAGGCTGTCTGCCTGATCAGTTACTGACTTTTCTCTCAGGACGCAGATACAAATAGTTCGATAACATTCCCCCATCATCCAATGGGCGCTACATTGTCTTCGACTATACCCCCAGACACCCCACTGGGTTGTCTCCTGAAATCCTCAAATCTTTAAAATTAACACCTGATTTGAGGCCTTTCAAACTGACACACCTCTGTAATAAGGTCTGGATTTGGTACCCTCTAGATAATGGTTTAAAATGGCCACCTAATGGCACGCTAGATCCCATCATTTTAAAGGGTCTTCATACATACTGCCAGCAGTCTGGTAAATGGAAAGAGGTTCCCTATATCCAAGCATTCATCTACCTTCGCTCTAATACCTCTATTTGTTCTGCCTGTTCCCCAGCCCAGGTTCTTTTAGCCATGAAACCTACTCAACCACCATAAGATGACACTACACCCTTATTTAATTTTTTTTTTAGATTTTTTTTTAAAATTGGGTATTATATTTACATTTCAGATTTTATCCCCTTACCTCACTTCCTCCCACCACCCAGAAACCTCCTATCCCATCCCCCCTCCTCATGCTTCTATGAGGCTGTGCCCCCACCTACCCTCCACCCTCACTACCCTCCTCCCCACCTCACAATCCCCCCCACTCTGTGTTCATTTTTCATGGGACCAAGAATCTCCTCTCCCCCCTATGCCTGTCAAGGCCGTCCTCCCCTACATATACAGTTGGAGTCATGGGTCCCTCCCTATGTGCTCCCAGGCTGGTGGTTTAGACCCTGGGGAGCTTTGGTTGGTTGGTATTGTTGCTTTCCTCATGGGGTCCCAAACCCTTTCTGCTCCTTCAGTCTTCTCTCCAACTTCTCCATTGGGAAACCCTTGATCATATCAGTGGTTAACTGTGAGCATCGTCCTCTGGATGTGTCAGTCTCAAGCAGATCTCTAAGGAGACAGCTATATCATGTTCTTGACAGCATGCACTTCCAGCCACCCACATCAGTGTGTAGCTTAGATGACAGTACATGGGATGGATACCAGGTGGAATAGTCTCCAGATGGCCCCTCCTTCAGTTTCTGTCCCATGTTTTGTTTCCATATTTGCTCCCTTGAGTAATTTTGTTGCTAGTTCTAAGTAGAACTGAGGCATCCCCACTTGGTCTTCCTTTGTGAGTTGAGTCTTCTCTATTCTAAGCTTTTGGGCTAACGTCCACTTATCAATGAGTAAATACCATGTGTGTTCTTTTGACACTACACCCTTAGATCCAGCTGACTAACCGCCTCCCTTTCGTCGCAGACATGTTTCCACACCTACCACTAGCAGGAAGCCCCTGGTAGATATTATGGTATGTGGAAGACCCATCTCCTTCCTCTTGGACACTGGGGCCACTTACATGGTCTTGACAAAGTTTTGGGGACCCACCTCACTTTTACATTTTCCTATTGTCGGTGTAGGAGGACAACCTTACCTTCCTCACCAGACCCTCCAGTTAGTTGCATTTTTTAGGGGTGTATCTCTCATCCATTCCTTTTTGGTAGTGCCTACATGTCCTGTCCCCTTATTGGGAAGGGATATTTTAGCTAAGTTGGGGGCCTCTATTTCCTTTGCTCCCCCATTCACTTAAACCCAAGCTCACCAGCAGTTCCTCTGTTCCTTCTAGCCAGTCAACCTACTAACACTAACATGTTATTTCCCTTACCAGCTTCTCATGTGGACCCCTGCGTTTGGGACATCCAGAACCCCTCTATTGCTAAACATCATTCTCCTGTTGTCATCCAGTTACTGGACTCTACCAGAACGGTGCTCTATTAAGCTCCAGAGGATGTCGAGATCACCTACCTTGTCCTCAATCCCAAAAAATGAGACTCCACTCCGGCAGCCGAGCTCGACCTCACTGGACTAGACATGGGTTTCTCGTCCTTCCCCTGCTGCTTGTGTTTCCATCCAGGTCAGCCCTTACATCTGGAGATTTGAGATTCAAGAGATGCCCACAGATAACAGTCTTTCCAAACAGGGTCAGGAAACTGCTCCATAGTTGAATGCCAAGAACCAATCCAAATTGCTATCATCCCTCTACCCGTTATCCCATCTAAATATTATGTTCTTTATACTTGCTTTCTCTTTGACCAGATAGATTATTGTGGAAACTGACCAGACGATTATGGGGGCTGCCCATATTGGTCTTGTCAGATACATATGCTAGGATCCTGGACCAACCATTTCTTCTACCAACACCGCAAGACACTCTTTTCTACATGCAAGACCTGCGGGATTCCAGCTGGGGTGCTTCAGAATTGACGGGGGCCAGATGTCCTGACAGCTAAAGAAGATGGTCTTCACAGGTTCCTCCAAGAAGAATGCTGTTTTTAGGGAACTTCTTATTACAGGATTACCAGCCGCTGTCCACAGAGGAACCTGATGCACACATCTACCAAGTGGGCCCCAATGGTGAAAGCCAGCTACTCCCCACAATGGACTATGCTCCTACACAGCAGGAAGTAGTTTAAGAGACACTGTACTTGACTTCCCTTTCACCATCGGCTTCCCCTCCCCTATTTTCTCTTTATAATAAGAAAAAGGGAGGTATGTTGGTATCCGGCTCGGAAATAGTGACATCACATCTAGGCAACCTCCACATCATTGCCAAGGCAATCGCCATACATTCCCAGAATCCACCTGGCTACTTCACCTTTACCTGGGAGAGGCTATGTCACCACCCATGTAAAACAGGCAGAACCCCCTGACCTCTCTCTCTTCTTTCTCTCTTCTTCCTCTCTTCTTCCATCTTCTACTTCTCTCCCACACACACCTTTGCCCTATCTCCTTAATAACCCCCCCCCCCTTGGAACTGTTTGGTCTGGTATGGTCTGTTCTAAGCTGCCCACGAACGCCTAACAATACCTCTTTGGCATCACCCCTCATAAACGGCACTAACTTGTCATTTTGACTTTTGCTTCATACCTTGACCTCAGTGTACTAGCTCCTTAATGCCATCAGACCTGGTTGCTTTAAAAATTGCTGGCTATGTGAATCCCCTGGAACTAACTTACAAGTGCCACTTACAGCCTCTCCGGTGATACTGCCAAGTAATCTTACCTCACCTTTTGTCAGCTGCTCTGACTCCAGTGTTGCCATGACTCAGTACCTTTCCTCTCTCTTTGGCATGGTGAACTGTTTTAAGACCTCCAGGATAAGTTCTATAGGAAAGCTAAGCTCCCTAGACTGCAATAGAACCACAACCCTTGTTTGATCATCTCTGCCACAGTTCCCTGCAGTCCAAAACACGCCAATTCTTTGTGGCACTCAGGTATATCATTGCCTACCCACCAGCTGGCCAGGAGTTTGCACGTTGGTACTCCTTTTCCCTGAACTAGGAGTAATCCAGGGAAATGAGCCCCTGCCAATCCCAGTTGTAGATATGATAGCTGCCCAACGTAAGAGAGCAGTTCAGGTCGTGCCACTCTTGGTCACTGCGGGAATAGCCATAGGTGCTGGTATTGGAATTGCAGAGATAATGACTTCCATGACCCAATATGATAAATTCACTTTCGAGTTTAAAAGCAATTTTCAAAAAATGTCTGAAACCATGCTTACTATCCGGAAACAGATAGATTGTTTGGCAGCTGTGGTGCTTCAGAACCAATGGAGGCTAGCTGTCCTGACAGCTAAAGAAGGCAGTCTTTGTCTGTTCCTTCAAGAAGAATGCTGCTTTTACATCAACTAATACGGGATAGTGAGAAATAAAATCCAGGAGCTACCGTTAGACATTCAGAATTTCAGGGAGTGTGAAGCCTCCAGTTCTGGGATTTTCAAAAGCCCTATGTGGAAGTGGACACTCCCTTTCAGAAAGCCTTTCCTAGTCATCTTCCTGGTGTTATTATTTGCTCCTTGTTTTCTTAATCTTGTTTCTACATTCTTTCTACAACAAATGCAAAAAAATTCTAACCAAACTATTAATCAGTTCCTGTTACAGGATTACCAGCCGCTGTCCACAGGGGAGCCTGATACAAAAGTCTACCAAGTGGACCCAGATGGTGAAAGTCAGCTACACCCCCAGATTGATGATGCCCCTAGACAACAGGACGCAGTCTAGGAAACACAATGCCCCTATTCCCTTTTCACCATTGGCTTACCCCTCCCCTATTTTCCCCATCTTTTTATGATAAGAAAAAGGGAGATATGTTGGTATCCAGAACCAGCTTGGTAAACCAGCTCCAAACTCAGAAATGTCACACATAGGTGATTCTGTTGTCATGACAACCCTGCATACCTTCTAAGATCCCACTCCTAACACTCACCTACAAACAGCCTATGTCACAGCCTAGATAAAAGGCAAACTTTTCCCCACCCTCAGCCCTTTTTCCCTTGTCTTTCGCTCTTTCCTCTTGGTCCCTGTTCTTTCCTAATAAAACCTTTGCCACTGCTTTGGCCTGGTGTGGTCTATCCAGATGTGAGCCGGCATTCCAACACAAAATATAGTATTTATAAGATATATTATACACATCATATATTTAATATGTATTATATATGAAAATATATTTATATATATCACATATATATAATATGAACTTACTTAACCCTTAGTTTTATAAAAGACCAAAATAGGGACATTTATATAGAAAATAACCCAAGGTATTTTTTTTAGCTTAAGCTTAAAAAAATTCTATTATATCCCTGCTCTCAACAGCATGCAGGATATTGTCATGACTAGTTTTAATATATATGTATATATATAATATTTAATATGTATAATATGTACATATATATAAAACTATAGTTGCATGTTTATTTGAAATAGCTTGATGGTAAGCTGATAGATTTTGACATTATCTTTAAATTGTACTTAGGTTTTACTTACAAGGGGAAGTTGGAGAGTGAGAAGGGTGGAAATGTTGTGATGAAATGGTCTCAGATTCCCCCTTGTGATCGGAGCTATTTATATAGTCTGGAATTATGTAAAAATCTCCTACCAGCCACAGTGCCTCCCTCTCTGGAGTGGTCTTAACTAACCTAAATCTGCACCTAGAGTCACCTGGGAAGATGGAACTCTTAAATAACATTAAAAAACCCCCCTATCGTCTGTATTACATTTCAAAACTGTTAAATGATATTTAGGTCTATTGTGAATTACAGGACAGCTGGCTTAATCAAGAGATATTAGATTAAAATTTTATACAGTAATTAAATCAATCAAAATTTTGTCTTCCAATTAAGTTTGATATGAACTTGATTTTCAGTCTCATAAAAACCCAGGTAGGGACATTTAAATAGAAAAATACTCAAGGCATCTATTAGCTTAAACTAAAGGACTTCTGTTATATCCCTGCTTGCAGCAACATGTAGGATATATGGTTAGTTCTAATTGTCAACTTGGCAAAATATAGAATTATCTTGGAAGAAGTTCTCAAAAAGGGGTTTTCAACGTCAAGTTGTCTTATGGGCTTGTCCGTGGGGAAGTCTCTTAATTATGTTAATGGATGTGGGAAGACTCCACCATTCCTTGAGTTTGGTTCCTGAATTGCCTAAGAGTAGAGAAAGGTAGCAAGTATGCATGTATTTATTGTCTCTCTGCTCTCACTGTAGATGTAACCAGTTTCTTTAAGGTTCTATTTTTTGACTTCATCAAAGTGATGGTTTGGAAGCCCGGAATTGTGTGTCAAATTAAACCCTTTCCCTGTAAGTTGTCATTTGTCAGAGTATTTTTATTACAGCAACAGAAATGAAAGTAGAACAGATATCTATGGCAAACCCTAGGGACGAATTAAGAGAAGGCCGCTATTCCTGTAACAGTATCCAGAGACTATAAAATATATATACCTAGAAGGACTTTCTCAAGATGCATGGTCTGAAACCTGTAGAACTTAAAAACAGAGGATTAATGAGATTCCATGTTGATGATTTAATGACTAGTAGCAGAAGAGACCAAGTAGAGGGTGTGGGTTTAGGAGACAGGAGGCATAGCATTTTCTCATGTATCTGAAAGTAGATAAAGAGGAATGTGTGTGTGTGTGTGTGTGTGTGTGTGTGTGTGTGTGTGTGTGTGT
>JANHMN010000021.1:13469779-13482065 GCA_030674055.1 Rhabdomys pumilio
TGTGTGTGTGTGTGTGTGTGTGTGTGTGTGTGTGTGTGTGTGTGTGTACTATATCACTAGGACAGGAGTGAAGGCAAAATCTCATCACTGTTCTATGTGTGCTCACGGTCATTGAAGGCAGATGACATGGCTTGTTCCAATTTCTAGGGATGGTCGATAGTATCAAGTTGCTTAAAGTCTTTATATACTATTTTCTTACCCATAAAATTGGGAATTCAGATTGGCATGAGAAGCAAATTGTTTTCATTTGTACGTTACTTAGCTGTATAGGAATCTATGGTGTTCCTAAGATAAACTGATGCTAAACGTACTTAAATTATAAGAGTTTCTCAAGAATATACCCTTACTTACAACCAAAATACCTTCTATATACCTGTGCGAAGTTTTCTGGAGAGGCAAGTGACAGGAAGCATGGTTTCCTTTGGATTCAAAAATCCCATAATGATAAGTAACCATTGCCTCAGAATTTCCACAAAGGGACTGTGGGATCCTGATTCATGCTCGATGTGAAGGAGTATAAATACCAGTCTTCCACTTGAAACACATTGGGATGCCAGAACAGGTAGGAGTGGAGATGTGCTCCCATGACAACCAAAGAGTTTTTCCAAAGTGGTTTAGAAACACACATCCATTCGAATGTCTATTGTGAGTTAACTTTAGGAATGTCTAATTTGTCAGGCAGATTTGCACAGAGCTGTGATATCCCCAAAACTTGATAATATTTAGAGGTGGGATCAAAGAGAGAGAATTATTGGCTTTTATTTTTGCTATACATCTATGTTTTTTGTTCAAGGCATTTAAGTATCCATATCTCAGTAGATATTTAAGCATCTGACGTGTAGATGACACCACCTCTTAAGAAAGCTCTTTATTGTCTTCTTATATTTGTTCCATTACAGTCTTGTGGCTTCACTTAAAAAATGAAAGAATTACTGAGATTAATACTGGTCTGTGAGAATTCACCACTAGATTTTCATTTGTTCTTTGAGAAAGTCAAAGCCAGTAAGGGACTTCCTCTAGGTAATGCTACTATTTTCTATTCAAATTGAAAGCATAGGCCTCGATTTAGTGATTTCTAAGAAAAGTACACAGGGCTCCAAGGACTTAAGAATTTGAGCAAAGTAAATGTCTACTCATGGCGGAAGAGACTGTACTTATAGTTGGGTGGTTTCACCCCAGACTCCTTTGCCATGTGTGCTATTCTCTACCTCTAGGCATAGGCTGCAGTAGACAGAGCAGCCTGTTTACATTCCGCTTCTGATTCCTTCCTCTCTCTAACCCTACTTTTGCTGTGCTGTTTCACTTCTTGAGATGGCTCTTTATGTTCTCTATAATCTATCCATTTTCAGAAATCATGTGCATTCTTGTCATTCATGATAAATTCAGTCCTCAGTGAGCTCTCCCTTCTTATTTCATAGATACTTCTCTATCTTGTCTTCCTCTTTGAGCCCTCGGCAGTTCAAGAATGAGATAGTGATAATATTAACTCTTCAAAGGCATTAGCATTATTGGGCATCTCTCTCTCTCTCTCTCTCTCTCTCTCTCTCTCTCTCTCTCTCATCAGATGTAAACTCTCAGACACTGCTCCATCACCATGTCTGCTGGCCTGTTGCCATTCTCCTCTCCTCACCATGATGGTCATATACTTACCCTTTGAAACTCTAAGCCCTCATTAAATGTTTTCTTCTAAGAGCTGTCTCGCTCATGGTACTTTTTCACAGCAATAGAAAAGTAAGCAAGACACCAGCTAAGTGTATAGGACTGTTGAATCTCTAAGAGAGTGTAGGTCTACGTATCGGGAGTTTATGTCTCTGAAGCGTTATATGAAAGTATTCAGCTAACCAGAAACAAACACATTATAATTTATCAAGTTTTAAGGTACCAGAATCTTGGAACTTCTCTATTGCAGCAGCTAGATTTTTCTCTGGAAATCAGAAGGCTAAATAATATTATAGCTTTCTATACAATTATAAGATTCTATATTCCTTTGTTTACAGTACCTAGAACAATGCAAAGGGAGGTTGCAGTAAGGCCAACTGCCTCTCCAATGTGGTCACTTACTGAACATCCTTTTAGCTCATTCTTCTGCTCTTGTTTGAAGAGTGAAAAATAGAAAAAGAAAGGAGATGTTAGTGGTAGATGGCCTAGCCTACATATACCCAGGTTAGATAAAGCACAGGGATTTGTTCTATCCTGGTCAATAGCATCAAATAAACAAACAGTATTGTTATTGATTATTATATTAAGTAAATATCAGTAAAGACATTGATATTGATTATTACATTAGATAAATGTATGGAGTGGTGATGATATTGATTTTTATAGTCAACCAATATGAGAATAGACAAGACTCATACTGTAGCCTACCCATCTTAAAATGACTTAAGGTTCTGAGTACAATTCTGAGGCAGGAGCTTATTTTATGATGAATTTTTTTAAGAAAACATGAAAACTTTCCTTATCAATTCACATTAAAAATAAAATCAGTTAGAACATATACACATTCCTCCTTAGATAAGGTTTAGAGGTTATAGCATGATCTTAGCATGACCAAAGACCTGCGGGATCTATCAAATATCAAATGATGAACAGAGATCCTTTAAGATATGGAAACATTCAAAGAAATCAAACCAAGAGATGGAACAACTGTAAAGAGAATTGTGTGTAAAATGCACATATAATTGGGAGACCATAGCCTTGCATTTCTGAGCTTGAGAATGGTAGGTAGACACAGTGGGCAGTACAAGTTCTCACTGATATAAAATGAGGGGAAAGGAAGGAAAATCCAAGACTCTAATTTAAGTTTGTAACAGTGGATCAGGGTGATGTGATTGTTAGTTAAGCATGGTTTCCTAAAAATTTCAAAGGAGTATAAAGTTCTTGATTTTGAACCTAGAAAAGGAGTGAGAGAAAGGCAGGGGAAGTAATGTGTAGTGAGAATTTTGGTTTCTTAAAAAGACCAACAACCCAGTTATGTTATGTGAATATGTTTTTTTTTTAAGATTTATTTATTTTATGTATATGATTACACTATTGCTGTCTTCAGACACACCAGAAGAGGGCATCGGATCTCACTATGGATGGTTGTGAGCCACCATGTTGTTGCTGGGAATTGAACTCAGGACCTCTGGAAGAGCAGCCAGTGCTCTTAACCACTGAGCCATCTCTCCAGCCCCCTATGTTTTTGTTTTAATTCCAGGTGTGGCATATGGAGCTGCTTCAGATTGTTCATAGCGGCTAATTATGATTTGTCTCATGCTCTCGCAGGGGCACGATTCTGACAGATAAAGATAGTTTATGTTTAGAATTTGGGGGACTCTGGAGAGGGAATAAAAAGGCCAGAGTCCCGAGAGGCTGCTCCTCCACCTGTTTCTGCTGGTTCCTGTTGCTGCAATTTGCCAAGGGGTCCGGAACAGAGATGGGAAGAAGAAATTTTCTATCCTGAGGGCAAAGATTGGATCTGCCCCCACAGAACTCCCTAAGCAGGAGGAAGTAGTCTAACTTTCTTTCTTTACTACCTAGTATTGGGGGATGTTGTAAGGAATTGGGGTGGAGAAGATGGGTAGATATCCAATAGAGTAGCCAAAGAGTAATTACAGTAGTGGGTTAGAGGGAGTTAGTTAGAAAAGAGGCCTTGGAAGGTAGAGTTCCAACGCACATATGAAAAGAATTCGAGATATGTGTTCTGCAGGGGAGGATGTGCTTAAAACAAAACCAAAAACACAAACACCAACAAACATCATAGAGACTTTGGCATTTATAGATACTAGAACATCCATCAGTTGCCTTGTGATTTTTTTCCCCCTTTGGTGCTGTCAGATTTGATTCAGAGATGAGTGTCCTGTGTCAACATTTGTGTTTGCATAGTAAGTTCTCACACTGTTCCTGGTCTTACAATCTATATTTTGAAAGACCACCCTTTTCCTTTTGCTCAGTCCTTCCAGTTCAGGTAGCTTGACTGGATTTCTGAGCTCCTGGGTGGGAAATGACTACATCATGTTCAGTCAGAATCAGTGATGGTTCTAGGGCTCTGACTGTAACTCCATATCATGAACACATATGTTGGAACCCCTGGAAAGGGAGTTCTTTCCTTGCTGGATTTCAAGTTGGGAGGATGTGAGTCGTCTGTAACCTTCCCTCTGTTAACTGAATACAAGTGGTAATTAATGGAGTTGGGACATAGAAGGAGAGACAGAAGGGGCCAGAAGGTTTAATGTCCACTTTTTTTTCTGGCTTACAAATCTGCTCATATTCTTACATAGCAGGAAGAAGACCAATGATTCCTGGAGGCCCTTTTGTAAAGTCACGAAAATTCAAAAGACTTCATTTAACAAATATTTTTATTTAGTCTTTGAGAATTGCCTCATATATTTTGTTTCTATTCTTTCCCTCCCTTGACTCCTCCCAAATCCCTTTCTACTCATGTACACACCCAACTTCATGTTCTTTATCTCTTTTAAAATACACTGAAGCCACCCACAAGAGTACACACAGACAGACACACAGATACACAGACAGACACACAGAAACACAGACACACACACAGACACACACACACACACACACACACTGGAGTCCAACTTGTGTTGGCTACTTACTCTTGACCATGGTGCCTGTCCTGGAGTGTGATCGATATACTTAGTATCATGCTATTGAAGAAAACTGACGTTTTTTTCTTCTCCCAGTAGCTATCAGTTGTGCATGGCTTTTTGCTGGGGGTGGGACTTTATGCCCACTATTCCTCCTCCATTCTGGGATTTCGTCTGGCTTGAGCTTGTGCAGGTCTTTTGCAAACTGACACATTCTCTGTGGATTACCATGTGTATCTGCCCTGTTGTGTCTGGAAAATACTGTTTCCTTGAAATCATCCATTACCTCTAGTTTTCACAATCCTTATGCCTTCTCTTCCACAGAAATCCCTGACTTTTGAGGGGAGGGGTGTGATAAAGATATTCTATCCAAGACTGGACACTCCAAAGTCTCTCACTTTCTATACATTGTCCAGTTGTGTGCTTTGTGTTAATTACCATACAGCACAAGAAGGGTCTGAGGAGGGCTGAAGAATGCACTGATTTCTGGGTTTAGCAATATGTCATTAGGAATTGTTTTATTGCTATGATCATTCAGCTGAGTAATAGTTGTAGGTTTTCCCCTAGGGCTTATGACGCAATTAGTATCAGATTCTTGGCCTCAACAGTGCTGTGTATGGGTTCTAGCTCATGGAGTAGATTTTAAATAAAGAAAAAAGTGCTTAGTACCTCTCATAACACTTGTGCCGCTAGTGTAACAGTGGGCACATCTTGCAGTTAGGTTGTTAGTGTAGACTTCAGGATTCATAGGTGAGTGAGATTGATCACTCTTCTCCTCTGGTAACATACAGTATAGCACTTTTCAGTAGTATGAATGCTAGCCAGTAGGGATGACGTCTGGCTGAGTACCAGCTAGACGTCCCCATGATATTTGACATATAAGTATGTGGTGTCTTCAGCAATAAGGTCTTAGTATTAAGTTGTGGATGGCAACCAATAGATTTGGCAATAGCCTGTACTGTTTGCAGAAGTCTATTGAAGTCTATTAAATCGCTTTGGACAGTGCCTCAAAAAGATGTAACCCATTCATGGTACTGGGGATTTTATTTGTTAGCATATGACATCTAGTTGAAACATTGCCTCATTATGTGGTGACTCCATTTTAAACTCCTTTTAAGATACGTATATATTTTGGGGGCAGCTTCTATCAGTGGAATAGGTTTCCAAATGGCTTTTCAAAGGGATTTTATACTAGCTATCCCTCTTGATATTTCTTCTTCTGCCCTGCCTTCCCACTCCAACCCCATTTAAGTCTCCCATTCTAATTTTTCCATTATCACTTTATAGAACTCAGTTCTATTTTCTCTTCCTTGAAAGATTACTCTCCCCCATGCATGGTCTCTTACTCACTACTTAGTCTAAATGTAGATGACTCTAAATGAAACACATGTATGTAAAACATAAAAACTAACATTCACATATATAAGACACGTGCTGTGTTTGTCTTTCTGCTTCTGAATTACCCCACTCAGGACTATTGTTTCATTGATTTACTTGCAAATGTCATAATCTCATTTTTCTTAAGCGTTGACTAATATAACATTGTGTGGACAAGTGGTTCTCAAATGGTGGCTCATGACCCCTTTGAGGTTGAACTAGTTTTCCACCTATGACTATTGGAAAGCACAGATATTTACATTAAGGCTCTTAATAGTGGCAAAATTACAGTTATGAAGTAGCAACAAAATATTATTTTGGTTGGGTCTTACCATAGTATAAAGAGCTGTATTAAGGGGTCACAGCATTAAGAAGATTGAGAACTGTGGGTGTTGATGCAGTACATTTTCAGTAGGCATTCTTCAGTTGATGGACATTGAGACTGTTTCTGATATTTTGGGCTATTATGAACAAAGCAGGAATGAATGTAGATGTTGGTGTCACATCTTAATACCACTGTAGATGTTGGTGTCACATCTCAATACCACTTTATTGGCACCTTAGGACTGGTTGGGATTTTGAAGTACAAACTTTTGGAAGACAGACTTTTAGTTCATTTAAACAAGCATTTGTAGGTCAGATGAGTCAGATAACCTTTCTTCTTTGTACAGAAAACAACTCTGAATTATTATTATTATCTATTTTACATATCAATGTCTTTAGTATTTGGAATTGGTGATATTAGAGCAAAAATAAGTTTTGTCACCACTACAATGAAAGCCCCCAGTGGGTCTTCAGGCTGGGGGTGATTTAACTCAAATGAGAACCAATAGCTAGGGAATCAGGTGGCGTTTGCCTGTTGGAGAGTGTGCATATGCGTGCACGTGTGTAGAATTGTGCATAAAATGGGCAGAGACTGCTTTACATGAAAACTTGTTTATATTAAAAAAAATAAAACCTCAAATATTGGCCTGTTTTTGTCATGGTTGTCACCTAATCCACCATGAAAAATCATAGTATAATTTCATTTCCCCTGGGCTTAGCGCTTCAGAAGCCAGCCCTAAGTGAAAGAAACAAATATTCTTTTAAGTATACCTGAATGCAAATGGGATGCAGAGGCGGCTGGTCCTTTTACATAAGAAATTAGAGAGTTCTTTTTTTCTTTCTTTTTAGTGGGATAGATGTGTAGATTAATAAACCCAGTCTAGGCATATGGATATGCAGAATCAATGTTAGTCTGGTTAGAGATGACAAAGAGCTTTTTGCTTGAGTGCTTTGCAGCCTAATTCAATAAGACAAAATGAAAGGCAAATGCTGGAGGAGCCCGAAGTGAGGATCTTTATGAAAATATTAAAACCTCTATAGAAAGAAGTCACATGTTCTCCTCGGAGTGTGCTCCCAACATCACAATGCAATGTGTGGGTCTGTGTGTGTGTGTGAGTGGGTCTTGGTGTGTGCGTGTATGTATGTGAGTGGGTCCGTGTGTGTGTGTGTGTGTGTGTGTGTGTGTGTGTGTGTGTGTGTGTATGTGAGTGGGTCCTTGTGTGTGTGTCTATGTGAGCGGGTCTTTGTGTTTGTGTGAGTGTATGTGAGTGGATCTTGGTGTGTGTGTATGTGTGTATGTGAGTGGGTCTTGGTATGTGTGTGTACGTGAGTGGGTCTTTGTGTTTGTGTGTGAGTGGGTCTTGGTGTGTGCATGTATGTATGTGAGTGGGTCTGTGTGTGTGTGTGTGTGAGTGGGTCCTTGTGTGTGTGTATGTGTGTGTATGTGAGTGGGTCATGTATGTGTGTATGTGAGTGGGTCTTGGTGTGTGTGTATAAATCAAAGCACTTTGTGATTTTTTTTTAAACAAAGCAAGCTGAATGAACCATTTTGAGTTTAAAACCTCCTCTTTGGTCTTTAACTGCAAAGTAAAATGCTGAAATAGAAACTAATTTTTGCCCCCTATCAATTTGCAAAACTAAAGTCTGAGTTCAAACCGAGCAGGCAGCAGCGTGAAAAGCTATTTACGGTCACAGCCGTCTCTCATTCTGTCAATTTGTTTCCTAGTCATTGCTAGGATTTCATGTTTCTCCCGCATCTCCCGAGACAGTTTCCGGCTTGAGTAGAGAATATCAATAACTCACACGTCCTCTAGTAAGCATCCCTGGGACAATCGAAACATTTCTTCCCTTCAGATGCTTTTATTTCTTTTAATGACTGGGGTAAAACAGCAAAAATTATTCATTTTGAGAAACATGGACACCAAGAAAACAATGATGTCTGAGTAAGAGTCTAATTTTGTTCCTTTTTTTGTGTGTGGTCAACTAGAAGGCATAGAAAAAAAAGTCAGTCTCTTTTCTGGGATTTCATAAATCCATAGTGATGTAGCATGCATTTAAAAAGGAAGCAGAGGAACAGAATAGGGACAGAACTCTGGAGATGGAGGTGGCAAACTGCAATGGATGAATACCTGGGTGCTGGTGGACAGACAGCTCTGATTCTTACCTAAGCACCACCAGGGGACAAATGGGTCATCCCTGTCTAAATTCCTAATTTCCTTGAATTCTGTATGTCACATCTGTCAAAGGAGACTAAGGACCCTTGTTCTTCTGACCTTACAGGGTGGATAAAATATAAAACAAAATGTATGCACACTGTAGTGTTAGAACAATGCATGAATACACAATTGGAGTGTTTCTTCCCCAAAGTGCTCAGGACTAGAGGTGTTTCAGGTACTGGGGAGTGGTACCCAAGCACAAACACAAAGTTCAGCTAGTTTTGTGTTTGCTGTACCTGAAATGTCTGAACGTAATTTCATACACTATTTTAACCTGTTTCTTGCTACCTCAGGTCAGGTATGGAATTTTCTACATGTAGTGTCACATGGGTGCTTGAAATGTTTTAGCTTTTGGAGCATTTTAGGTTAGAGATACTTAACCTGTAATATGTTATCAGATTATTAGAGTAGATATGGATTTCTTCAATGTGTAAAACAGTCTGGGAATTCTGTCCATAAAATCCTACAGTATCTGCAATGTGTGCATATATAGCTCTAGGTATTTGAGTAAATATTCATGGTTTTTTTCCTTTTCCTCCTCTTAATCCCTGTGTCTTTCCCAGAATAATTCTCACTTTTCCTTGAGAACTGAATTTAGAGTTACTCTTTGTCTTAATGTTCTATCACTGTGAAGAGACACCATGACCACAGCAACTCTTATAAAGGCAAACATTTAACTGGGGCTGGCTAACATTTCAGAGGTTTTTGTCCATTTTTATCACAGCAGGAAGCATGGCTGTACTTAGGCAGATATAGTGCTGGAGAGGCAGCTGAGAATTCTATATCCAGATCAGCGGGCAGCAGGAAGAGAGAGCAGCACTGGGCTTGACTTGAGCATTTTAAACTTCAAAGCCGACCCTCAAGGCCACACCCACTCAAACAAGGCCACACCCACCCCAACAAGGCCACACCCACTCTAACAAGGCCACACTCACTCTAACAAGGCCACACCCACTCCAACAAGGCCACACCCACTCCAACAATGCCACACTTCCTCATAGTGCCACTTCACTCCCAGTGGGCTTTTGGAGACCATTTTCTTTCAAACTTCGACATCTTCTTCTTCAAGGAGCTCCCCTCCATATCCAGTGAAGAGTTGATACCCCTCTTAGAGCTCTTATAAAAATCTTTGTGTTTATCTCAGGTTGTAGTTTCTGTGTCTTCTATTTATCTCTCTGTTTTCTCTACTAGATTATACACACCTTGAGAGTGAACTTATTTTTAAGAGTTTTTGACTTATAGTCTACAAAAGCATTTTTACCCAGAATGATCTCAATAAAATTTGTTGCATTAACAATGCCTACCCACAAAAATGAAACTGTCCCTATATTAAAATAGAGGCTAGGTTCTCGTTAGATGCATCCATTGCTATACTAAGGTAACATTTTCTTTAGACATTGCAGAATGATTTTCTCAACATGTTCATGCCTTAATAATGCCACCTCCATGTTGTATAACACGGTGAAAGGGACTTTGCTGAATAAAGATCTGAAAAAGGGAGACGATCCTGCATTATCTGAGTGGGTCTGATGTAATCACATACACCATCAAGAAATAAGTATCTCTGGCTGGATGCTGAAGGCATCAACACAGTTTAGAGTAAGGGAGGCACTCGATTGCTCTCTATCACCTCAGATATGGAGGGCTACATGTCAGGAGTGAATAGGGAGCTAAGAGTGGTTCCCTCCTGACTGTCCTGAAGAAAGTGCAAACTTCAGTCCTACATCTACCAGGAGAAGAATCTATCAAGTGTGTGAATGAGCCTAGTAGAGTCTTCACAGAGCCTCTAGATAAGAGCCTATGCTGGCTGGTACCTTTATTTCACTCTTAGGAAGCCCATAGACGGAGGAACTGGTTTAGTCAACTTGAACAGCAAGATAATGAATTTGGATTGCCAGAAACACAAAATTTGCACCCATCAAATTTTTTCGTGTCAGAGACATTAAAATTGTAGTGACAAACACACACACTAATTTTCTAGCTTCAAAAGATTAGAATTTTGGAAATCTATCAGAAAGATGTAAAAGAATAGCTCTATAACAGCATGTGAGAATCTCTAGAGAGGAAGCCCTGGAGGAGTCCCCCAGGCTGGCTTCCCTGGAACAGTATCTCAACAGTGGAGAGATCACAGGACTGCTGAGGCTGTTGTCCCAACTAAGACAGAGGGACCAGTCCCTGAGTCCCCAGTAGTCTCCATGATTTGAAGTAGGTTGCAGGTTAGATTTGTTCAGGGTGGGGAATGGCAGTGAGCTCAGAGAACTAGTTTGGAAACTGGTTTTTAGTCTCAGAACTCTTACACTTACTTGTTAATTCCTGACTCCTCTGCAGATGTTCTGTCTCGTCCGGAGTCCTACCAAGTCAGTTCTTTAGGCCTGGTTTCTTTCTAGCTTTGAAGTTCCAGGGAGCTTTTCTTTGTCCATTATTCAAAACTTGTAGAAAGGTATGCTTCAGAATTGTTTTTGTTTTTCATTGTGCTGCCTCCCAAAAGGGTCCTTTGTTTTACATTTTTCAGCTCTGAGCATTTTCCATTCATTATTATTATTATTATTATCTTTGGTAATTTCATCATATCTCTCTTTTCTGTTTTTAATTTGGAATGTTTCTATTAATAAGATGTTGAATTCTTACATTAATTACTTAATTTTCTCTCTTAGCTATTTTATTTTTTAATTTATTCAAGACTAACTTCTGATATTTCTATTTAACTTTTAAAGTTTCTGCTGTCATTTTGAGAAGAAAACATTTTTGTTTTTCACTGCATGGGCTTCTTCATTCTAAATAGCAATCTGTGCTCGCTTCTTGGATACACTGTCTTTTGTTTCTCTAAGGATATTTGAAATTTTTTTCTTTTTTTTTTTCATATTCATTTATTGTACTTTCTCAAACTTTCCCCTTCTCCCTTTGCGTTCAATACCTTTAGGCATGTTTACAGACATGTTACAGACTTTCTATCAATATATTGTCTTCTTGGCTGTCTGTTTCTATTTTATTATGATAAGGTTCTAAATAATTTGTGTGACAGTTCTAGATACCTGGTGGTTCTGGCCAACTGGTGTCTCCAGCAGGCAGGTCCTTTTCTACTTGGCTTTTTAATGTTTGTAAAAACGAATGCTTGAATGTTCTGCTTTGGAGTTGTGTATCTAAAAGTCTGCTTTCTGGAAATCATTGCCAGGGCATGGTGGAACCCTGTCCAGTAGTTAAAAGTCAGAATGACTGATTTTAAAGCTGTGCTCTGTCTCTTGTGACATACTGTGTCCCTTCATCTGTAGAGTGAGCATTCAACAGAACCTATCCTGTAGGACTATTATTAGAATTTAGTAAACTAATACAGAATGCTTAAAGCGTGACACAGCATCCAACTTGTTTTTAATCCTCCTCCTCTTCCTTCTCTTCCTTCTCCTCCTCTTCCTCTTCATCATCATTATCACTATTCTCATCAATTCAGTAATTTCCCAGCAGGGTTTTAGTCTTCCATCACTGTCCCAGTATGGAGTTTCTCCTGTTTGGTGCGTCTACTGAAGAAGTTGCCAAACTTCTGGACACTGGAGGGTGAGTAGTCTCCAGGCTGAGCAAAGTGGGGAGGAACATCTAGGGATTTCCCAGCTCATTATTTTGATTTTTATCAACCTTCTGGGCTTCATCCATATCTCTTACTCCTTTAGAATAAAGTGGTTTCAGCAATTCCCCAGCCTTTCTGAATTCAGAGGCAAGGCAGGCTTTCTTCCCATTGGATTTCTGTATCTGTATCTGTATCTGTATCTGTATCTGTATCTGTATCTG
>JANHMN010000021.1:13482075-13495433 GCA_030674055.1 Rhabdomys pumilio
TATCTGTATCTGTATCTGTATCTGTATCTGTATCTGTATCTGTATCTCTATCTCTATCTCTATCTCTATCTCTGTCTCTATCTCTATCTGTATCATCAAAGTACCTGCAGATATTTTGTTTCCGGGTTTCTCTGTTAATGACCACTGCTCTTCTGGCTTCTGTGGTCTTTCATCTCCTCTTCTGTTCTGCTTCACTTTGAAGATTTGTATTTTTCCTGTTCCTTTTCTAGGTTACTATTCCTGGTTACATTTGAGGAGAAAAGGAGATTAACTCATGTATACAACCGGCCGTGTTAACTACAGGGGCACTGGCCCCATTTCTTGTGTATGAAATGAAGGGTTACAGCAAATAAACTCAGGCATTTTTCTCTTCGGAAAGTCTTTGCTCCTGTCTATAGTTTAGATTTAATGTAATTCCCAGCTGATCACAGTCACATTCTCTATCACTTATCTCACTCTCAGAATAGTAGTGATTATTTTTGCTTTTGTTGTTTTGAATCTTTTCGAGCGAGAGACCTGCAGCGTAGCAAATTATATCTTGTGTACAAATTAGAGTAAACTCAGAAACACAGGTGACTTTTGTTCGCCTCTGCATCATAAAGACCTTTTCAATGCACCTGATGGATTGTAAAAGGAACGCCACAAGCAGATGTGAGCTACTGGGACTGGGCTGATGGTAATTTGGGTACCAGAACACTTATCATGCTGTGTTCTTTGTCAGACAAAAAGAAGCCTTTCAACATTTGCTCTTTCTGGAAAATTTCATTTTTTTTTTCAGAAGGAAGATGATAGCAATATTGAAATTAGAAAGAAATTTTGTTGTGGTGAATCACAGAGAATATCCTTAGCCAATAAAAATCACATTGGTTAAGGTGTTTCTTTTTTTCTTTTCTTTTTTTCTTTTTTTTTTTGGATATTTTATTTACATTTCAGATGCCATCCCCTTTCCCCATTTCCCCTCCCTAGAAAACCCTTATCCCGTGTTCCCTTTTCCATTTTGCTTTTATACAATTTTTTTTTTTAAAATGTTAATCAAAGGCTTTATAAGTATGGTAATGCTCAGCCAGAAGTGTAACCCAGGTTTAGGTGTTTCTTATGGTTTGACTTTAAATGTCCTCCAAAGACACTTAAACTAGACAGGTGGTGGACACGCTAGGTGCTACTGGAATATAATATAACTTTTAAAAGGTAGGACCAGATGGAAGGTAGCTGCAGGTATGTACTTTGAAGTGGATTTTGAGGTTCCATTCCTTTTCCTTCTTTTGTTTGTTTCTAGATGCTGTGAAGACTCTGCTAGGCACCTCTGCCTTCCTTGATTCTCCAACCTGTCCCAAGACCAAACCAATGGGTCCTTCAGACCTTGGATGGGAATCTCTGAAACCATGAACCCAATGGAACTTTCTTCCCTCGAAGTTGTTTGTTTCTGGTGTTTTCCTCAGTGAGAGCAATCTGACTAACACAGTAATGGAGGCTGGAGGCTGTCACTTGTCTCCAGAGGCCTTTGATGCATTTAGGTAGTGAACACAGAGAAGAGGTGCACTGTGTTTCTCTCTGGGGAGCGATGGCATGGCTTAACATCTTATATGTACACTCCCAGGGTCTGACACTGTCACTGTCACTGCCATTAATGAATAACTCATATGTGTTCTCTTTTGGCAAGCGTCCATAAAATAATGACTTTAGAAGATGGCGGGCCTTACAATATTTAAAATAAAAATATCCGACACTCTCAGAGTCTGATGATGTCCATTGTGTGTAGCATTTATTGTCTCAAGGTCAAGTGCAGGGACAATGATAGATTCCTTTGAAAAGTTATCCATTAAAGCAGGAATCCTAAAATAGTAAATAGACCTTGTTAAAGGTTTGAAGAGAAAGCAATGAACTGAATCAATCATTTGACAACTTTAGGGTAAGTGGTGGCTTACTCTCAAAAACACTTCATTGATTTTTTTTTTTTTTTTGACAATTTCATATGTGTATATAGTGTGTTCGGGGAATGATTAGCTTACATGTGATAGTGGAGGCATGGGCTCTTTCGCCGGGGTGTGAGCCCCACAGTGTCTACCTGGTGCCCCCCCCCAAGTACTTGCTTGGCTTGGTGGCTTGGCTAGCTTGCTTGAAGAGGCGGGCCTCTGTGGCAGAACACAGAGAAGCTCTCCATGGGAGATTAGACATGGCTCAGTAGTTGAGACCTTCTCTGTGGTCCCCCCATGACACGTGGAAGTCTGTGGGTTTTATAGGCTTTATTTTTATGGTGGAGGGTAGTTGAATCTGGATGCACCCCCCCCCTTAGGTCAGGGCCGACCTAACTTAAATAGGGAGGGAGAAGGGTCTGGGAAAGCAATATGTAATTGGCTACCTATGCCCTCTGGCCTTTAGGTATCTCATTAATATGGAAATCTCTTAAGGATGAGGCCTGTAGTCATGCCCTCTACCTGTGCTAGGTGACACAATCCTCTTTGGGAGGGGCTGCATTGCCCTATATGACTGAAAAGTGTGGCTCAATGGAGATCTTAGACCACATGTTAGGAGTCTGGATTCTGGAAGTGCGGCAAAATAGATGCCCGTCCCTCACAGGCATGGACACCTGTTGGGTCTCTGGGCTATTTCCAGCCAGTGCTTCTACCAAAACCCAAGCCATCCTTTCACGGCCCCACAGTGTGTTCCGATTATTGCCACCCAACTTCTTCTTATCTCCTGCCAATCACTATCTATTGTCTCTTCCCACAAGTCCCTGTCCCACATTTATGTCCTTTGGATAAATGTTCCTTTCATTTGGGATCAGTTCCCTGTTAAGGATATATAACCTGTTCGGAATGGTTATTTTTAAAACATGGTTATAACCATTAATGAATATCATTGGTTAACTACCTCTCGGGTTCTCCTTCTAGAACCCTAGTTTTTCTCAGGCAAGGACTAACCATTATGTTGAGGAACCTTGGGCTTTAAGAGATGACTTCTGAGTAGCCATAAGCAACCACGATCAGCTCACTTCCTATGCCAGCAATGGGCTTTGAGCAGAGCTTGGAATGTGGTTAGGATTGGCAAAATGTGAGGGAAAGTCTTGGGTTTGCTTTGGGGGAGCTTAATTTTGTTCTAGAGGAAGCATCCAGCAAGAGTCTTTGCTGTATGTGGCTCTGACCATAACTGACACTGCTGCAACCATTTTGTATCTTCTTGAGTCTTGATGAAGATATCAGAGAGGATGAAGTGAACCTGGGACTCAGAATGTCTCTAAGCTACTGAATTGCTTAACCCTGAGGATGGCCCCACCCTGGGATTTGTGTTCTTTGTGTCATCATTTTGAGTTAGCTTTTCAGATCTTTATAGCTATAAAGAGCCTAGCTTTAGCTTTTTAATTTTTATTTTTAGTCAATGAAACAGAGAAACATAAAAGTTGTACTTGTCCATAAAGTACCATGTAATATTCTGATACATGTGGACAATATGTAACATTTAAATCCAGTTAAACATATTGATGTCTTTAAATATTTATCATTTCTTTATGTCAAAAAATATTTAAAAATCCCTTGGTTTTTAAACTCTTTGAAAAACATCGTTTATTATTCCTACCCATGCTCACCCTATAATACACTATAACACACCAGAACCTCACACTTCTATGTAACTATAACTTGGCACCTATGGTGGTTTGAACAGGAATGGTCCCCATAGAAGCATGTGTTTGAGTGCTTGGCCCATAGGGAATGACACCATTAGGAGGTGTGGCCTTGTTGAAGTAGGTGTGGCTTTATTGAAGAAAGTATGTCACTGTGTGGGGGTGGGCTTAGCAGATCCTTAAGGTGTACCCAATGTGGCACACAGCCTTCTTTTGCTGCCTGCAGATCAAGATGTAGAACCCTCAGCTCCTTCTCCAGCACCGTGTCTGCCTGAATGCTGCTATGCTTCTTGCCGTGATGATAATGGACTGAACCTCTGAAACTGTAAGCCAGCCCCAATGAAATGTTTTCCTTTGTAAGAGTTGCCACAGTCATGGTGTCTCTTTACAGCAATAGAACCCTAACTAAGACAGTACCTATTGATTAAACTTTTCTATTGGCTCCTCCACTCTCAGAAGCCACCATCATTCAACTGTCACTCTCTCTAAGATGAGCTTGTCTTAGATTCTGCATACAAATGGGGGCAAGTGGTACTTGTCTATTTTAATGCTTTGACTTTTTATGAAAAGATTTTTCCCTTGAACTTTCTTTAAACAGGAGAAAGGTTTGATATGAGAATCAAACTAGATAAAAGAACTATAGGGTTTTCTGGGGGCAGGAAGGTCCCATGGAGATTGAGCACAGGATTGGGGTCTCTGCAGAAGGTGATTGAAATACTAGGTAATAGATACTCAGCTGGCCAACCTGGCCCTAGCCCACCAGGATCAAGTTCATATATCTTGCTTCAGGGAGAGGTCTGTGAAATGGGAACAGACTAAGTGATAGGTCCTAAGTTTCAGACCCCAGGTAGTGGAAGGAAAGAATGTATTTGGCATCTGCCTCATCTTTGCATCCTTCAATAACTCATTTATCTATGGTACTGCTGTTTATGGCAGACTCAGTACCTGTCATGTGACTAGCAGGATGAAGACACAGTCTGCAGAGATGAATGCTTGCCACAGGCTTCATGCTGGCTCACTGGCTGTCACTCACAGGTTCAAGGAGATGAGTGTTCCTGCCCTACATATTGCTCTGGGCCACAGGAGGGAACTGGGCCCAAACTCTTGGATTTGGGGGTACATTCAGTACTCAGAGCTCTTGCCTGTGGGGTATGAAGATCAGGGAGTTGAGAAATACCATTCTGTCTCCTTCAACAGTACCTGTAGAAAGTGGGGGTTGCCATGGTCACCATCAGTGAACAGTACCTCTCACGTACTGTTTTTTTTCTTCTGCTAATAAATTGTCTTTATGAAAACAAAAATGCAAATATTAAAGAATTGTAGAATACTAGCCTGAAAGAGATTTTAAATTATTCAAAAACCACTTATTTGTTGAGAAAGTCAGCATTGTACTTAAGATTCTGGATATAGCAGAAAACAAAAGAGATTGTCCCTCTCATTTTGAATTTAAGAGTCTAGTGGAGTATAGAGAATATTTGGTTCCATTTGATTATACAGGCGGGGACATCTTTTAGATCTTTCCATGTGGGCATAATTTTTTTTTATGTCAGTAAGAAAGGAGGGCTCTTGTTTGAAGAGTGACTGCATGTGATATTATTTTTGCTGTTAAGTTGCAACTTGCATACCTGAAGGTTTTTTTGGCTACTCAGAGAGCTGAATTTCTGTGCATGGTGGGGAGAGAAGCATTTGAAATTGCAATGGGCTTTCCACACCCATTGACATGGACCAACTCAAATCTAACCAACAGTGAATGGAACATATTTGGAAAAGTTTCATCTGCAATCAAACACACCATACTTATTTTTTTTTTTGGCCATTATTTCTTAAACACTATAGAAGAAAAACTATTTACAGAACATTAATATTGTATTAGCAATGTATAATCTGCAGATAAAGATATTTTAAATTATATGGGAGGATATGCATAGGTTATATGTAAAGCCTATATAATTTTATATAAGGAACTTGTGCTTGGTAGATTTTGCTGTCTGGGGGTGCTGGAGTCTAAGAACCAGTCTCCTCTGGATACTGAGGGACTGATCATATGCATGTATATAAAATACCAAGTTGTCCAGATACTGGTGTTAGCCAGAGTAGGGCGAAAAGTGAGACATCCCCTGAGTGACAGTGGCTAAGGGACTTTCAAGAGGAGATGTGATGAAACTTTTGCTGTCTTATTCAGGAATATAACTTCTTGGCAGTGACCTAGAAAACTTCAGCAAAAGTTTTATAGTACATCACAGGCTTTGCTCCCTTGACACCTGAGTGGGGAGTCTGAAGAGATAAAGGGTTGACCTCAAGGCACAAACTGAGAGAGCAGAGAACAGAGATTCAGCAGAAGTAGGAAGTGAGAGAGGACTCAGCAGAGCTTGGAAGATGGAGTCCATGCTACTACCTTCCTCTCAGGAATTTTGCAGGGATCTTCGGGAGGACTCAGGACTTACTGCTGGATGTGGAAGAGGATTTGGCCTCTGCAATGGGCATTTTATGGTGGCTGCAGGGCTCATCAAAGTAAAAATTATTCCGTTGTTTGAATACTGCTCTTGATAGTGGGGTCATCCATGTTTTCTTGATAAAGTATTGGGAGGTACTTACAAATAAGAGTTCAGTTAATATTTATTAAACAGGACTTCAGACAGGGGAAGACTAATGAACTATTTTTATTGCTTCTCCTCTGTTTTCCAAGGACAAGCACCTTACACTTCTGCCCTCCACTGCCTTTCCCAGGAGAATTCTTCTTTTAAAAAATCCATTAGAAACTGACTTTGGAATAGAGATACAAGAAGCTGGGAGAGGCCATCTAGGACTAGACTAAAAATCTCAGGGAGCTATAGGCAAGGGATAAAAAAATAGGTGCACACACAGGGAAGGGAGACAGACCAAATATCACATGGGTTGAGCTTGAAAGCATTTAGAAACTTGGGAAGAGAGAAGCGAATCTTTGGAGGAGAATATGATGCATATGAATGTTCATATGCATACACAAATAAGATATTTATGCAGATAAAAAGTGGCAGGAAAAGCTGTTTTTAATAAGCCAGTTTTGTTGAGTTTTATGAATGAGATCTCTCTGGATGATTTTCAGAAGATTTTAGTAAGAATCTAAGTTGCTTCGTGGTAATTGTCTTAGTTTGGGTTTTACTGCTGTGAACACACACCATGACCATGGCAACTCTTATAAAGGACAACATTTAATTGGGGCTGGCTTACAGGTTCAGAGTTTCAGTGCATTATCTTCATGGCAGAAATATGGCAGCATCCAGGCAGACACGGCACAGAGGATCTGAGAGTTCTACATCTTCATACAAAGGAAGCTGGGAGCAGACTGTTTCCAGGCAGCTAGGAGGAAAGTCTCAATGCCCACCTCCACAGTGATACATTTCCTCTAACAAGGCCACATCTACTCCAACAAGGCCACACCTCCTAATAGTGCCACTCCCTGGGCCAAGCATAGTCAAACCACTACAATAATCTTTTGTTGAATCTCTTTGAATAAGATCCCAGGCATGGGCTACCTTCTAGGGGAGAAAAGGTCAGCCTGGCTTTACATATGTGGCAGTCTGAGTCATATACTTTGGTATTCCAGTGTTTTAAAATGCTTAAGAAGGGTGGCAAATATCTACCGCCCTGAACTGTCATGCCAGTGATCTAAGACTACACACCATGTGATCTGAGAGCATCTAACTGTGGAGCTAGGGGTGAATGAAATGAGTGAAATAAAGCATTTCCCTAGATTTGCTTTTTTCTTCCGCAAGGTTAAAGGATGAACTGGAGAACACAATGGGAAAGAGGACGTTTGAGAATTATGAATGGGGGAGGTGGGTTTCCTAAGGGAAGCTGGGGCAGGGTTCCAGACTTCTGCAAATGTTGAGTAGCTTAGTTCTGAGTTGCTACGTTCTTTGACGGTCTAACAGTTTCTTTCAAGGAACTGCAAATGGTAATGTGTGACTGCCCTCGGACCGAGCAAACACATTCATCTGTACTCCACTTGCAAAAGACCTCAGCTGGGACTGTCAACTGTTTACAGTCCCCACAGAGGGGCAGAGAGGGTCATGAGACCTTCACCAAGTATCCAGCTGTGTCCTCCCATTTGCTGTACACCACTCTACATACATAGGTCCAGAAGCTGGGGTTGGGACCTCCATGTGGGCCTATGGCTATAGGAAACTGTCATCCCTGGTGGGGAAGGCTTTTCAGATGTGCTCTCTTTCTATCTTTCTGTCTCTTTTTCTGTCTGTCTCTGTCCTTGTCTGTCTCTGCCTCTCTCTCTCTCTCTCTCTCTCTCTCTCTCTCTCTCTCTCTCTGTGTGTGTGTGTTTGTATAGCATCCACAACTCTGCAAATAATCCTTCACCCATGCTCTGTAAAGAAGTATAAGTTGGTTCTTTAGAGTCAGCTTTTGAGGCATCATGCCTTGGTTTGCCATTGAGACCTTAGGAGAAGGAACAGATATTGCTTACATTTTTTCCTGGGAAGGAATTTTGGCAATATTCATCTCCGTGATGTCCAGTGCCACTCTTACAGTTCTCCTACTTCTGCTAGGAGTAGGCTAGCCCACAATGGGGCTAAGGTGGAAAGAGAGTACATGGCTCTGATTTTGATTTTGGAAGCATTTATAAAGCCTTAGGTGGGAAGCATACACTCTGACATAACTTTTAAGTGCTACAAGGAGGAGGGGAGGTGAAGATGTTTAACGATGAATTTCCAGGTCCAGCTGGAAACTTCTAGTCCCAACTGTGCTCATTGAGTTAGGTAGGGTGTTCATTGTCCCTTAATAATGGGTGTGGTTATTCAGAAGAACAAAACCACAGCAAGCTTCCTAAAGCCTGGCTGTCTGAGAAGCTGACCATGTGTGAAGCAGCTGCCCCTGGCAGATTCCTGATCATCTAAAAGAAAAGGAAGGGGCTGGTGAGCTGGCTCAGCAGGTAGATGCACGTGCTGTGAAGCTTGATGATCTGAGTTGGATTGTAAGAGCCCACATGGTAGAAGGAGAAGAACTGACTCCAGCAAATTGTTCTCTGACCCCCATAGTAACACACGTACCTTCAATCTCAAATAAATAAGTGTAACACGAGAGAAAATAAAGGAGCATCTCAGGATGCCAGCACAATGGGAGACTGGTTGGGAACATGAGGGGTGGGACTGGGAAAGTGAATAGAAACTGTGTGTAGGGGAAGAGCTCAGAACAGGCACTGCAGGATAGGGCTCAGAACAGGCGTAGTAGTGTCCGAAAGGCTAATGGCAGTTTGTGTTTATGTTTTTAGTGCATGGCTGAGACAATGCTCAAGAGACCTGTTCACCATCATACACAGTCTCCAGCCTTGGCAACTCTGGGAGTATGACTATAGATATTGGGCTCTTGGGAAGAGTCAGGTCTTAAAATGCAGGTGAGAGGAATGTCCTCACTGTGCCTATGCTCAACCAGTCCAAAGAAACCTGGTTGCTTCCACCTACAAGCTTTTTCTTAAGCTCAAAAATATTGAGTGCGTTCACACATACACACACATCCCTTTGGGAACAGTGCATTTTAGCTATTTGCTTACCTACCACTGAACACAACGGTGAATATCATGGGTAAAATGGGATTATTTTAAAATGTGCTTCCGCTCGGCATCCTATAAGGAATCGAGGAGGATTATGTATAGCTTTGGTGAAATGTCATGTGTTCCTCTCTGGGAAGGGAACTGTAAATGTCAAGCCATCAGTTTCTGCAACCAGCCCACGGGGGACAGGGAGATTCTCATGGCAGGAGGCTAGAGCTGGGGGGGAGCATGCATAAGCTTCACCTGTGGTTACCTAGACTAAGGCCCCCTGGTTCAGAGAAGTAAACAGATGGAGAGATAAAGCCCATTAGAGAGGAGGAAGGGTGTGTGTGCAGGGAGCCTAGTGACACCCCAGAGGTAGAAACCTCCCCTGCAGAAACTACACAAAGTAGGCTTAGCAGGTGCAGCCATTTCTTCCCCAGCCCAGACTCCAGGTGTCTCTATGCACTGGATGTTAACAGAGCTTTGGAAATGGATGTGCATGTGAGCCACCTGGAGATGTTAAAATGAGGTTTCTGATTCAGTAGGTCTGGGGCTAGAGCTCTTCAGGTGATGCTAAGGCTTCCGTGATTAGGAAGGTGTTAGGAGAATCTTAGGTCATAAGGAGAATAATTATGTACCGAGATATACAGAGGCACCCCGGCTCTCATTTAACCTCATGAGCGTCAGGAGGAAATGGTCCAGGTAACTCCTCCTAATCTTTTGGATCTTCATTTGGAATGCTTTGTGTGATGGTGATTTTTCTTTCTCCCTCAGAGAGCTGATGTCAGGCTGTTCGGATGTCTGTTCAGATGGCTTAATCATTCCTGAGAACACATCAGTGGAAGAAAGGGGCATGCTGGGTAGCAGGGGAAAGGAGCTGGGTGTCTGATCAAGGGTCATCTCTACCTCCCAGGGCCCTCATCTGCACGGTCAGGAGCTGGTTTTGCATTGACTGTCTCTTCTCTGGTTAGACTTGAGAAGGGACATTAAGACAGGGCTCTCAAGGTCCTTCTCTGACCCTCACATTTCCCAAGAGTCAGGAGGAGGAAATAGAAATGATTTCAAGGGAAGGAAAGTCAGGAGATAGAGTTTCTATTTTTAATTCTTTGAGAGGAGAGAAACATAAACATCATAGGACAAAGCCAGAAGAGAGGAGAAAGGGGGTAGGCAGAGGAGAGAGAGAGAGAGAGAGAGAGAGAGAGAGAGAGAGAGAGAGAGAGGAGATGAAGAGGAGAAGAAAAATCCCAGTAGATAAAACAGATTTGCCAAATATATTACATTCATTAAGATTTTTCCCTGCTTATAATGTGTGCTTTTCTGAGGCTTTTCTTAGCATTAACGGACGCTCTGGGAGAGGGGAAAGTTGGCAGAGAGAAGCCTAGCAAATATATAAATAAGCTTTGAAGGCTTCTGAAGTTTCATTTCCCACAATGGAATACTCTCCAGGCTGGGTAAACTTTTTCTTACTTAAACAAATGCTTTGAAAGACAAAGATTTCATATTGTCCGTGGAACATTCAGACTAATAACTGCCCCCGTTCTTCCTGCCTCCACAGCCGGCAGGCTCATGATTCACTCTCAGCAATAAGCTCCTTCAAATAAATATCACTTTCCTCAGCTGCAAATTGAGTTTTCTTGAATACACAGAAATTGGGTTGCCTAACAGGAGCTAAGTTCCCTCTCCGTGTATGTATATATGCACAGGCGACTGTGAAGCATAGGACCTTCTCTCCCCCTGCCCCCTATTCTTTGGGAAAATGGACTTGAAACCTTTATAAAGGAAATAATCCCTTTAAAAGCTGGGTATGAATGCAGAGGACTGCCTTTAATCCCAGCACCCTGGAGGCAGCCTGAGTGACATAGTAACATTTGGTCTCAACAAAACAAAACAAAACAAAAACAACAACAAAAAAAAAAAAACAAAAAAACACTGTGAAGACAAGACAACAAAACAAAACAGCATCACTTTGATAATCAATTGGCTACAAGAGATTATGCAGAACTCTTTGGTTTGGAGAAAAGGAATAGAGGTAAGGAGGTAATAGTGGCCATTTTTGGATTTAGGGACCTCAGATGTTTTACATAGTCCATGATTGATGACTTGAAATGCTCTGAGATCATTTCGGAATTCTTAAAGCCAAAGAAACTAGGCAAATGTGGTCTAAGAGTTAAATGTGGACTAAGACTCCAAGTGGACTGAGGGCTGCTGAGTGCTGCTCAACCGCCAGTGTCAACCTGACAGGCAGACATGGTAGAGTTCTTTAAGTCTGCCATGCAGTTGGAATGCCCAAGAATGGAGGCATGAAACTCACCTATAAAAATGCTTCGAAGAGGTTATGATAGAGATTATGACAGACAAGGGGAGTGGTAGAATTACAAAGGTTACCCTAGCAGGGCTGGATGTCAGGTCCACAGTGCCACCTCAGTCTGGTAGTTAACAGTCACTACCCATTCTTGTCCCCATGTGTTTAGCAGGATGAAGGAGATCAAGGCACTCTCAGTGAACATGTAACATTGCTTCTGTCTGGATTCTGTTTTCTGCTCCTTCCCAGTTTGACTTTGGCTATGGTGACTGCCCTAATAGCACCCCTTTGAGGAGGGTACCGGGCTGGGATGCTGTTTTTTTAAACATACTACTGTTCCAACACTGCTATTGTTGCCACGTTATTGAGGAGGGAACTGAGACTAGCAAAATGTAACCAATTTCTCCAAGAACATACAAACTAGCCAAACGCAGAATGTGCATTTACACTGTAGGCTGCCTGACTCTAAATCTTCTAATTTATGTCATTTAGTAACAGAAATTACAATAGGTCACCTTCACTGAAGGCTCAACCATGTGCTAATTATATTTAATTAACTTAGTCTTATCATAAATCCTATCAGTGTGGCAATATTTAATCTCACTTCACAAATGGGGAAATTGAGGCTCAGAGATATCACGGAGCAGGCCAAGATCACACAGCTGATAAGGGGTGGAGCCTATCTCTAAGCTCAGAAAGACTAGCTCCAGGCCCTCACTTTAACCACCGTGCCTCATCTGAGAGTCCAGATACTGCCTTGGTCTATGTCCCCCTTTGGCTTATGGACATAGACTTTGACTTTGCTACTTAGTATTTTCAAGTTTCCTGTCTCCTTTCCCCTGCTACATCCATTATGATGCCAAACCTCTCTAGTGTAAGTGCCCTTTCTTGTTTCCTCACTGTTCCCCAAACATTTACCAAGCACCTTTGGGTCCCAGGTGCAGTACTGGGCAATTGGGATGGGAAGGTCGATACCCTGGAGTATTTGTTTAAAGAAATAATGAGCCTTGCTCGGAGCTGGTCACAATCAAGGAGGGAGAGAGACAAATCCACAGAGTGTTCCAGCAGAGAGTAATGAGCTCATGGCAGAGTGAGTGTGAGCGCTCCGACAACCACAGAGAGAGAGGAGGATCTGCCGTGGGGGAAGTGGGACACTGCTTAGAGGAGGCTTATGGGAAAAGAATTTTGAAAAATCAATACCCAAGGCAAGCGAAGGAGAAGAGGCATTCACCTAAAGGGGAAAACAGATCTTAAGCCCAATTTTTTTTTTTCTTTTCCCTTCTCACACACACAAGATTGGAAGAAGTT
Source organism: Rhabdomys pumilio (assembly GCA_030674055.1). Classification (NCBI taxonomy): domain Eukaryota; kingdom Metazoa; phylum Chordata; class Mammalia; order Rodentia; family Muridae; genus Rhabdomys; species Rhabdomys pumilio. Next base: position 13,494,829 of record JANHMN010000021.1, read on the forward strand.
GGTGACTTGTTTATGCCTCAGCATTTGACCATGTATAAAAAAATCCTACATGACAATAATATATTCGAAGAACTTCCACATGGCAGGCAAGTTTCTGAGTGTTTATAGATATTATGTAGTCTAACTCTTATATCCATATGATGACACAGGTATTGCTGTTTTTCCCAGGTACACATAAGAATTTTGGTAGGAGATAGAAGGTGGGGGAGTCACTTTATTTTCTCTCTAATTAGACCCCACCTCTATTTTTAAGTACATTATGAATCCATCTAGGGATAACTCCATTTAGAAGCACACAGTGTTTGCCAGCTATCTAGATGTTTCTTAATTTAGTCAAGAGGACAATAAAGATTAGCCTTCATATTGCCTTAGAAGCAAAAATAGATCACACGAGTGTGTTTTGTATCTGGTGCTGGTGTTTGTATCAAGAGGATGCAGCTATCAGAGTTGGCTAGAACATTCTTCCACAAAGTCTGCTTTGCACTGCCCAGTCTTAAGGGAGGCAGGCTGTAGAGTAAATATTATGAAAGAGAGAGAGAGAAAGAGAGAGAGAGAGAAAGAGAGAGAGAGAGAGAGAGAGAGAGAGAGAGAGAGAGAGAGAGAGA
>JANHMN010000021.1:13495443-13525191 GCA_030674055.1 Rhabdomys pumilio
AGAGAGAGAGAGAGAGAGAGAGAGAGAGAGAGAGAGAGAGAGAGAGAGAGCGAGAGAGAGAGATGCTTTGTCCACTGGTTGGGCTCAGTAGTGTTTCTTAAGCTTAATGAAGCTTCCCTTGGCTTAAAAAAATGGCATGGAGGTAGGACTGGAAGCAACAGAGTAGCAAAGATCCGCTCAGTGAGTGTGTGGTCAAACGGCATCACACACATCCACAATGTTTCAATAATAATGATGATGATGTTTTAAAAGATGGGCTAACTGGATCACATACCCTTTCTTTTCTCCTGGCTAGTAGTATCAGAGCCCTTGACAATGCCAAACTCTTAGAATTAAGCATTGTGAGAGCAAATGCATCGTTTGGATGAAATATAAAGACTTAGCAAGGATTGTAAAATTCTCTCTCTCTCTCTCTTTTCCAAAGTACCACTGGGAAACAGGTGCGTTATACGGGCTCTTTGTTGACTATTTAAGGGCAACATGCCTCACTGTACTCTGGTTTCCAATAGCCATTTTTAGCAGAGCAGGGTTTTTAATTCCTAACAGGTTTGCATGTATTCAAACACTGGCTTTGAATTTAATTTATACAGGTTGGGGAGATTTGGAGAGCAGAAAAGATGGTGCCAAACCTAAGAATAAGCTTTATTTGTAAATGCTCACCCATCTGTTTAGTACTGACTGTGAAACCACAATGAGATCTGCAACGAGAGGCTCTCGAAATTGGGCCTTGTTTCACAATCATTCCGTCTGGCATGTGATCAGATAAGCATAATCTACTTTGTGGGATGGTTGTCAGGTTAGAGTGCCATACCTACATGAGAGGTTTTGAAAAGAGTAGTTGGGCAGCTTGCTATCAGGGCGCTCGAGAGGGATGCAGAAAAAGTGTGCTCAAGTGATAAGGTAATCGCTCAACAATCACTTATGTAGTAGATATCTGCTGTGCACTATAGCTGGTGTTCAAACTTAAATAACATGGTGAATAAGAGGGGCATTGTAGCAGGATACAGAACCCTCAGGGGAGAGGCAGTTAAGCCAAGAATTTTTAATAAGACTTGGTAACTTCTACTGTGGGAAAAGTACTATTGCTGCATAGCCAACCATCTCACACTCAATGGCTTGAAACAGCAATCATTTGTAATTTCTCAGGGGTCTGTCGGTTGGATGACCCAGACTGTGGAACTCTGTAGGTCTTTTCTGGCCTCTGGGCTACCTAGGGAAACAGTTGAACTGTGATGAAGCTTCTTTAGATGGTCCTGCTCTCTCATCTTCCTCATAGAGCTGCCTGGTCGTCTCTGACACCCAGGAAAGCATCTAAAGCAGGGTCAAGAACAAACAACATGTATCCTGCAGTGCGAAGTCCCTTAAGCAGTACAGGCCTCACAGGGACAATGGCAGCATGAGCTTCTTCAGCAATAGTGAACATTAAAAATATCTGCTTAATCACACAAATTCAGGCTTATCAGTTTCCCTTTAATAAAGAGGACAGGTAGAGTCCTGTTAGCTAAAAACGAATCACATGAAAAGACTCCAATTTAAAGGTAGGGAAATTATTCCATCATCCATCAGTGGGAGAAACTACCTTGTCTCAGGAGTATGTAGATACATGGAGGGGAGGAAGGGCTGAGATGAGAGGTGCAGCTTCCCACCATGGAGCATGGCCTAACAGAGGGATAAAACAGATGGGATGGTGAAGGGAAGGAGTGTACCGAACAGGCTCAGTAGGGACCTCATGTAGCATGCTAAAAGCTCTGAAGGGTCCTGGAAGGGTCTCCACAGCCACTGAAGGTTTTAATGTTATGGTATTTATCTGCTTCTTATGGGTGGCACATGGTCTAGTTTTAAAGTATTATGTGTGTCCTTGCATTAGTTTGTAACTGCATAAGAAACAGAGTGAATCTCCTTCAACATTTTGATTAGCAGTTCACACAATTTGTCCAATGTCTGCCCGTTCCCTTGGGCTTCCCTGATAAATATCTCTGCACAAACCCACTTTGACCTTTAGTAATTAGTGCAAATATTTTAAGTTCAGCATATTAATTCTTCTTGCAGGAAGAACATTTTCTTCAAGAATCTCCATAAATCATTAAAAAAAATTAATTGGCTGGTGCAAGAAGGGGCCATTTTAGAGCAAATACTGGCAGTCTATCTTGTTACAGGCGGATGCTCTAGCTGTTAGGAGAGTTTTGACCTGCATGGACCTTTGGTGCCTTCAAAGTGAAGAAATGCCTTTCTTCTTGTCTTATTCCTCAGGGACTTTAATCTTTTATTTTAAGGAGGTGTCATGGGAAAGCTGGAAGAACCCTGTTTTACTCTTAACCCTGCTGGCAACTGTCTCGGTGACCTTGAATAACTCATTTTTTTTTTCCTTTGCCAGGGTTCAATGTTATTGTCAAAGAATGGGCCGTAAAAATTCCCCGAGAATTCTTTTAGTTGAGCACTCTCTGAGTTTTGCAGGAGGCTCTGAATGTAATGGCAGCTCCACAAATGGACATGGGTGTTTTCACTCCCATAGCCTTCACTATTGTCCAAAACCAAGAGCCCGGAAGACTCATGACAGAAGTCAGAAGAGAAATTTGCACGCATATAATAAACAGACCTATTTCGAGTGAAGACCTCTGCCAAGAGACCCCAGCAAGGACAGCAGTGGATGCCTAGTTACCTTTGTGTGGGAAGCAGGGGTGTTAGTCTAGACTATGCAGCTAGCCAGAATTATGCTAAAAATCCCATGGTTCATATTAATTTAGTCGTTGTACTTTACAACATGCCATATATATATATATATATATATATATATATATATATATATATATATATCTTTAACCCTCGATATTTGCGGTTCTACAATTATATCAGAATATTTCCTGGGCCTAACGTTCCTCAGAACAGCAAGAGGGGTTCCCTATTTCCAGCCCATGTGATGCTCTCTGACCATCCTAAGGAATATTTTGTCTCAAAAATTAAATTGGTGTTGATGTCGAACTTTCCTAGTCTCCCGGACAGCACCTAGGCATCTCCGAGCCCAGTGTTTGATGTGTTTGTAATTGCTGTTTACTTCTCACCTCTTAGGCTCAAGAATTTTTTCTTAGAAGCGAGTATGAAAGGGGAGACAGAGCTTAGCTCTCTTGTTGTCTTTCCAACACTCCCCAGTACACTGACAGAGCATCCACAACTCAAATAGTTAGCATCTCCCGGAGCAACACGAGTGCTCAATCCCAGAGATAAATCTCCAGCCTTCCAAAGGTATCTCGGCACTTTAAAAGCCAAGTTAGTTATTTCCCAGGGAAGGGCTTGGCTGGTGAGGATTACAGAAATAAATCTGCACTTCATTTTTAGCCCAGTGGCCCATTACAGCACGCTTTAGATCTAAGCTCCCAAGAATAACGAGAGTCATTTTATGGGAATGAGAGATTATAAATCACTGACTTTGTCAGCTCTGCGTTTTCCTCCAGCGTTCTATTCTCAGAGAGTTGTGCAGACAGTGACCCCAGGGACCTCCCCCTTGAGGAGCCTCACCTGTTCTTTGTTTGGTTTTGACTGAAGCTTGAAGTCAGCCCTGGCAGCATCCCAGGGCCACCTGTTAGTCCCGCACAGAGAGTGATGGAGAAAGCATGCATTTTTAATGTGCATCTTGTTTTAGAAGGTTCAACTCTGAATACGTTTCCCTCCAGCATCCACAGGAAACAGAACATTGTGGTGGAGTGAAAACCCAGGGTAAACAAAGACTTCAACCACATGTGTTGTAGGGTCTGCAGAGCTTGGCCAAGGAGGACGTGTGTCCAAAGAGCTTCCTCACAAAGCACCTGGGAAATGCTCACCAAACCAAGTGGCTAACTGAGGCTTGCACTCTCTAACCTGTGTGTTTACATAAGAAAAAAAAGAATTTATTATCTTTCATTTTTTAAAATTTTTGTTATTTGCTTAAATAGATACAAGATTGGGACGTATATAGAATTTATCAGTATATCTGGCATATAATTTGCATTTTTTTAACTCATGAAATACTTCGCTTGCAAATCAATGGCAGAATAGAAGAACGGAAAAGGTAATCATAATTACAACTCATTATGCCTCTTTGATATGCTAAGACAAAACTCATACTTGATTTATGTTTCAGTAAATCCAGAAGGAGGTAGCCTGGGCAAGTGACCCACCCTGATAGATGGACCAATAGAAAAAAAATGGGGAAAAATTAGTGCTGACCCATCGTTCCTAGTGAGAACTGGTTAATAAGGGAGTCCCTGTTAATGCAAGCCTTCATCCCAGCCATTTATCATGTTATTTTATTCCTAAAGTTCATTTTACCAATTAAACAGAGGAAAAGTTTGGAGGGATAGAGAGAAGGGAGGAGGCAGAGCATGAGAGAGAGAGAGAGGGAGAGAGAGAGAGGAGAGAGAGTATAGAGACATTGAAGAGACAACCAGCTGTCTGGGAAGTCCGCAACCTCCCCAGGCCCTGGGTCTCTTGTTATGTGGCTATAGATTTTCTCTCTCATTTGTTTTCCCTGATGAGGAAGGGCCAGGAAATGCCCAAAAGGTAATGATACATACTCTTGAAAAAGTCACAGGCAGGGTTAAATTACAAGCTACCATCATCCCCTGAAAAATTGAGACTTGACTGTATAGAGCAAGGCAGAGATGACAATTATTAATGAATTATCACTTAGTACAAGGCAGATGCTAACGTGATAAACACATCAATTAAACTGCCTTACAAACAGTCCACAGACATATTCATCAGTCCTAAGTGGTCTCTGGAATGCCCACCCTCTTCTTGTGTTAGTCCATGCATTAGGGTGGGCCAGGTACTCAGGACTGTCTCCTTTAGGATTTATTAAAATATAAGTCAAGTACACATTTTTCTCCTGCATGTCTTAGCATATCAAAGAGGTGTAATGAATTGAAATTATTATCATTACCTTTCCCCCATTCCTCTATTCTCTTGTTGACTTACATACTAAATAAATTATGCTGGGGGTTGAGAGGTGAAATTAGCATTCTTCTGTGGTTACCAACGAGAGGCAAAATGTTGGCTCACTCATTTAAAGATTTTCCTGGTGCTGGAATGAACCTACATTAATATGGCAAGAATAGGGGATATGTATATTATTCCACTGGGATGAGATGACAATTCATTTGTCACCATTTATGAACTATGGATGCATACACTGTCACAAATGAAGATGAATGTATGATCTCTTGAGGTCCCCTGACACACAGAAGTAGTATGTGTGGGCATATGTGATTTTAATATATATTAACTTGCAAATAACTCCATGAGGCACACAGCCCTCACATGTGACAGTGTCACTTACAAGTCAACTCAAGGCTTGGCTTTAAGAGACCCATCTGAAATTATATGCTGATCGATCAAGGCTATGCTCCTTAGGCTGATATCTTAATTTTTTTTTTAAAGTTGTTTTGTCAGGTATTTCTTTTCAGATATGGAAAGTAAAAACAAAATATACTATATACCAAAGTAAGACAGAGCCTTGTGGTTCAGGGATTCTGAAGAGTGAGCTGTCCATAGAAATGGTTTGACTGTTCATATTGCAATCCTGTTTGACAGGCAAGATGCTGAGTGGAATTACCAGAGAGCCCTTTTGCTTTATTCCAGCTAGGCCATCTCTGATCTATTTGCAGGTTCAATGACCTAGATCAGCATTTATTAATCATTCAGAATTTCCTCTCAGAGCTGTCTTATTGATACTGGGTTCTGTAGGCTCCTGGCTGCTTCTGTGCTTCTACTCCCTATGGATCTATTGTGATAACATTCCAATTCATTTATTTCTTTTTCATTTGGGTCAGATGCTCTCTGTGTAGAACAGGCTGCTTTCCAACCCATGGTTCTCCTGCCTCCACCTCTCTCCTGCTGGGATTACAGATGTGAGCCATCATGCTAGGCTCTCAACTGTACCATTTGTACAGAGACCCACTTACTTTCATTTCTCTATTGATTCCTGGAAATATTCTCGAGAAGGGAACATTATGGAGATGTCAGGGAGCCTTACTGAGATTGACCATGCTACACTCAGTGATGAGAAAGAGTCTGTAGTCTGTATGTGTATGAAATGAAAGTAGAATTGGGAATTTGTCAAACCAATACCATCAAGGTAAAATCCTGAACATTCACTGTGTTCTAGGTCTTCTGGTGAACACTAGATCCCTTTATCTCATTCAAACTGAAGGAAAAAAAAATCCTGTGAAGAATCTAAGAAAAATTTCTTACTTTCCCAATTTTATGCAATGCACTCTGATCTCACAAGCATTTTCTATTCCTTCTAGGTCCACCCTCCCTGGTGATCATGCCCTTCCTTCAAAAGAAGAAAAAAATATACCAGGTCCAATTTGCATTACTCATGCATTCTTTGGAGCATTGTCAGCTCCCAGTATCCAGCCCTTTAAAGAAAACTCAGCCATTCCTGAGTCCCACTCCCCCAGACCCTTACCCCACTGGAAGCCATCAGTATTAAACAGCTACAGTTCACCATTTTATCACAATTTTTAAGGATTTTTTTTTCAATGGCTTCCTGTCTGGACTGTTTCTTTTTCGTTTTCCTTGAGGGGGGTGGAGAGGGAGGGGGGAGGGAGGCGAGGGCAGAGAGATTGTCACAGATGCCTTCAATGTCTCTTGTTCTTAATTTTGAGTCTTCTGTCATTAATACCACTGCAAAAGAAGCTTCCTTACCCATAACAGCTGGTGACAGCACAGACCACTAACATTCACACGGCCTCTGGTGGTAGCATGAACCATGGAGGTCTTTTGAGGAGGCTTAGTTCAGAAAATGATCTGTTTTTCATCTTGGATATCTTGTGATAACTCAGAGCCAGAGTGATCACACAGCTGGGCAGACCCTCATGAGCTCCAGGCTGCTGTACATCACCCTGCCAGATCTATTTAGCAGGGAGTGACATGCTCCTTTGTCCACAGCAGTCTTGTCTCCCATACCTGTCACCACTACTTCTCTAACACAGTGGTATTGCAATATTATATATACATACATACACACACATGTATATACATATACATACACATATACATACACATACACATATACACACACATACACACACACACACACACACACACACACACACACACACACACACACATATATATATATATGCCCAAACAGTTTTACATGCAAATACTTATTGTAACAACTCATCATTGGTCTGGTTCAAGGTTTATGGTTGCACATACTTCCTGCCGTGGGTGATGACCACCCTGCCAGCTCATTGGGCATGGCCATTGTGCTTGGAGCCCATAGGCAGTGCCCACACTCTCCTCCCTCCAGTAGGACAAATATTGAGGGCTGTGGCAATAGCAGCTGCATCCTGCTGGCTGACCCAAGACGACCTGCAGGTGGTGGACCCGCCCTACTCAGTAATGACGTGTTCCTTTGTCTTCTGCGGCCATATTTCTATATCTGTGGCCTCTACAGTGTCTCTAGTCTTGCTTCTTTTTTCAGAGGCTCTGCTCTGCCATCTTTTTTGTCCAGTTTGATGAGACCACATTTTAAAAGTATTTTCCCATAACACCTGTCATTTTTCTTCTCTTATTAATTAACTGATTACTTAATCAATTAATTAGTTATTCCAGAGATACTGCATGCTCGGCAGACTCATCCTCTGCTGCTGCATCTCTTGACACCTCTGAGGGTCCTTAAGGTCCCTTGGAGTTGCTCTGTGGTCCTTCGGGTGCCGACAGCTGCCGCCATCTTGAAATCAGTCTCTAAAAATTTCTTGATCTCCTTTTGTATCTGAAGATTCAGAGAGGTTAAGTTACTTGACTGAAGCAGAAGCAGGAGTCCAATTCAGGTCTCTGACTTTTGAACTGAGGACATTCTGATGGCCATCCCTGTCCTTCTCTGGAAGCCAGTGATAGCTATTAGCTCACAAAGAAGGATAAACAGTCAGTGCTAGACAATGGCTGTCCTTAGAATGACTCTGTGGGTTTTCCACTGAGCCTGTGCCTTTTAGGGGACTTCACGATTCAAGACATTCATCAATGTGCTTTCATTCTTGTCATTGTTTGCTTTCCTGACGTGCAGCCTTGGGCACCATGGGCTTATGGTTGAGGAATAAACTGTGGCTGTGGTGTCCCTATGGGATCTGCACCCAGCCCTCATCTTTACATTCTGGCTGTCATCTGTGTGCGAGGATATTTCCAGCCTTCTTGCCAGCTGGTGACCCTTCCTGCCTGGAATTGTCACTGAAACAGACCTTCCCAACATCCATAGTACCCTTCTTGAAATAAGCAAACATAGCCAAGTCTTTATTGATCATCCATATTTGAGTTCCTCAGAGATGGCTCAGTGGTCAAGAGCACTGACTGCCCTTCCAGAGGTTCTGAGCTCAATCCCCAGCAACCACACGTTGGCTCACAACCATCTGTAATGTGCTCTGATGCCCTCTTCTGACTTGGAGATAGAGCACTCACACACATAAACAAATAAATCTTAATTACTCATTCTTGATATGATGCAGAATTCACTTACAGTTGTAATTTATGGTTCTCTAGTCATTAGCAGAAGCATACATTATAAGAGATTAAAGCTTTGGGAGTGATTTTCACACAAAGAGAAACCCAAATTCCAAATCCCAACAGTACAAACCAAGACCTTACCTTTCCTGGATTACATGGAACAGAGTATTTGAAGTTAACTTCGGCTGGAACTGTGAGCTGTATGGTTATGTGAAGTTTGGCTCATGCCTTTAATTCCAGCACTTGGGAGGCAGAAGCAGGTGGATCTCTGAGTTCGAGGCCAGCCTGGTCTACAAAGTGAGTTCCAGGACAGCCAGAGCTACACAGAGAAACTCCATCTCAAAAAGAAAATAAAACAAAGAAACGACAACTAAATAGAATTAGGACTATTAACCTTGAGTCTGGCTCACTTGCCCATTCTGATCTTGGCTGAGCTAGTTAATGTGCCTGGTCTGTGTTTTCTCTCCAGTAGCATGAGGTTAGTATGTGTTTGGACCGTGTTGTGGAGGTGCAAATGAGAACACGCCCTCTGTCATGGCTTTACCAGTTGTTTACTGAGTCCTTTGTGTGATGACCGCTGCATTCAACTAGTTATCTGTGGTTAACTGGTTATCTGTGGTTCCTCCTAAGAGCCCCACAGTCTCAGATACATAACATTAAGCACTGCAGAAGCATACACCTTGTGAATGGGAAAGCTTTGTTTGTGAATGCTGGAGATTGAACCAAGGCCCTGTGCATGCTAGGCAAATGCTCTGCCTGAGCTCTACTCCCAGCCTGTAAAACTCTCCATTCAGGTGATCTGTGAAGGAAGGGTTCTGTGCTTCAACAAGCTTGAGAAAGCCATACAGACTAAGCTTGGGAAATTTATTCATGGAAACTCACAGTGAACACTCATTAGCAGAAGCTTTGATAATGTATACAACATGGGAAGATGCTGATATCAGGATCAGGAAGATAGCCTCGTTGTAAGTGCTGGCTCTCACTGACTTGAGGTCAGACCTCAGAAACTATGTAAAGAAGATGAACAACACAGGTAAAAGAGCCAAGCATAGTGGAACGTTTTTGTAATCCTAGCTCCGGGAAGGCTGAGTTGGGTGGATCCCTAGGGCTTGCTGGCCAGCTGTCATTGTTTAGCCCCAGACCAATGGGAGACCTTAATTAAGAGACAAGGTTTATGTCTCCTGAGGAATGGCAGATTGTCTCCTTATTTTGACATACATATATGCACCCTCACACACATGTGCATTTGTGCACACATGCACATACTCACAGATCAATAAGAAATAATAAAAGAAACGTGTTGAATTTAGTTTAATCTAATCTAGTATTGCTTAGGCTTATATGAAATTTAAGAATTATGGAACATTAGCTAACACCTAGAGGAACATGTAATTTGGGGAACTCACCTTTTGTGACTATGCATGACTAATAACCCCCATTTTGTCTTTTATAGATTTCCACGGTTGCCCATATCCACCTCACCTATGGTGTATACTGCTTGCTTGTGTGTTCATGTCTCTGATTCAGTCACGAGGTCTTCAGAGACTTGTTCACATTTGTACCGCCAGAATGTGGGTGGAGAGAAATAACTCAATTTTTAGTTGTCATTCAATAAATGATCATGGGGTGAGTGTGGCATTTTTATATCCATAGTGCACAGATGTGTGTGTCTGAATTCTACGATCTTAGAACGTGGTGACTAAGCTTCCTCCATCTGCCTTGCATACGGTCCAACTTTACTAATTTTCATGACTTCAATCATATTTAAATACATATTTAGTGTTCAGGTGTATATGTGTGGGCATGTGCATACCATGGTATATATGTGAGATCAGAGGACAACTTTTGGGAGTCCATTCTCTCCTTCTATTGTATGGGTTCCATAGATTAAAATAAGGTCTCCAGGCTTGGAAGCAAACAGCTTTACCTGATGAACCATTTCACTAACCCTTAACCATATGCATAAGTATGTGAGTTGAAACCATGCCTGGACTTGGAAATAGGATACTTTTGGATGAGGAGATAACTATTATTGTTTTAGTTTAAAAGCTGATTATATAACACTACACGCTTTGGACAAACTTACTGAATGAGGAAAAAAAAAAAAGAGATTATGCCACAAAGACGAAGTGGATAAATTTAAGAAATTATATAGATTTGCCCCAGATATAGAAGCACTAAGGTTATGGAAAAATCATAGCCAGTAGATTAAACATTCATTGGAATGAAAGTCAGGTTAGACGGATGAGTCTTTCTGTGGCAGGCTATTTCTGATAGGGGATCACTGGCAGGGCATGAAAGGGTACCGGGGCTCCATGTTGGCTGTTTTAGCTTCAGACAGGCTCTAAAACTAGAGTGGCTGATACAGCTGGAATAGTCCTGAGGTAAAATGAAACACTAAGTATAGCATCCTGAGTGGTAAAGGCTTTCCACACTTAGTTACCGGCTCCCAGCGAGTCTCCTCTCCAGGGCTCTTGGTGGCTGCAGCAGGTGGAAATTGTAGGGCAGAGGCTTCCCGCTTGTGCTTCATAAGTGAAGAAATAGGGTACAATAAACTCAGGTTGAGGAAAAGAACAAGTGGACACAGTCGGAGAAGCAGAAGTTACTGCTTAGATAGTTCTTCTTAATCTCAGAAGCACAGTTCTTATCCTTACGTGTTTGCTTTTAAACGCTGTAAAGGATATTGGCAAATATGAAGGAGAATAAAAATAATTACATTCATGTTAATTAAGGAGGGGTGTAAGTTTTCATTTTGTAGTAAGTTAATTTTTGTAACATTTGGCATAATTTATATAAACAAAGCTGATACATTATTTCTTAATTACCTTGTTTTAAATATAAGCAGCATAATATAAACATTTTTGGATAATTACTTATTTGTATGGGTATCTTCAGTGACAACATAGTATTCTGTTTACTTAGCATTTATTGAACTAAATTCAGTTATTTGATATCTAGCTTACTATATATATATATGTATATCTATATACATATATGTTATATATACACATACATGTTTTATTAGTATAAGAAATGCTAGCATATACTATATTTTACCTAAATAGTCATTCATATCTTTCTTTATTTCTCTTGGATTAGTTTCAAGAAGTCAAATGATCATTTTCAAGATGATAATTTTGATACATACTGCTAGTTGACCTTTGGAAGTGCTGAACCAATTTAAAAACTACTTCCTAAGAGAAAGACACTTTATTATTATAGAAAAAATAATGTTTATTATTAAAATCATTTTCCAGTTAAATAGAAAGAATGGTATTTGCTTATCTTGGTTCTCATTAATTGATTATTATCAAAGTTGGTATTTTAAATATTAAAGAGGAATTTAATGGACTGAACACTTGCTTGACTTAGAAACTCAAACTTGATCCCCAGCACCTGAAAAAAAAAAGTCTACTGGTCATTTATAGTTTTCTTTTAAATTGAATTTATTTTTGTCAGTTTTATATATGCATTTTATGCAGTCTGATCACTCATGCCCCTTATACCCTCATATTTCTTTCCTTTCCCTGACATCACCCCATCCTTCCAACAATGCCATAATTCCATCCCTTACTTTCACATCTCTCTTGTGACCCACTGAGAAGGCCAACTTCATGAGCGTAGGAGTGTGGCCAACTCATCAATGATCACTCAGTTGCCCCACAAGTCCCCAGTGGCCAACAGTTCCTGAAGAGTCCGTGAACACCCTTCCCCTCCCATGACTGGATGTTGACAGACTCAGTCTTATGCAGACCTAGCATAGGCTATTTCAGCTCCTAGGATTACAACGGTCACACCTAGAAGATAGGACTTCCTAGCTCTTCTCTTCATCCCCTGAGTCTTACGTTCTTTCTGCCTCCTTTCCTATACCTTAGAGGTGATGTGGATTGTCTCATTATGGATGACCACTCTACAGTCTCTTACTCTTAGTACTTTGAGCAGCCACGTGTCTTTGTATTAGTTATCATTTGCTGCAAAAGGAAGCTTCTCCCATCAAGGTGGAGAGCAGCACATGCCTGTGGACACACGCATAAATATTTCAGAGGTAGTCTGATGACATACTCACTTAGCAAAACAACAGCAGTAGGCTTAGCCCTCCTTGGTCCTTTGATCTCAGCCACGGGCCCTTAACAGGTTCACAGCACTAGGTATGAACTCCAGCGTGTGGAGGGACCATTCTCAGATCCACCGAGAGAGCTGTTGGTTGTCTCCATGACAGTTATGACACTATTGTACCAGTGGGCACATCTTCCCTGGCAGGTCAGTATTATGGCATGCAGAGGCCACAGCTGGGTAAGACTGTTGACCACTTATCTTCCTGAGCTACTTGTGTGGTCCCTTCTTACTATGAAAGCTAGCCATCAGAGAGGACACTTCCACTGTACTCAATTCCAGATTAATTTCTTTAAGAAACTGTGGTATCTTCAGCAGTATGGATAGTTCTGGTGTACAACCAAGATCAATGTAAACATTCTGTGCTGTTTTAGGGGCACGTGGGGCCTTCCAGAACTGGTTACTATTTTTATTTCTCTCTATTTTGTGTACTTTGTCTACTTTGCTAACGGTGTTCATATTTTTACTGACGTATCGGAGCCTTACATATTAGCACAGTCATTGTACACATAGGTTAATTCTTTAAAAACGTTTGTTCTTCTATAACAACTCATGAATATTCATTTTAAAATTTCATTTTACCTTGATAAGAAGAATGGTTCTGGTCTTGTAGCTTACTGCTTTCTCGTTTGTTTGTAGAAACCTGAGTATCATTCCTGAGCACTTGGTAGGAGCCAAAGCATCATGGGGCTCTTAGAGTTACTGCCTACACTTGCATGGTGTGAGTAACATTGCCCACAGAGTTCCCAACGCATTGACACTATATATACGGGGCCAATGGTTTTTATCCTGCCAAATTCCTCCTCTGTTCCCATTTCTAGATAAAGGCAAGTTTTAAAGTTCAGAGAATCCTTAGGAACTAAGGATAAGACTAGCATGAATATAAGCTTTCAAACTCGCCGGTTTGGCTGTTCCAGTTACACAGACTCTTGTTTGAAGCAAACACATTTCACATAAACAATAGACAGGGCCCACTGGTCCTCTCAATATCGAAGCTCACAGCATTGGAATTTAAGCCACACAGTTGGAATGCAGGCTGTTTCCATACTGTAATTCAAACACAGGTTTCCATAGGTGTCTTGATTCCAGAATTTCTCCAGTTATAAACATTTAACCAAGCTTGTTTGCGGCAACTTCTCTGTCCCCCCGATGTGTTAAAGTAAAATACTGCTACCATTTAACTTTATGTGCAAATACCTTAATATGCATGTCTGCATACTAAACATAATCAATAAATTTAACTGTAGAACACAAAAGTAACAGATGACTTCATAGCATATAAATTGGTCATATTATTTTCTGTTTCTTTCAAATATTTTGGTTTTAATTTGATTTATTCAACTCAGAATCCAAACAAGTTCCACCGATTGTACCTGACTGGTATATCCCTTAATGATTTAATTCAAGTAGTTTTTTTCTTAGTACTTTTTTTTTTTTTTAAGTACTACTGATTCATTGGAGAAACTAGGTCATTTGTCTTTAAAATGTCCCAATTTCCAGATTTTGTTTTTGTCTAACTGCAATTTTCTTTGTAGTTAGGGCTAAAGAATTGGTTAAAGTCAGGCTGAATATTTCAGGGCAAAACTATTTTCCAGGCGATTTGTTCACTTCTACCAAGTATTACACCAAGAAGTATCCTGTGTCTGATGATTTCATCTTAAATGATCACGTGATTGATTGGAAAGTTCTGGGGTTGTTGACATTATCTTTTCACCACCCCAAATTTCCCACGGGCACTTCTCTTACTACTTTAGACATTCATTGGTGCATTTTGTCAAGATTCATCATTTCATTAGGAGTTGTGAAATGGTGAGGGTTTGCATGTGTGTGTGTGTGTGTGCATGCGCGTGTGCATGCCTCTGTATGTGTACATGAGTGTGCATGTTAGTGTGTATGTGCCTGATTTAGATCCCAGAGGTGGATGTTGGCATCTTCTTCAATCTCTTTTCACCTCAAGTTTTGAGACAGGGTCTCTCAAAGAACCTGAAGCTCACAGATTTGGCTATGCTGCCTGAGCAGCAAGCCCTAAGGACCACCCTGTCTTTGTCTTTCATTGGGATGATTACAGGCATGTGCTGTGGTACCCAGCTTTTTGCTCAGATTCCAGGGATGCAAATTGGATCCTTCCATTTGTGTATCAAGAATTTCACAGACTGAGCCATCTCTGTCACATCATTTCTTTTGTAAAGATAATCTGAAAAAAAAAAAGAGCCTATTCTCACAAACTGTATTTTATTTGATTATAAGGAACTGCAAGTCATAAAGAAAAGAAATATATTCATGTCATTCTTAGACATTATTTGTAAATTTCATTAATGATCTTAGTTAGTGATCTCTACTAGTAGCCAGGAAATATCTTTTAAACATAGTTATGAATTCATGGACTTTTATATATTTAACTTGCACCAATACATTATTGTCATTATTATTATTTTTTAATGTTCCAATTGTCCCATTCCAGACTAGAGGGAACTGATAAGATGATGGTTGGATCTTTTTGACATAACCTCATTAGTTTTTGATGAACTGTGTATTTTAAGATACATACCACCTTAGTGCCGATTTAGATAAAAAAAAAAAAAAAAACCCTGAAGTTATTCCACCTGACTGAGTCTAGACTCTCTGGACAGCAGACTAAGCTTCATTTTCTTTAGAATTTAATTCTTCTCAGGCTTGAATATTATAGTGAAAAATGAATTCAGGAACCAAGCAGGCACTCAATCAATGTGTATTGTTGAATTAAATCCTGCTTTGTAGCACCGTGTATTTCTCATGCTAATGTAAACAGTAGACGGACTCAAGATAATTGAACTCGTTTCTGTGAACACCACTAAACCTACACAATATTGTCGTAGTGCTAGAAAAGAGCTGAAACACATACCTATCGGGCTTGAAAATACCTCCACACGATTGTTCCTGTCATCTGGTATATTAGCATTCTCCTCACAGTGCTTTGCTTATAGAAATTTAACAAGATGAAAGACTGATGCTGAGAGAAGTCTTTGGACAGATTCGTTACCTTAGCAACCTTGCCCCAGACTTCCACAGCCCTGACCCAGCTACAAAGTCCTTCACTGGCTAACGAGACACTCTTAATGACAGCCGGCTGAAGCTCAGGCCTGCTGATAAAATGACTTCTTATCTGGACAGTAACCTTTGGAAGAAGATTATCTTTATCAGATTTCCAAAAGAATCCAAATATTGAGTGAGGTTTCACTAATAACTATATTCATAAGGCCATCATGCTCAAGTGCTTCTGGGAAAGCATTAGTAACAGGAAATTAAGTGTTAGAGAATAATTGCTAACCTCACTACATAAAATAGAAGCTGGCCATCCAGTGACTGTGTGTTGGTAGCAGTTGTTAGATGTCACTGTCCTGTATAATTGATAATTTTTTGTTTGTATAAGAAAATATTTTCACTGCTTCATTACTCCCAACATTTAATTATATCGGGAAAAATCTGGATGAAATTGCATATCTACACTGGTTGTCTAGGTGGTGTGAATCGTTAAAAAATTAATTACTACCTGAGCAAAGACAGTCATTGTTGTACAGCTCTGTTTCTACAAAGCTCTATGTGAATAAAATCAACTTTATTATTTGTTTATTTATTCATTCTCTGCTGCTTACTATTACTAAAATTTGACAAATAATGGAAATGACTCAAGTATCTTTCTTTTCTTCAGGAGTTGGAGTTCTTTATAATCAGATAGCTTATGAGAATGTTATTTACATTTTTTTCCAGATGATGTTTGCAGATCAATCATATGATTTTAAAAAAATTACAATTTTATTAGCTACGAAGATGATTTAGTTACAAAAGTTCTTACCTGGTACTATGCTAGGCTTTAAAAGTGAGACCAAACTACTATTACTATTACTACTACTAGGAGACCAAATGAACAAATTAAGCTCCTCCCCTTACGTGAACTATGGGATGACAGCCTAGTGTTTTTTTCAGTGTCACTCAACAAATGGCTCTTGAAAACTTTGTTTTTTTCTAAAAATGTAGGTATCCCATAAATATTTCCCTGGCACGTACAGCCGATCAAACTAAAGATTTGTATGAAGACCAATATCCCAAATATGAACTAGGAAATAGTCCTAGTTCATAGCCTAG
The DNA here is from genome assembly GCA_030674055.1 of Rhabdomys pumilio. Taxonomy (NCBI): domain Eukaryota; kingdom Metazoa; phylum Chordata; class Mammalia; order Rodentia; family Muridae; genus Rhabdomys; species Rhabdomys pumilio. Next base: position 13,512,163 of record JANHMN010000021.1, read on the forward strand.
TGAAAATTAATAGACCATCCCTATGCCCATTGAGGAGAAATTGTAGGGATAATGTGTCCCCATTTAGTGTGTTCTAAAAAAGCTGTTGTTGTGTGATTGTTTTTGCGGTAATGTGGACAGACATCTATTCACCCTGCATAAGGCACCCACAACAGATAAAAAATGAGTCCACATAGTCTAATCTAATGAACCAATACGTTGAACTGGGGTTACTTACAGGAGTATGGTTGAGCGATTACTTACAGGACCATGGATAACTATAATCAGCTGTACCACTGAAAAGCCCATGGAGTACTCATAAAAGGGAACTCCTTGAATCAATTACAGTTGGTTTCTTCAGTGTGTCCTCTCTCTAGAAATTGTCACTGTTTATATAACCTTGGAAGGTGGGAGAAAACTAGTCAGTTCTGTAAATTATAGGAGCTTCCTGAGACTTATTTTATTTACGTTCTAAGTTTTAAGAGCTCCCCTTTACCAGGTAATATTTCAAAAAGGAAAAAATAGCTTCAGAACAGCCACCTGACTAGAAAGCCTCTCTTATTTTTTAGGTTTTATTGGTATCAAAAGTTAGATCTTATTATGGGGTATATCTTTTTGTGGCTCCTGCAAATTTACACGTTGAAATCCAGTAATTTTGTCACATGTCTGTAATCCTAATGCTCAGAGACCAGAAGATCAGCAATTTCAGGGTTGCCCTGAATCACACAGTGAATTTAAGGCCAACTTGGGCTGCATGAGAGCATGTCCCAAAAATAGAACAGAACAAAGCTTACCAAAACCAAAGCAGATTCACATGTGAAAGTCCCAAGCACTTACAAGATACTATTAGGTGGGAACTTTGAAAGGAAATTAGATATAAATGGTGTCACCAGGGTGGGACTCCTATGATAGGATTAGTGCCTTTAGGAGAGGAGGAAGAGACACTGGAACTCCCTTTTCACCATGTGAGGATACAGCAATAAGAGAGAAACCTACCAGCCAGAGAGAAAGCCCTTATCAAGAAAATCTTGAGGCACGTTGAGATCTGGACTTCAGAACTGTGAGAAATAAATGTCTTTGGTTTAAGCTACATAATCGGTGGCATTCTGCTACTGCAGCCAGAACTGAATAAGACAGGTCACCCAAGTTTATGTATCTGGAACTTATTATTTTAGGCTGGCCTGTTCTCTCCATCATAAGTAATCTCAACGTTTCCCTTACCATTGAAGACACACTGGTGAAGCCCTCACATGTACTGCTGTACAGGCATGGGACTTGGGCTCTGAAGTAAGTCACGTGACAGATCTTCAGAAGACACAATCAAAGGATGGGTTACCAGCCATGGCAGAGACAGATGGCAACGATAAGATGTAAGGTTTTACTGTTTTGTTATTTTTTTAAAGAAAAAAAATAAAACTCATGGAGCTCTTCCCTTTATTCTCGGAAGAAAAAAACAAAACAAAACAAAAAAATCAACAACAACAACAACAACAAAAAACACCCAAAAGCAAAAAACCAACCAACCAACCAACCAACCAACCAACCAACCAACCAACCAAAACAAGAAGTGTTTTTTGCTACTGAAAGCTTTGTATCTTTTGAGGAATACCCATGGAATAAAGTCAAAATAATACATTGCTTTAATTCTCAGGATGTGTTGCCTTTTTTTTTTTTTTTTTTTTAAAGCTTTAAGTCTAGCTGGGGATGCAGTCCAGTGGAAGAGTGTTTACCTAGCATGTATAAGGCCCTGACTTTGAACTCTACACTGAAAAAAATAAAGTAAAAAAAAAAATCAATGAGCCATGAGGTTATATTCCCCATCTTCTTTGGGTATCAGGAGACCCCTAAGTAAAATTCAGAGCTTAGTCTCTGGCTAACACTTAGGACCCTCAGTCAAAGAATTTCCCTGGTCTCATTTATAAGACCAGTGTCAACTCTGGATCCACTATTTGCTTTAGAAGGTATTTTTCTACCTCAGCCAACCCCACTTCCTTCAACTCAAGTTTGTAACTGAATATAGAAGACAGAGTGGTTTTAATAGCAAGCCTTGTGTCTCACAGCTCTGGAGACCGGAAGTCTGGGATCAGAGTGTTAGTATGGCCGGAGTACCCAGGAAGGCGTCTTCTTTAACGATGGATGCTTTCTCGTCGTGCCTTTATGTGGTGGTGGACACTACTCTCTTCATGATGCTTCATCACTATAACCTCACACAGACCTAATTATCTCCCCAAGGCCCTCCATCATGATGCCATCTTATTGGGAGAGTTTTTATATTTAATTTTGTGGGGCATACGAACATGCTTTTCATAAAACCCTTCCCCAATACAGAAAAAAGTTTAGGAACCCCAGGTCACGGAGGAGATCTTTAAAATTACTCTTGATGAGACAAAAGGATCACTTTTACCTGTGGCTAGGAGGACAAATGTTTAGATTGTTATTAGAAAGATCATTATAGAAAACAACAAGCCAAAATGCAGAATTGTGGAGCCAGTCCTAAAGGATACCTTTACAAAATATTCCTGTACACGAGGCTCAGCGAATATTGTGGAAGAGGAGGTGGGAATATTGTAAGAGCCAGAGGATGGGGCGGGGGGTGGAGAAAAAAAATCTGCTCTCATGGCCTCTACCTTTCCTCAGCACCATCTCAGATCTCAAGAAATTTCCTTCATCCATGACTTAGCGGCAGTCACCTTCCCTTCTTGCCTTCCAGCCTGCCCATTCACACCCTTGAAAGCGTTCTGTGGTCCTCTTTCAAATGCCATCTCCCTAGAATCTCTCTAAATTGCTCTAAAATCAGCAGTGACATCTAAGAGACTACTACAACTGGCTGTGTGGTACAAAACCATCTTCTCACAAACATTTTTTTCCTGTACCTGTGTGAGTCCCAGTCAACTGTTTCAGAGAGCAAGAATTAGAGTAGTCTTTGTTTTCTTGCTGCTTAGTTCTACGGTCAAAGTCTTTACTGTATCAGAGTAGTAGGAGCTCTGTCATTGTAGTGCCCATTCCTAGATTCTGGGGAGCTTCTCATAAAATCAATCTCTCTATCTATCTCTATCTCTATCTCTATCTCTATCTCTATCTCTCTCTCTCTCTCTCTCTCTCTCTCTCTCTCTATCTCTATCTCTATCTCCATCTCTATCTCTCTATCTCTCTATATCTCTCTATATATTAATATCTATCTATCTATCTATCTATCTATCTATCTATCTATCTACACACACACACACATACAAATGTATACACATATGTATATACATTTGTTTGCAATTCTGTCTGCTCACAGAGAAGCCCACTGAGATGTCTGTTACTGGCCGACATGGCTGCATTCCTTTAAAGCATCTGTGATGCCTCTTGAACTATATCAGTCTGGCTCTGGCTCTTTCTACCTTGGCTGTTTCTCGATCCAGGTTTTTGTCTTAGCAAAGTCATCATTTCATGGCTCCTGGGTTGTGTTAGATATGGGAGTTCCTGAGGCTGACCATGGCTTGGCCTGCCTCTCTCTGCTCTGCCTTCACTCTCTGCCTTTAAAGGAATCTGGAGAAAAGAAAGGTGCTAGGAGCATCTTTGTCTCATAACTCCCTTCAATAATCACTTTCCCGTTCTGCCTCCAAGTCATTTTTTTCCAACTTAACCAACATTGCTTTCTCTCTGTAGCTTGACTTTGTTCATTTGCTTTTTATTTCCCATAGAATAGCACCATATTAAGTCACTCATTCCCACTGTTTCTTCCTTTATTTTGTGCCAGGAAAAGTGATTTTCTTTTCAAAAGTTTGCTAACATGCTAAATAGTCCAATAAATGAATTCACAAACAGCATGAATCATGGCTCCAACAGTTATGCCCAAGCGCAAATGGGTTCTGAATCCCAAAATCTCTTATAAGATTTGGAAATATTAATATGATTTTTTGTGGGAATTAAACAAATAAAAATGGCTTGCTTCTGGTCTTCTGGAGGTTTATTATAATTTTGTTTACTGGAACTGCTTAATCTTATTTATTTTATTAGATCATTTGTTATTGCTCTATGAGATTCCAATAAACTCTTTAATAAACATCAAAACTTGAGAACTCATCACGCCCTGCTACATCTCCATAAACACAGTTTCACTGCAGCCTGATACCAGGACTCTTTTTGCAAAGCAGATTACCTAAACATTACTTTATGATTTCTTTTTTTCCTTTTAAAAAAGCATAGGTAATACACATTATTTGAAGAAACCAATTGTAATGCAATTCAGCATAGTGCCACTGATCAAATTACCCCTTCCAAAGATGGCAGTTGGGAATATTTACTGTGGAAATGTTTGTCTTTCAAATGCTTTCTTAAATCAAATTGCAGTAAAAACACGCAAGACCTAAAAGGACTGTCTACATTAGGAACACCTCTAGAGGTAGGAAAAGAGAGAACAAAATGAGAGTTAGAATTCTTGCCCTTTTTTTTAGAGATGCATTATACCTTAATTGTGTGGGATGCAATATTTTTTTCTGATCAAAAATTATATTTGCCAAATGTATTTGTCAGTCAAGTTAGGCATAATTTTGTCAGCCTCACACATTTATAAATTTAATATCAGGATTGGTTCTAAGCAGTCCAGTTTAATATAATATTTTCCTTTGAATTAAAAAAGTATATGGGACATAAGAATAAAAGAAAAATGCACATATTTGGTCTCTCCTTTTCGTATCCAAATGGCTACTAAGTTCTACCCACATTGCTTTCTGAATATAGGTTCCTGCTACCAGATCTTGTCCAGCTGACAGGGTAACTTCCCAACTGGTCACCTTAACTCAAGGTTCTCTTTCTCAAGAACCATATCTTATTCTAGAGTGATGGACTCATAATATCTTCTATGTCAAGTCTGAGATTTATATTATGAGGTACCAAACCTTCAAGAAAGTGTCCTAGCTGGGTGTTTTGGGCCAACTTCTGACCAGGTTTTATTCTTCATCAGTATCTCTGCATCAACTCCAAGGTTTTCCTCAGTTCCATTCCTTTGTCAGCACACAATGTATGTTGGACGCTTGGAAACCCCCGAGAGGAGAGTTAGCCTCCCTGCCTCTGTTCCCAAGCAGTAGAGTGTCATAGTGGGCAAATATCAGTGAGGTTAGCTTCTGGTGGTCCATATAACTTTGGCTTTCACCCTATGCAGATATCCTAGCTTTTTATTGTATTAAAAGAAAACAATATTAAACTTGTATCAGGCACATAGAAAAACCTTGGGAAAAGTTAGCTTCCTCTCTTTTTAAGAAATGCTGCTGTCAAATCTCACCAAAGCTAGCATTTAATAGAGCAGGTAACTCTGCTTATGAGCGTCTCAGATCAGTTATGGTCAAGTACCTTTCCAGTGCCACCCCAAATGCTTGTATTAACAACAGAACACAGAGACAGAAATCCCCAACCTCATTCCATAGGAGATGACATATTAAATTTTTATTGTCTATGAGTAACATTTTGGTGGAATTTTCCTATCAGGTTTTCCTTAGAAATGATGAACCGGGAGAAGAAACAAGAAACAGACCTCTGAGGGATAGGTGTTAAAAGGAAACAGTTGGAAAATTCGAAGAGTCCTGCAGGAGGGGACAGAAAGTCCAGAGTGCAGGGGATGCCTGCAGGAGGTGACAGGATGAAGGAGAGGCCTGTGTGGCAGGGCTCATACATCTGACCTACTTTACAGGTTTGTAGGCAACCAGCTTTTTCAGTGAATTCAGATAGGGTTATTTTGTATCCATGGCTCAAAAAAATGGAAACTAAGTGAAGTCTATAATGATGAAGAAAGTATTATAGCCAGGAATTGGTCCCTTCTCTTACCTAGAGTCAGATCTCAGGATGAGGATGCAGAGAAGATGACAGAAGCAAGAGTGGGTACAAATTGTCTAAAATAATAAAAACAGTGCAGTAGGTATGTGAGTAGGTATGTGAGACACTTGGGAACATTCAACCTGGTAGAGCAGAACACAGCCCAAAATACCAGGAAGGAAAAGGAAATGAGAGAAGGGAACTGGAAGATGAGAGAGGGAGAGCAAAACCAGGAGAAAGAGAGTTCAGGGCAAAGCAAGAGTCCATTCACCCTACCTCCTGAGCATCCTTAGTATCTAGACTTTTGTTTTTTAAATGAAAGAACAATCTCAATTACTGGCAAATAACGAGACATTTAGTGCTGGGGGATAAAAAAATGATGTACCAATTTCCTTTCTTTTTGTTTTCCCACAACATAATACAAATGCAGACATCTGGGTAGGTTTGCTCCTGCATGTGTACATGGACACTCAGGACACACAATCACACCGGCACACCCAGACACATCCCCACCACGGCTTGATTTTTCTTCCCTTCATAACTTTGTGAGATAAGGTTTCAGATTTAGTTTGGGTCAGTGCAAAGGTAACAAAAAAACACTATAAAATATACATGCTCCCACCTAGGAAGACACATTTCTTATCTTAATTGTTCATGTTTTTGATCTGTAGCTGCTCTCAGGGTTATGGGGCAGAATTATAGATGGGCTAAAGAGTCAGGTAGTGCCTGTGGGAAGGCAGGCAGGTGCAAGATAAATCAAACTAGGAAAGAGGGCAAATAAACAGTTAGATCTGAAACACAAACACGCCTATTAAATAGAGATGGGGAAAACCATTTGTCAAAATTTCTAATATTGACTGTTGATCTTTCTGTACAGAGAGTTACTTCGGGTCCATTCTGCTGACTTATTGAATAGATATCTTCAAGGAGTTTGGCTTCTGCTCCATCTAAATCAACGTTAACAAACTTCAAGCAGAATTCTGAATCTCAATTACAAGGGAGCTGGTTTCAAGGCAGACGGAGTTAATTTGTCAAGTTTGCCTTCCTACAGGACGATGCTCTGACTCACACCTTCAAAGTAAATTTGACTCAGTCTTATTGGACATTGAACCAGGATTCTAATTAAAGGAGTGTGTCTTCTTGGAGTTCCTGTCACATTATTTTATATAGGTGCTTGTGTAAATGTCATTATTTTTCATATACCAAGTTGTTATACCTTGGAGATGGAAAAAAATAAAAAAGAATCAGGCCTTAGTCCTGTCTTTTTCTTTAAAAATGTCTCCTTCCTCCTTTGCCCCTAGCTGCCACCTCCATTGCTGGGTGAGTGAGGTGCTTTCCCCTTTTTCATTTCCTTGCTGGGAGGTCAGGCCTCAGAACAAAGAGTAAGATGACAAGAGATGCTCTCACGGAAATAAAACAACAGGGACAAAACATGAAGAGGACTCGGAAAGGATGTAAGAGTGTGGCACACAAAAGATCAGAGAGCTGAAAAGATTATGGAATTAAGAAAGATGTGATAATGCGATCTCACAGAGAACTTTTTTTTTATATATATGAAAAGACACAGGAGAGTTGATTGAAAGGGATAAAAATAAAAACAGAGACCTGAGCTTTTCTTGTGTGTGGCAATTGCTTCACCCAAGAAAATGACTTTCAGGCAAATCTATTGCATTTTACTACAGTTATGTAACACAGTTCATTACAAAGCACAGGATGCTATGAAATAGGAAACAGAAAAGAAGGCAAAATACGTTTCTTAGGTTTTTTTTTTTTTATAAAGTTTTTCTTAGTTTTTTTAAAACTAGCCCCAGACTCAACTTCAGTAGACGTTGGGCCATTAAGAATGACTGCTTATCATATAGAGAGATGGGTCTGTTGACTGTGAATATGGCTATGTAACAGCTGTATAGCGTATGGATCTTGAGGGACCCTCAGCACCCACCAGCTGTGTACAATTCCCATAATCTGTAAGCTACAGCTAATGACTTTTTCTCTACTTATCTTAAAGGAGACACACTGTGTGTATGATAAAATGTGACTCTAGAACAATAGTTGTTTTTGTGTGTGTGTGTGTGTGTGTGTGTGTGTGTGTGTGTGTATAGACCTATAAGGAAGTGTTCTACTGATACTTTCAATTTTGACACATGGCATAGAAGAAATAATAGTTAGAAAAATCTAATGATATTTGAATCGGAGTTGATAATACAAAATTTAGAATACTAAAATGTACCAGTCGTCATCAGATCCTCTCACAAATTAGGGAGATAGGCATGTTTCAAAATTTAACATGTTCAAAAGGTTAATTAGTGAAATGCTTCTCATCTAATTTTCTCCTTTTGATCGTCTCAGTCAATAATTTATTTATTTACTTTAGTGTTTAGGGCCACTCTTCTGGTCCTAGGGACTTCACAGTCTTTGTATGTAAGGAGACTTCATTTCACAGGGGCAACTGTTGTTACATGGTTTATATGTATCTTTCCAAGGATTTCATACTCACATCTTCACATAAATAACACAGATCTTTTAAAAAATATAATGCACTGAATGTTCTTGCTCCACTGAAACTCCTACATTGCAATCATGACCCCCAGTATCATGGTGATGGGAGGCAGGCCTGTGGAAGGTATTTAGGTCATTAGGTCATGGGGATGGAGATCTTATGAGTGGGATTAGTGCCCTTATAAAAAGAGACATGAGAACTTGCTCACCCCCTCTGTGCCATATGAAGCTATGAATGGAAGAAGATGGAAACCTGTGGCTTGGGAGGAGGATAGAGTCTTACCTGCATCTCCATCTTAGACAGCCTCCTGTGAGGAATGTGTAAGCCGCCAACCTTAGAGTATTCTTGCAGAGAATACAATGGAGACAACATTTGCACAGTGCATTGAGCGATCGGCATGCTAATGAAAACTGAGTATCTGGGAGACTTTCTCGTTTGCACAGGTGCTTGTCCCAGGCGCTTCTGTGGTCACTGCTCAGACAAGAGTCTAAAGGGTGGCTATCCGTGACACATCTAATCATTTAGACATTAAAGTCAAGTTCATAAACTGTCAGCCAAAGTAGGTTCTACCCCTTTTTAGATAAATATAGTTCTATAATGTGAGGTGAGAAGACAATGAACACAAAGCTACGCTTTTCACATCACTTAAAGTCAGTACTAATGAAAGATTGAATTTAGCCGGGCACAGTGGTGCTTACCTTTAATCCAGGACTCAAGAGGTGGAGGCTGACAGAGCTCTGTGAGTCTGAGACAGGCCAGGGGTACAGAGTGTCAGCCTCCCCTAAAATTAAATTTACTTACTATTGCACATGGGTATTCTGGTAAACAAAAAACCCTATGAGTATTTGAATTACTAATAAAACATAGCACCTAATTAATAATTTCTTCTATATCTATTCTACAGATTATATTTATTTGTAGAATAATAAAATACAAATATATTTCTCATTTTTTAGAAAATTACTAATTATGCTGTTATAGTCAAGATTTTCATGTAATACAGACATTAATGACTTAGAATTAAAATGCAATTATATTTGAAGGATCAGAAATTTGTGTGCATTCTCATTAAAATAAAATGTAATATAATTCATAGAATAATGGTTAATTAAAATGAATACATTTTAAAGATTATTTTTTTTTGTACCAATCTAAGGAAGCTAAAGAACAATTTTTATTATTTCTCGAAACCAAAAGTTGGCACTGGGGAGACATTTCCATTGGTAAAGTTCTTGCTTGGTAAACATGAAGACCTAAGTTTGATTCCTGACACACTCACAGTGGCATATACCCTTGTAATCCCAGTACTGGAGGCAGCACAAAGAGGTGAATCTTCTAGTCTTACTGTCCAGACAGCCTAGCCTACGAGGCCAGTGAGAGACCCTGTCTTAAAAAAGTAAGGTGGATGACACCTGAGAAGCAGCACTTGATCCTGTCCTTTCACACCTGCATGCATTTGCATGCACACGCACGTAGCTTGATGCACAGCCGACTCTTCAAGCAAAACAGCCACTGTCAGTTCAGCAGTGCCTGTCTGTAAGAGGCACCAAAAGAAGTCCTGTAGATTGGTACATCCCCCCACCCCCCAGAGAAAGATTGAGCAATGGAGAAGACCATTGGATCCCCACTAAGGATTGCAGATGGGTTCCCAGATGTTTAAATGAGATTCTGCACCAATTGCATGTGTGTGTGTGTATGTATGCTGAGGCAGATTAACTGAACGAGGTCCCATGGATGTGACCAGTGGGGAGCCATCACCAATGCTGGGCAAAGACTGTGGTGCATCCGCTTTGCTTTGGAGTCACCCATGCCCTTATCAGTGACCCCCTCACTCCTGCTCTTTAAGGAAGCTCAGTAAACTCACCGGTTCCACACAGTAAACTGTTGGAATCATACTTTGGTTTGCCATTGGTACTTAAGGGGAAGAAGCAGACATTTACACACACCTGCATACCACATGGATGCATGTGAGCGGGTTCATGCATGCACACACACACGTACATACACACACACACAGCCAAACTTAATTACATTTCTTACATTTTTCTTGAAAAGTAATAAAAATCTCACTTGATGTTTAAATTAAACGTCAGATAATGTATTTATATCACCAGATATTCTAATTGAAACAAAATACAATTTAATATAAAAACAAAGATGTTTGGGTTTGGTTGTCAGCACTACCCAACAGTCAAACTGTTTCCAGATAGACTGGGAATGATACAGAAGTGATATTGTTTATAAGTAACATCTAAATTATTACTCAGTGAGTGCTGTAGACACCACCACAATCTGACCATTACAATTCCCTCCTAGAAAAAAACCAAGAAATTTGCAATCAGCTTTATTGTAAGGTAAGAATTGGAAGATCTGTCTATCCAGTCCCTGCAATCCAGGAGCTGATTGTCTTTGTTCTCATGCAGGCACATCATCGTCTCTATCTTCTCACCCTCTGAAGAAGGGGTCACCTCCAATGGCATTCTCAAAATTTCTAAAATATTTGGATAGAACCACTTTTTTTTTTAATTTTTAAATTTTTTCTTTTCTTTTATTAGATTTTTTTTTTAAATTTACATTCCAAATGTTATCTCTTTTCCCAAGTTTCCCCTCTGGAAACCCCCTATCCCATCCCCCCTCCTCCTGCCTCTATGAGGGTGCTCTTTCATCTACCTACACACTCCTACCTCCCCTCCCCGACACTCCTCTACACTGGGACATCAAGCCTTCACAGGACAAGGGCCTCTTCTCCCACTGATGCCCGACAAGGCCATCCTCTGCTACATTTGCGGCTGGAGCCATGGATTCATTTTGATGGTGTGGGGAAACAAATGTGGGAAAATTTCCCCCAGGTCCTGAGCAATGACCTCTGTGATTTGATGGTCACAGTACTGGGTTGGATGTTAGATTGTGCATGATAAAGCCCCCCTCTTGCCATCAAAATGAAAGGTGGTTCTGTCCAAATATTTTAGAAGTTTTGAGAGTGCCACATACCAAATGGATTTGAATCACAGATATTTACCAAATTGCTTCTCTTGGTGTGTGGCAAATAGGCCCCTCTCAGTTCAAAAGGGCCTCTTTTGTACATGTCAAAATGATGACACTGAGTGGAAAAATGAACATGTGCATTTTAGCTACAGGATCAATGAGAAGTTCAACAGATACTTACATTTCTTCATAGATATTACTAAACTGTCTCCTTCCACCATGTGGGTTCTGGGGCTCAAAACTTGGGTTGTGGGGTTGGTAGCAAACACCTTTACCTGCTGAGCCACCTTTTGAGCCTGCTTCTACTACTTCCTGTGATTGTTTCGTGTCTATATGAAGGCCGCTGATTTCATATATTGATTTTTTTTTTTTTAGCACTTCCATGACAAATCTTCTTAGCATTTTTAAGAGGTTCTCAATTATTGATTTTTTTGGGGGGTAACTTGCAAATCATGATAGTTTCATAATTTTTCATCTATTTATTTCATTTTCCTAACTGCACTGATTAGCCGGGTGATCTGGCGGATATAAAATATTACAGCACAAATAAACTTGTTCCTGAGTTTAATGACATTCTTCTAGTTATTTTTTTTCATTAATTGTGGTATTAAAATTTGGACTGATATATGCTTATGTATTTATCAGACTAATGAGACATCTATTACTATTTTATCATCCTTTTGAAATTAGGACTAGAGATTTCACATTTTGTGCGGTGAGCTTTCATCGCCAGCTGAGATGGCAATGCTTTGTGCTTCATCTCTTGAATGAAGGGACTTTCATCAGTAGATCTGTTTCATAATCCTTAACCCTAACACTGTCTGAAATTCCAGAGTAAAGCCCACTTGGCTATCACATTTTCCTTTCTGCAACTTCCTGAATTTCATTTCTTGGTGTTTTACAGGAAGTTTGTATCAGCGATTGTATGGAGTGTTGTTGGATTTCTAAAAATGTAATGTTATGCCAATGTCTCTAGGCTCTTCCTTCTCTCTTCTAGAAAAGCTGCATTTCTTCCTCTTGTCTGGTGTCTCTGGCTCTGGTGGAATTAGTTGTTTCACTGGATGGTTTGGTACTGGGGCTTCCATATGTGTTTAATTTCTGGTTTGCCTAGAGGGAATCAGAATGCCAAATTTTTTGACATATAGAAATTTTTAGTCTTCTAAAAACCCAATGTCACATTACATCATAATCTTGCTTATTTCATCTGACTAAGCCAAGGAGGACTACACACATTCAGCCCTGAGCAAGCCTCAGCTCAAGTGTCAAATCTCCCCAGTCACTCTAACCTGAAGCCATTCTGTTTCTTTGAGGATAACTATGTTTTTCTTTACTTTTTTTTATGATAACCCCATCATGACTTATTCAACAGATTGATTAGGCTAAGTGCTTCTGGGATGTTATATTATCTAGTCTTTGCCAAAACCCTACAATTTGAACACCTTACAGGTAAACCACTGGCCTCGATGGTGCTGGGACTATATAACTCAGCACTAGAGTACTTGCTTAGCATGGGCCTGTGGGTTTGCTTTCTAACACTGTAAAACCAAACCAAAAAAAAACCAAATCAATCTTCCCTCAAACCTTTCTCCCCATTAGATCAACCAAAAGTTTGCCAAGAACCATTTTCCCACTTTTTTTGGGGGTATAGGGATATGGAAGAAGACTGAAAACCAGGAAGGTAGCTCAGAACTACTCTGAAATTTAAAAAAAATTTAGAGAGAAAGAGAGAGAGAGAGAGAGAGAGAGAGAGAGAGAGAGAGAGAGAGAGA